>CM055320.2:15375110-15772610 GCA_029255685.2 Silene conica
TAAATTTTTATCATACAAAGATTTGAAAAAAAAATTGAAACTTATTATTCCAAAAATTAATAATAATAATGGTGATAATAAGGAAAATAATAAACATAATATCAATAATCGTCCAATAAAAAGGCAAAGAATTACTTGTGATGGAGATTCTGTGATTGAAAATGATGAAGAAATGACAATAGAAGAGGTTAACTTTTTAAGATTGTTGGAGGATGAACTTGATAAATTCAATACTTTCTTTGTTGAGCAGGAAGAAGAATATATCATTCGGTTGAAGGTAATATTATTGTTAATTATTACAATAATCCCAGCTTTTGAAATTTATATTATCTGGGTTCATCAATTTTAGGTTAATTGCTCGGTTGATCATAGTTTTTTTTAGCTGATTTGATCAATTTTTTGTGATTTATTTATTTTAATTGTTGTATGTAAATCATGGTTTTGTTTATATGATAATTAGTGTGTAATAAATTAAGTAATTAGTAAGGTATATGATTGATATGAAGTTTTCTTAATTGGGATTAAGCCAAAATCATTGCTTAATTGGGATTCAATCAAGATAATATGTTTTAAGTATAAAGTTAGTAGCTTGGAGAAAATGTGTAGTAGTCAAGGCTATCTCGCATATGAGACCGTGTTATTTTATAATTTGTACTCGTAGTAATTATATGATGGTGATTGTTTCTTTTTGCTAAATTTGGTGTACAGGAGTTGCAAGAAAGAGTAGCAAAGGCAACAACTTCAAATTATGAAGAAATGCTCAAAATTAGAAAGGAAATTGTTGATTTTCATGGGGAAATGGTGTTATTGGAAAATTACAGTGCACTTAATTATACAGGTAAATTTTCACTTTCACTGTTCCTTTGTCTTATGGTAAATTAAAATGCTAGAAAGTGAAAGTAAATGTTTATGGGAATCTTTTGTAGGAAAATGCACTTTTGATGTTGTTTGTTTGTGTGTTAGGGTTGTTACCTTTTTCATGGATAATCCTTGGCATATCCTCTTCTACCAAAGAATATATTGTGATCCTAACAACTTTAGGACATTGCAAACAAAAGTAGATTCTCTTGGGCGTTTGAGAAGCATGAATGTTGTGTTTGTTTGCTCTTTGGCTTGTGTTGTGTATGTATACACTTTACAATAATCGGTTGAAAAATCGGAAAAAATCGGAAGGGTGAGTACGAATAGTGAGAGTGATGATAATGGTAAGGCGAAGAATCGAGTTTGATAGTATGATCTTATGGATAAGATATATACTGGTCTTATTATGATGTGACACGCTGGTTTGACTGTCTAATGAGTTATAATATTCGATTAGTTTGAATATCTAACGAGCGTTTTAATATATGATTTGACTGTCTAATGAGTTTTTTAATATACGACGTAGACAGGAAAACCTTAATAGATCTGAGATTAGAGATTTTAGATTTTGAAACATTCTTGGTCTTAATTATGATGTGACGCACTAGTTTGATTGTCAGACAAGTCTTTTAATATACGATTTAAATAGGAAAACCTTAGCAGATCTGAGATTAGAGATCTGAAACGTACTGGTCTTTATATGATGTGACATACTAGTTTGATTGTCTAATAATAAAATATTCTTTAATCATTTGATTTTTACTATTTGAAGTTCTATTTTGTTATTCTAGACTAGGCCTTTGGTAGGTGGTCCCTTGTGTATGGAAATTGTAAAGATCTTATGGCATTGTTCATTCTTGTCTTTAATCTTTAAGAGCTAGGTTAACTCTAAACTAATTAAGATTATGAGTAAGATTGTAAGCATCTATGCTTCGTTGAATTCAGTTTTAACTTGTAAGGTCGGGATTTGAGAAGGGTGGAGCTAGACTGTGGTGTAGATCATGACTATGTTTGTTATGTAGACAAGGCTGCAGTCAAACCTTTCAATCGTTTTAGGCGAGAGCATATCGTTTAGTACTCGTAGTTTGTTAATTACAAGAAGAGAACAATCAAAAGAGAACAAGAATTACAGTGGAAATTAGGTGATACATCCATGATGAAGGCTTTGGTGTTTTCCTTCTCTTCGTCATGCCTAATACGCACTTTGTCATAACTTTGGAACTGTGGGTGTTATCTTTAGCCGATTTGATGCACAGTCCTGGAACGATACACGTGTAAAGAGAAAAAACACCCTAGTATGTGTTTGCTAGGACAATGTATTGGGATCTTGTCGAGTATAAACGAAAGATCAGTGGGAGAAACAAGGAGTGTGAGTCTGGTGGCTAATAGTCACCAAGAGGGGTGCTCATAATCTAACAAAACTGCGACTTGGTTTCTTCAACATGAAAAAGAAAATTAATACTCATGTTAGTCATGTAAACAAATAATGTCACCAGATGAAATGAACTTGTCACCCGTCCTTGTGACCCTTCTTCCCTGGATACATCTGCACCACATTTTTTCTGAATAATACATTGAATTGGGGATACACCTTTGAAACAAAGCTAAAGTAGCCCTTTTTTTGGCTTTAATCAACTCGTCTTTTGTCTCCAGCGGTGGAGCCAGGGACGACTACCACCCCCCATAAAGCAATGATGGATAAAGCATTTGTGTATAACATTACATTTTCCTAACTTTTTATATGTAGCTTTTCAACATACATTTTAGTCCCGCTGAACTGTTTATCTTGGCTCTGTCATTGGCTGATGCTGACCCTGTTTTTGCCATCACAGGACTCGTGAAAATCCTCAAGAAATACGACAAAAGAACTGGTGCGCTGATCCGACTACCCTTCATCCAAAGGGTCTTACAACAGCCATTCTTCACGACAGACCTAATTTACAAGCTTGTCAAAGAATGTGAAAGAATGCTCGACAATCTCTTTCCCATCGATATCCCCACCACTGCTAATGTCAACGAGGAATGCGAGCCAACAACCACCAATGAGACAGTCCCACTCAAGGTTCCCAAGGAACTTGCAGAGATCGAGTACATGGAGAGCCTCTACATGAAGAGCACTATCTCTGCTTTGAGAGCTTTGAAAGAGATTCGAAGTAAAAGCTCGACTGTGAGTATGTTTTCACTTCCTCCTGTCCAATTAGGCGGCGTGGAGGAGACATGGAAGAAAATACCTGTTCTGGAACAAGTAGCCAAGTAGCTGTTTCAGTGGCTGTAATTTCTTTTTACTGTAATTTTTTTATTCGATACTGACGCAGGTTTGATACTGATAAGATAACTTTGTTTGAGTGGCCACTTTAAGGTTTACAGTTTACACAGCTTAAGTTTAATGCCTTGTATGATGCAGTATAACATAATCTCTGGTTTAAAGCTAAATTTTTTTATGGGTTGCTCTGGTGTTCACTTGTACCTGTTTTGGCTTGATTTGATTTGATTTGATTTGAATTGAAATGATTCGAACTAGGATGGAACGAAACAAGCTGTATCAAACTGAAGCCGAACATAACGATCTGAAACAATCTAAAGCTCCTACGTTGAAGTTGCGTTTGATTTTGATGGCACAAATACCCAACATGAAAACAACTCGCAACTAAATTTTTCGACCCAACCTGAAAACAACTTACAACTGAAATATTTCGTGGAGGAGTACCTTTACAAAAGATGTACTCTTACATTCTTATGTATTTTGTTCGCCTTTTTAATTCCCCAGTTCGAATTTTTAATATCTTTGAAGATAATCGAGTAATCGTGCCACGAATTTAATATGAAGTTTTTCTAACTTCTACCCTTTGTTTTTGTTAAAATAAACAGCGAAATATAAGTCGTAAATGCAATTATAACCACAAATTCTCATTGACAACGGACACTATTCGTTATAAGTTGAAGACGGAGAGTGCAACTATGACAATATTCAAGTGACAAATCAAGTGAGAATTAAAGGAAGCACCCCACTTTCCCTCCTCTCACTTGTGATAGTTTGAAAGGGTATTATCCATCTTCAACTTATGACGAATAATGTTCGTATTTAATAAGACAACCTCGTCAGTTATGATAGTACAAGTATATAGAAGTAGTTTATTTGATCTGAACGTGCGAGCTAGTTAGTGATAATATTGACAAATGCGCACAACTAGCCAACTACTCAACTAGGCCTGATTAAGTTGATGGTACATCATAAAGCCGAAAGAGGCCACTCAGTCTTATAGAGTTGTACGTAACGCCTCTCCACTAAATTGTTGTCTCCCGTGAATTGTGTAACCTAACACTATATTGTGCTCTCGTTAGGGTTGCAAATGATCTGAGCCGAATCGTAGATTTCTCGTAATTAGCTCGGTAAAAGCTCCGTTTGAAACGGTGAAAACTAATTTCGAGCCGAGGTGGTCTTAATCCGAGCCGATTCCGAGCTTAGTAGAGCTCGGAATCGAATGTTCGTTTAGGCTCGTTTTATTTATTATTCTTAGTCATTTTGTCATTCGTAATTGTTTTTGTTCCTAATAAAATGTCATTTTAACATTTATAATCATATGTTACTTATATTTGCATTTTTCTTAAAATATATTTATTTTTAATTTGATTTAAAAGTTCAATAAATTAAAGAAAATAAAGATTTAATCGAACTCGAATAGAGCTCGAGCCTAATCTGAGCTGATTCCAAGCTTTGGTTTTTAAACTCGGATAATTTCGAGCCGATTTCAAGCTCAAGCTCAAGAGCCGATTCCGAGCCCACCCCAGCTCGAACTCAGATCGGTTCGGTTACACCCCTAGCTCTAGTGGATCTTGGAGCCAAAGATAAGGAGACCGAGTTTTAAGTTATTGAGTTCGTGTACAAATATTTAAGAGTATTAAAACTCCACATCTTATTATAGATCGGATGATAATATTACACTGAAAAAAATAGTGGGAAATTGTGCCTTGAATTGTAATAAGGAAAAGCAAAGGGACACTAGGAAGAAATGATACAAAGGGTAGAAAACAAGCCAACTATGCGACTCGTTTATGTCTTATAAGTAAGTCATGTGCGGTTTGGTTAGGCACATGCTGGGTCAGTGGCTCGGGGCAAGGGGGCTACGCTTTCCTTGTTAGTTACGAGTTTTCATCCATGGGGATCGCATGTGTTGGTTTCGGGGTGTTTAGCTCGCTTGTGTTGCGCTTTGCTTACTTGGTCTCGTTTCTTGGAATGCTAATCGGTATTTAGTTTTCTTCAGTTATTGAACGAACTAAGAAGTCATCAAATAATCAGAAGTATATTGTATACAAAGATGTGCATGAGTAGTCTTAGGATGGGTTACTTCTTAAGAATATTTCTAGGATGCGTATGAGTGCGGTCAAAATGCGCGGAAAAAGACTCGTGTTAATCTATGGGTCAAGTACATAGCCCACTACAAAGAAACATGAGAATTGTGACGAATTTTGCCCGAGTCACAAATTTGCTTTTACCATCACAAATTTTCATTTGAATTTATGATGGATGAACTGTCACATTCTTTGTCACACAACCTGTATAGTTTGTCATATAAGGATAATTGGAACGGTTTTGTGACGTATCATCTATCAAACTCTAGTTTCCAGGTCAAAGTGAAAGTTAAAATAAAAGTCAAGCTTTGTGACGGATTATCCGTCAAAAAATTTTCATGCTCGACCTAAAATAGTAAACACCTTCACTATGCGCACCCCGTCCAATCTCCATCCTCGAAACCCGATCCTGCACAACACAATAATCAGGAAAAAATGTCACTACACAATCGTTTTCCCTAATTAATTGTCGAACCGAAATTAAATCACATGTTAAGCTTGGCACATATATCACATCTTTCAACATAAATTTGTCATTTAAAATGACTTCGCCATGCTCCTTTGCTTGAATTTGACGTCCATTAGGTAAGCCTACAATGGATGTTTCGTTGGTCCAAATATTTCGAAGATATTCTCTTCTTCCTGTCATGTGGTGCGATGCACCACTGTCAATTAACCATTTCCCTTCAAATTTAATATTCATACCTGTCAATTGCTCACTACCGTCGGGGATCAAGTTCAACAAGGTACGGAGTTTTTCAATTTCTTCGCTTGTGAAAGGCAACTTCGAAGTCTCTGCTACTTTGTTTGACAAAGTTCCCACTACATTGGTCTGCTCCCTTCCTTGCGACCTCCCACGGCCGCGTCCACGCCCAGAATTCCCTCGGCCTCTTCCACAACTTTGTGCTCTTTCCCAGGCTTTGACGGTCTCGTATCCGTGCTTGTGATAACAGTTTTCTTCTGTGTGGTAGAATCTACCACAGTAGCCACACGCAACTGGCTCTTCTTCATCTCCTCCTTTCTTCACAAATTGCCTTCTTCCTTTTCCACTGTTATGAATCCGTGTTGTCATTGCAGCCTTATTACTCTCTTCCTTTGCGGCCTTTCCCATATTTGAGTGCCTTTCTTCGCTCAATATTACAGCGTATGCACGGGACAGATTAGTGATGGGATCTTCCATTAAGAGATTATTGGTGCGTACTTGACCATACACGGTTGTGTCGAGTCCCATTAGAAACTGGTGAACTCGTTCTTCTTGCTTTTCTTTCGCTATCATCACGGCTGCTCCACAACTCCAAGGCGGAATTTTGCTATAGTTCGCAAGTTCATCCCAAATCGTCTTGAGTTTTGTGTAGTATTCGACCACCGATAGCCTGCCTTGCTTGCAATTCGCCAAGTCTCCCTTCAATTGGCGCACTCTTGGTGCATTACCAGCGGAATACCGATCCTTCAATTCGTCCCATACTTCTGAAACAGTCGATGACTTGAAAGTAATACTTAGATGCAATTTAGGATCGATTACATTGCGTAACCATGCCTTCAACATTGCGTTGCATTGCCTCCATACCACTCCCTCAACGCTCTCTTCTCCATCGACATTGGCAGGACGATCAATTTTTCGTTCTACAAAAGTTAATTTATTATTTGCATCTAAACCGTTCCTGACTGCCGCTGTCCACAAATCGTAGTTTTTGCCATTAAAAACAATTTGTGTGAGAGATAAATTGGGGTTATCGGATGGGTGAATGTACAGGGGAGAGTTGGACGGAAATCAAGTGGTTTGCTACTGAAATATCTGTAGCTAATTGGTTTTCACCTTGTAGTGATGGTTTTGGTTTTCTTTTGATTATCTTCTCCGACCATGACTGCGTTCGTTCGTGGTGTTTGAGTTTCCCACTGTCTTTTTTTGTGTGTGTAACCCTAGCTCAAGATACCATAAAGATAAGATTGATTCTCATTATTGATTAAAGTGTCAATACAACCATACATATATACAGCCTAATACATAACATATTAAGACGGAAACTAAAGAGTTACGTCATTAATATGTGTAATAATATACCATAATAATACTATGTACTTTCGCAATTAGTTTTTACAGTATAAATCAATTTTCATTGTGTAAATTCTAACGTTGCCAGCAACGACGTTAAAGGTCCACCCCGATAATTTACGCTTGGGTTCGCCACTACCATATAAGTTTATTTAAGGTCTTGTTCTTTTTGGCTGAAACGAGCTGAATTGAATTAATTAGAGTAGAGCTTAATTGAACTATAAATTGAGTGGAACTGAAATGTAGTGAATTTAGTTAAATTAAATGTTAATTTTGTGAAGAGATTAACTAAACATAGTCGATTGAACTAAATAAAACTTAATGAATACAGCCAAATAAAATTAGAAGAAGTTTAAATAAAGCCAAAAAGAACCGGGTCTAAATCTGATTTGTGATCCACTACAGGATTGGAAATCCTTTTTCTCTTATCAGGAACAACTTTTTCATCAACTATCACAAGGAGTATGAATTTGATCTCTACTATTAGTATTATCATAGTCACTTCCGGCAGCACTGTATTGCTAATACTTTCAACAACCTCGTTCAACACCTCATAATCATTAAATCATATATGTTCATATCCAGGGTCTTCTAAGTTTATTGTAATCAGATGATGGGCTGGTGAATGGTGATGGGGTCAATAACGAAGTGGAAGGCAGTGATGATGATATATGGCGAAACTGAATGGACATATCAATTTATGTGAGGAAAGAGAAGGAAATGGCTAAAATTAATGTAGAATTAAGGAAATAAAGAGTGTTAGTGATTAGTGAAGCATACAATTCATTTAACACAAGGTTATAGATGTAGTTAGTCAGTTAAGTCCAATTTGGGAAGGATGAAAATGATAGATGTAGGCTAGTTTGGATTAAAAAGAGTTCATGAATCATGCGTACTTGCGTAGTGTGGACTAACCGTGCCGTAATATTTTTTTTTTTTTTTTGAACGCGAAAAGAACGACTTACATACACATAGCTTGCTTGGCTAAATTATGAGCCAACCTATTTAAAGACCTAGGGATATAACTAATACTAAGACAATGAAAAAAACTAAAAAGCGAAAGCAGTTCCTCCAAAGCGTCTTCAACCAAAAAGTGCCCCTGTTCCACTTGCGCAATCTGCAAAACCCCATTGAGACAATCCGATAAAACTTCGAGATGGCGCTCCCCACTAGTAACCGCCCATTGAATGGCCTTCTTCACCCCTAACAGCTCAGCATGGAGTGACGAAGAAGCATACACTTTACACCTACCATTGTAGCAAATACTACCTGACTCGTCATAAACCACTCATCCAACCCCCGACCCTCGCTTTCCATCCCAGCTTGCATCCACCTTAACCCTCTTACATAAACAATCCCTCCTCATCCCTACCAAAAAGAAAGGGTTAGACTCACTTATGCTTTTACGGATATCATCACCATCCTCATCTTGGGCTATCATGTCCTCCCTCTGTGCCCCGCTCTCCCCTTTTTCCTTAAGATCCTTTGCATCCATAGCTAGAAGAACCAACGAGTTATACAGACGAAAGAAACCATTAACCTCAAAATGCTCCTGACTGAAAGCAATCCTGTTCCTCATAACCCAAATACCCCAGATCAGAGCCACAAATTGAATAACCAAAGAATCCGACTCTTGTAACTTAAAAAAGTAGTTGATCCATTCCACAAGCCAATCCCCCATTCCCACATTAGATAATTGTTTTGACCTTATACCCAGCATCGAAGTCCTCCAAATACGTTCAATGAGCGGGCAATCCCTAAACAAATGCTCAATAGATTCAATAGAATCCCCTTCCCCTGACTTGCAGAAACTACATTGCCACTCATCCTCTTGACCAATTTTGCGTCTTCTGAGTTCCCTTCCTAAGGGGAGAGTATTTGTGATGATTTTCCAGACTAAAACTTTCCAAGCTTGAGGGACCTTCAAAGCCCATAACTTCGACCTACAGAACCTTCTACCTCTCACAGTGATTCTATTTCCGTCTGCATTAGATGCATTCAGCTCAAAGTGTTCTTGAAACAGAAGCCCATAACCACTCTTGACCGTATAAATACCACTGGAAATATAGGGCCAAATAATCTTATCCTTAGGTCTAGAAGCGGGCAACGATATAGCCAAAATCCTAGCCACATAACCTCTATCAAACACCCCAGCCAATTTGACCTCATCCCAAGCACCCTCCTCATTTATAAAGTCACCAACCCTTAAATCCTTCAAAAAAGAATAATCCTCCCCTAGAACAGACAAGGACGGTTCGGGCCTATTCTCACCCACCCACCTATTAGTCCACACATTCAGTGTAGATTGAAACCCCGGCTTCCAAGCCAAGAGATCCTTAATTGCCTTAAAACCATACACCAAACTCCTTCTACCCCACGACATACCACCCTGCTCCTTAATACGAACCCCTACATCGCCTTGCCTCTCGACTCGAAGTAAACTATGAAACACCTCACCAAAATAAGATTTTTCCCCTGCAAGAATCCTCCATACTTGTTTGGCCAATAAGGCTTTATTCAAAACCTCTATATTCCGGATCCCAACCCCTCCTCTACTCTTTGGCAAACCCAAGAAATTCATACTACACCAGTGAATAGCCTTCCCTGATCTACTACCCGCCCACCAGAACTGTGACAGAAGAGAATTTATCTTCCGTGTCACACTTACCGGTACCCTAAAGACCGATAGAAAGTAATTTGAGATGGTGGCCAGAATAGAATTGATCAAAGTCAGTCTACCAGCTGGTGCAAGCAGAATCCCATTCCACGATGATACTCTCCTTTGAACACTCTCAATAAGGCCCTTAAACAGATTTTTCTTTGACCCTTGTAATTCAGTAGGAATACCAAGATACTTCCCCAGACCCTGATTTCTCCTAACCCGGAAAGTCCTTAAAATAGATTGTACTCTACTCAAAGTCATGTTCGGGCTAAACAGAATACCAGACTTATTCTCATTAAGTCGTTGCCCAGATAAATCACAGAAATCATCAATCAACTGCATCAAATGAGTTGAACTCTCCTTCTTATCTTCAATGAAAAAAACTGCATCGTCCGTAAAAAACAAGTGGGATAACCTTTCCACTCCTGGAGCTAGAGAAATGCCACTTAAATTCCCCAAGGTCTGTTCCCTGCAAATATTTCTCGAAAGGGCCTCCATACACAGAACAAAAAGGAAAGATGATAACGGATCCCCTTGCCTAAGGCCACATCTTGGCTTAAATTGCTGAAGAGGAGCTCCATTCAGAAGGACTTCATAGGAGACAGATGACACACATTGCATAATTAAGACAACCAGTCTATCCGGGAATCCCATTTCCCTCAAAATAGCCTCCACAAAATCCCACTTCATACGATCATATGCTTTACTCATATCAACTTTAAAAGCGAGCTTCCCAAAGTTTCCTACCTTTTTAGTATTTACCCGGAAAATAGCCTCATTAGCCAACAAAATATTATCACTAATATTTCGACCTGGGACAAAAGCCCCCCGAAAACGCCCCACTAAATAACCCATAACCTTATTCAGCCGATTAGTAACGCATTTAGAAATAATTCTCATAAAAACATTACATAGACTAATCGGTCGAAAATCACTAACCTTCTCCGGATTCTCACACTTTGGCACCAGGGCAATAAAAGTCCGATTAAACTCCCTAAGCACATTACCCGAATTCAGAACAGCCAGCGCCGCTTTCGTAAAGTCCTTCTTCATAAAGAACCAACATTTCTGTATCAAACGAGCTGGAATTCCATCTGGCCCTGGAGATTTGAGTGGCCCCATTTGGAAAACCGCCTTCCGGACCTCCTTTCCCGTGAAAGGTTTATTTAGACTAATAAAATCTACTGCACTCACCTTCACATCAATTGCCGAGAGAAAAACACCTAACCTGTCCCTTTCAATCTCAGAAGGACCAACCCTCCCTTCATCTTCTCCTTGCATGGTTGCATTAAATAAATTCATGAAAACATTCTGAAACTCCTCGCCTATCTTCTGTCTTTCATATTCCCACCTATCATCCTCCCCTTTTATACCCATAATGAAATTTCTGCTTGCTCTACCCTTAGCCCAATTATAAAAGAATTTTGTACCAATGTCTCCCTCGACTGCCCATTTAACTTTCGCTCTCTGTTTCCAATACAAAGCAGTTGCTGTAGCAAAGTCTTTTAATTCCTTGTGTACTTTTTCATACTTCTCTTCATTTCCTTCCCGGACTGCTTCTTCTTGACCCTCTTCCAGTCGTTTATCAAACTCCTCCCACCTTCCTGACCAGTCATCCTTCTTATCCAAACTCCACTTCCGCACCTCTTGTCTTATAACACCTAGCTTCCGAAGTAATCTATAGGTTGGTGATCCATTTACAAAAATAGACCACTTATCCTTAAGCACCTCCACACAAGCACTATGTTCCAAAGCCGAAACATCAACCTTATATGGTCTTCTAATCCTATCACAAGTTAATAAACATTAAGTTCAACCGGTGCATGGTCAGAGAGCTGGATCGGATAATGTAGTAAACCCGTATCCGGAAATAATTCCAACCAATCACACGACCCTATCGCCTTATCCAGTCTTTCATACACTCTTGCCTCCCCTTGTCTATTATTGCACCAAGTAAAAGTAGGACCTTTAAATGGGATGTCAATAAGATCATTTCTTATTTTCCATTCCGCGAAGAAAGTAGCTCCCCGAATCCCCCCTTGGCTACTACTACATTTTTCCCAAGCAAATTCAACTTGATTAAAATCACCAACTATTATAAAAGGATGTCTCAAAGCCCGTAACAATGCCTCAAGGTCCTCGAAAACTTGTTGTCGTCTTGTAAAACATGGTTCCCCATAAAAGAAAACATAGTACCAACTCCGACCATAATACTTATTCACCAAAACAACTAAGTAGTTCTTACAAGCAAAATGGAGGCTCATATTAATGCCCCTCTTCCAACCTACCCATAAGCCCCCGGATGCTCCCTCAGAGTCCATCCCAACTGATTTCTCAAAACCCCAAGGTCGGAACAAACGACTTACATTAACACTATTACATTTAGTTTCAGCTAAACACATAAAATCAAAAGACTTTTTATTTAAAATCGCTCTTAGCTTAGGAATTGTAGGGGAGAGCGTATTATTAAGCCCCCTACAATTCCAAATCACACCGTTCATGGCGACTTTGGAGGTTGTGATGGCCCAACCTCCTCAAAGCCCTTTAAGTCTTCCTCCATAGAAGAGTCACTGGACTCCTCCATATCCGTATCAGTGATTGAAATCAGAAAACCAGCCCCTTTTTTCTTCCCTGCACTAACCTCAGCATCCACAGCACCTGTCCCCCTGTCACTAGCATCCTCAGCTTCTGGCATCATATCACTCCCTTCTTCTTGTTGCCCTCTGCTACTACCGCCCAACTCCAAACCCCGCTCTCCCAAACAAATTTTCTTAGCCATGCCCCCTAAAAACTCCTTAGCGCCCTCCAGAGACCCAACCTGTTCTTCAGGAATCATAACATAGTCAAGTTGAGTACAACACTTCCTCTTCCGTGCCTTGCTAATCTCTTCCTTAAACTCTTCTCCCATAACATCCTTATGGTAAATTTCTATCATACCCAATGTCCCATCTGAGTTGCTTGGTGGGTCAATTCGTGCAATTAGAGAAGAGAAAGCCCCAGCCCTAGGAATATCAAAAAGTTTCACTCCCCCTTCCCTATTACCCATAGAGGAATCCATAGCCAGTCTTTCATTTAGCTTTTCCTCAGCCTCCTGCATCACTTGCTTACCCTTCTCAATGGCCAATTCAGTAGCTTTCTTAATTTGTTCCACTTGCAGTTCAAGTCTTAACAGCCCTTTGTCCAATTCTGCTCCTTTTCTGATCAAAGCATCAGGAGTCACAGCCTTCAAATCAACCAATAATGTTTCCTTCTTCACCAGGCAGAGGTCACTGTCTTCCCTTCCCCTCATCAGCTCACTACCCTGACCCCTATCACCCCGAGGACCTAACTGAAGCCTAGTTTCCATCCCATACACAGCCTCAGAGGATTCATCAGACGATATGACAATCACAGAATTCTGCTCAGAATCAGAGGAGTTACCAGATGACTCATTTGCCTGATTAATCAAATGATATGGATAGTGATCAGATTCCTGAGAGGAATCCCCATCACTAATAACAATAAAGACATAAATTCTAGGAATTATTTCCATCAATTAATTCAATTGCATGTACCGCAAATTTTTTTTTTTCTAAAATGAGATAAGTTAAGTTGAGTTGAATTAAATGAAATAAAGCTGAATTGGACTAAATTGAATAAAATAGAGTTAGAATTATTGTAATTGAATTAAAACAAAACTTATTTTTGTGAAAAGATGACCTGAGTATAATTGATTGAACATGAATAGAACTTGCTGGAAATTGGAATATAGCTAAGCAAAATTAAAATCAACTTAAATTAAGCTAGAAAGAATCAAAACTTAAATTGTAAAAAAAACATAAATATTTGTGAACGATACTACATGACATTATTGTTAAAATCGTGATCCGGATCGTGGGTCGTACGATCATACGATCCAAAAAGTGGGAAACGATTCAAATCGTGGTAGGATCGGTACAGGATCGGTACAGGATTGTAAAATGCTTATTTATGTTACAAATTTGTGAGCTGGTTGTTCTTCCATACTTACAACTTAAAGATATATATATATATATATAAAAATTAGGATCGGGTGAGAACGATTATACGGTGCATACGGTGAGAACGAGTCACGTCCGTTGGATTAAAACGCAATCAACGGTTAAGAAATACCCACAACCCATATTCTAGATAGATTTTTTGACGGAGTAGATAATTTTTTTTTTAACTTTTTACACAAACTTAGATACATTTTTTTACGGAGTAAATACTTTTTTTTTTTACCTTTTTACGTAAACCTATATACATTTTTTTGACGGAGTAGACACATTTTTTTAACTTTTTTACGTAAACCTAGATACATTTTTTGACGGAGTAGATACATTTTTTTTTTACTTTTTTTACATAAACCTAGATACATTTTTTGAAGGAGTAGATACATTTTTTTTTACTTTTTTTACATAAACCTAGATACATTTTTTGACGAAGTAGATACATTTTTTTTTTACTTTTTTTACATAAACCTAGATACATTTTTTGAAGGAGTAGATACATTTTGTTTTACTTTTTTTACATAAACCTAGATACATTTTTTGAAGACTAGATACATTTTTTTTTTTACTTTTTTACGTAAACCTAGATACATTTTTTGACGGAGTATATACATTTTTTTACTTTTTTTACATAAACCTAGATACATTTTTTTTTTTACTTTTTTTACATAAACCTAGATACATTTTTTGACGGACTAGATATATTTTTTTTTTTACTTTTTTACATAAACCTAGATACATTTTTTAACGGAGTAGATATATTTTTTTTTACTTAAACCTAAATACGATACATTTTTTTTTTTTACTTTTTTATATAAACCTAGATATATTTTTTGACGGAGTAGAAAATGGTGTAGGTACACTATTTTGTGAGACGATAACGATCAGGCAACACTTAAGCAACAATTTCAGTAGCGAAGACCGTCAAGTTGAGCGAAGTAACACTAATCAAAGTTGTAATGAGTAGATATTGACTTTCATTAAATAAAAACAACGAAGGTCACTCATTGAATTTGCATGTAATTCATACCAAATTTCCAATGATAAACTTCTGCAAAATTCAACATACTCTGACCCAAATTTCAGTGCTAATTGATCCAAACTCGGTTTAATTTCTGACCTTAATTAGCCAAGTCAAATACCGGCGTAAAGTGCGATGAGGATGGTCAACAAACGAAAGCAAAGTTCAACCGTGAGGAGAGTACGTCGGAGCGAGTCCCGGTCTCCGTCATTACGCAAGGTGAGAACGAAGAGAAAGAAATAAATAAAAAGGGATGATATAAGAAGAAACACGAACATCAGTGTTTGGTCGGCGTATGGCGGTCGATAGTGTTTCGATGCCAGTTGTGGATGTCTTGGGAGGTGAGGGTCAGAGTGATTTGTGTGGACAGAGAAGAAGAATGTGAGGTAACCGTGTGAATGCTTAAATGGTTTAACTAATGTGTTCTAATTTAGAGATCTATTATAGTCGTTCATTCACTCTAATCTAAGGGATAAGGTTCGTTCTCACCGTTTGCACCGAGTGTTTGTTCTCACCGGATCTTGTCTCTCTCTCTCTCTCTCTATATATATATATATATATTGATATGATTATTAAAACTTTTATGTCATCAAATAAACTTTTAAAATTATAGATCACAAATTATACGAAATTGTGTACATAAACTTGTTTATCCAAGCTATCTGTAGGATTTTACGATTCTACGATTTAATTCTACCATCCATATTCGATCCAAATTAGAATCCCGATCCGACAACATTTGCAACATGATTTCAATCTCATTATATCTTTCCATTATCGGTGGTAATATGAAAAGTCGCCAAAACCCTAATCCCAACCACAACCATGATGAGACCGGAGAGGAGGACGTGCAAATTGAGCCAACTTTTGTGTGGGACGTGGGGGATAATTCGAATGGAGATAAACCTCTCACGCATCTCTTGCTAGGACGAATCTGGACGTCGAAAACGATTAACGTGAAGGCCGCAATCGAGACTATGTCAAAACTTTGGAACACAAAAGGTAACGTTCTTGGTAACCTAATCGATAGTAAAAGTAAAATATTTTTGTTTAAATTCGCTGAGGAGAAAGACAAAGCTAAAGTTATCGAGGGCCAGCCATGGCACTTCGATAAGTTTATATGGTGTTTTAATGAACCGGACGAGGAAGGGAAATTAACGGATACCCCGCTCTTCCATGTCCCGTTGTGGGCAAGGGTGGATGACTTACCAGTGAAGGGTAGGACGAATATGGAGAATATACGGAGGATTGGGATGCAACTCGGGACGTTTGTCAACATTGATGAAGCCCCATTCCCTGAGATGGAGCGAGCGATACGTATTCGGATAATCCATGACGTTCGAAAATGTTTGAAAGACCTAGTCAAAATTCAGATGCCTAATGGGAATACAACCGAGTTTGATGTGAAGTACGAGAAGTTATCGACGTATTGCTATGGATGCGGGGTGCTAGGACATGGAGAAAAGGATTGCGATGAGGGTCCATATGAGAGTGGTGAATTACGGTATGGAGAGACGTTGAGGGCTTCGCCTTGGAAGGTAGTGAAAACTAATGTGGAGGTAAAAGGTAGATGTTCGAAGTCGTTGAATGAGGCCCTAGATAAGGAGAGTAAGATGAGGGAGGAAGAGGCTGTTCTTGAGATGATTGAGAGGCTAAATCAAATTGCTATTAAGTCTAAGGGATCCAAAAATCTAGCGAAAGTGATAAATGATATTCTTCCCTTAGTCCCCAATTCTAATAGGGAGAATGGTGATGGTGGAGAAGGAGAGGGGGCTAGTCCAGCTGTGAGTGGGGAGAAGGGAGAACAGAGGCAAGAGACTGGGCTACACAATCAGAAGAACGGGATGTCGGGGTGTGATAGTGAGGAGGTTATGCAAGTAGATAAGGTAGGTGGGGGAGATCAGAGGGAAAGATGGAAATGGCGTCGTGTGGAGAGGGATAAGGGGGAGGAAGTAAGGGGCACTAGGAGTATGGAATATAGCGAGAAGAAGAGAAAACAAGGGGAAATGGATAATACACAATGGGTTGGGGAGAGCGCGCAAGAGAGTCACATGAAAAAACTTTGTTTGATGGGTGTTCCTTCACCCGAGGCGGAGGTTGAGACGACTCAACCCCGCCGGGCATTATGAATTGTTTAAGCCTTAACTGCAGGGGGCTGGGCAACCCCGATGCAGTAGGCGGGCTCCGGAACCTTATTCGGAGAGAGGCCCCAACTATTGTTTTTTTGAGTGAAACAAAGCTTAGTGGTGTGGACTTTAGGAGGATAAGGGCCATAATGGATGACTACGAAGGGATCGAAGTTGATAGCGCGGGCCGGTCTGGGGGGTTAGCACTGATGTGGGCGAGAAGTGTTACGTGCAATTTACGGTCAGCGTCCATTCATCATATTGACGTCGATGTCCAAGGATGTGAAACAGTGTGGCAGTTTACGGGCTTTTATGGGTGGTCGTCGGTGGGTGATCGTTATTTATCATGGCAACTTTTGAGAGACTTGGCAGTGCAGGATAGAGGAGCATGGATATGTATGGGAGACTTTAACGAGATTTTGTACTCTACGGAGATGCTAGGAGGGTCAAGACCACAGTGGCAAATGAATCAATTCCGCGATGCAGTGAATGAGTGTGGTTTTAGGGATGTCACGTTTGAAGGGTATAGCTTTACATGGGACAATGGACAGAGTGGGGATGATAATAGACAATGCCGCTTGGACCGTGCGTTATGTAACGATGACTGGAATTCTCTATATCCGTATGCTCGGGTAACTAATTTGGTTCGGGAGTGGTCTGACCATGCCCCAATCAAACTTGTGTTGGATCACAGAAGTAAGCTGACTGTTAGGCGGGAGAAAATCTTTCGTTTTGAACAAATTTGGGTATGAGAGAATGGCTGTGAGGATGCGGTCAAGAGAGGCTGGGAGATGGGGTGCGGAAATGTGACGGATGCCATATCACAATGTACTACTGAGTTAAAGGAGTGGAAGGGTATTTCCATTGGGAAAATTCTGAATTTGCTCAAGAAAAAACGTAAGAGGCTGGAATGGTTGAACGAAAACGAAAGATCGATACGTTATGTTCAAGAGCGTAAGCAAATTGTGAAAGACATTACACAACTTCTTGCTCAGGAGGAAATCTTTTGGAGACAAAGATCCCGATCGCTTTGGTTGAAGGAGAGAGACAGAAACTCAAAATATTTCCATCAGAAAGCGACCCAAAGAAAACAACACAATTTCATAGGGAGGATTGAAGACGAGGACGGGGTCATGCGTGAGGGAAACGAGGAAGTGGCGAGGGTGGCTGTTAATTATTTTCAGAAACTCTTTACAACATCTAATCCTCGTGATTTCGAAGGATTGCTCGCCCATGTGGCTAATCGGGTTACACCGGAGATGAACATGGGACTAACGTGTGACTATACGGAGGAGGAATTTATGAAAGCTCTTGGCCAAATACATCCTTTGAAGGCACCAGGCGCAGACGGTATGAACGGTCTTTTCTTTCAAACTTACTGGCATATTGTGGGACCTCTTGTTATACAAACGACCCTTAGTGTGCTTCGTGGACAGCCGTTTCCGGAAGGCATAAATCATACGAATATTGTGTTAATACCTAAGAAGAAAGCACCGGATAAAATGATGGATTTTCGCCCGATTAGCTTGTGCAATGTGATATATAAATTGGTATCTAAGGTCCTCGCGAATAGACTGAAAGTATTCCTTGGGGATATAGTGTCAGAAAACCAAAGTGCGTTCACTCCAGGACGGTTAATAACTGATAATATTCTTGTGGCGTTCGAAATATTCCACCATATGAAAAACACGAGGAATAGGGAAGGCCACATGGCGCTTAAATTAGATATGTCCAAAGCATATGATCGGGTAGAATGGGATTTCCTTGAACGTGTGCTCCTTCGTATGGGTTTTGATTGTCAATGGGTGAATAGGGTTATGCATTGTGTCTCTACGGTCTCTTTTGCGGTGCTTGTAAATGGTCAGCCCTTGGACCACTTTAGACCGAGTAGAGGTCTCCGACAAGGGGACCCCATCTCACCTTATCTTTTCATCCTGTGTGCAGAGGTGATGTCGAGTCTCATAAGGCGAGCGACTGAAATGCGGACGATTCATGGGATTAAGGTTGCCAATAATTCGCCAATGGTGTCACATCTACTATTCGCGGATGACAGTCTGTTATTCGTTCGCGCAAACGAAAGAGAGGCTGCCACTGTAAAGAGTATTCTTGTTCAGTATGAGATGGCGTCGGGTCAGCGAATTAATTATGACAAGACTACTATTTCCTTCAGTAGAGGTACGAGTCATGAAAGGAAGGAGTTACTTGCTCGGGTTCTGGGTGTGCGAATTGTGGATGGCCAGGAAAGATATCTTGGTCTACCTACAACTACGGGTAGATCGAAGAAATCGATATCTGATGGTGTCCGGGACAAAATTAGCAAGAAGTTGCAAGGGTGGAGGGGTAAATTACTCTCGAAAGCAGGAAGGGAAGTGTTAATAAAGGCCGTAGCCCAATCAATCCCTACATATGCTATGAGTGTGTTCAAATTGCCTAATAATTTTTGTAACGAACTTCGTTTCGTGGTCTCAAGTTTCTGGTGGGGTTCGAATGGAGGAAAACGTAAAATCTCGTGGCTGTCTTGGAATAAGTTATGTGCTCCGAAATATAAGGGTGGTCTTGGTTTTCACGATTTTAAATTATTCAATGCAGCTCTTTTAGGGAAGCAAGCCTGGCGATTGGTGACAGAAAGGGAGTGTCTGATGACTCGTGTGTTAGGTGGTAAGTACTTTCCTAATAGTTCGTTTATGAAGGCAAACGTGGGACATAATCCGAGTTTTACATGGAGAGGAATATGGGAGGCTAGACAAGTGCTCGATATGGGCATTAGAAGGCGCATGGGTGATGGGCTGAGTACCCGGGTATGGTCTGATCCTTGGGTTCCTAATACACAATCCCATAAAATTATCTCACCAAGAGGCGACAATGCGGAAGATATGGTGGTTGCAGAGTTATGGCTAGCGAATGGTTCGGGGTGGGACTCACATAAAATTCGCAGAATGTTTCTCCCGTTTGAACAAGAGCGGATTATGAATATTAGAATAAGTGAGAGCAGACCATGTGACTCCTGGTGTTGGGATGGTGAGCGAGATAGCAATTATTCAGTCCGTTCGGCATACAAACTTCTTTTACGAAGCAGAGAAAGTGAAGGGTCTGAACAATCTGATTCGCGTGATGATAAGCGCCTCTGGAACAATATATGGCAGATTCCCGTGTGGCCTCGAATAAAAGTTTTTCTATGGCAACTTTGCAATGATGCTCTGCCAACAAAAGCTAATATTGCCAATAGAATTCGAATACCGGATGATGTATGTACTGTCTGCGGCTCACGAAGGGAAACTGGGCTACATCTATTTCGGGATTGTGGGGGCGTGTACGGGATATGGGAGGAGCTGGGTCTGAATGTGACAGAGCCACTTGGTGGCGATAAGATTAGAGTCTGGGTGCAGGAACTATGGGACAGATTGGACAGACGGGAAAGGGAGGAGTTTGCGATTGGATGTTGGGCCATTTGGGAAGCTCGTAACAAAGTTATCTTTGAAAGGGAGGTGTGGGATGAAGGCCAGATTGAGCGCAGGGCCAGGAGTATCTGTGCAGAAATGCGAGAAGCTGATGGGCAGGGGGAGTTGAGTACAGTGAGGGAGAAAGGTAAGGCGAAGTGGACGCGGCCAAGGAGATGAGCTGTTAAAATAAATGTGGATGCGGGAGTTATCGAAGGAGTGGGTACGGGGCTGGGCATTGTGTATCGAGATGACCAGGGGAAGCTTATATGGGGCATCACGCATCAATTTCGGGAAGTTATGGAGGTCCGAGATGCGGAAGCTTACGCCATATTGCTGGGACTTCAAGAAGCGTGGAAGGTCGGGCATGAGGCAGTGGAAATTGAAAGTGACTGTTCGTCGGTGATTGAGATTTTGCAGAAGGAGAAGCAATGGCGTAGTGAAGTTTTCTTTATTGTTAATGATATCCGTTTCTTACGTAATCGTTTTGAGTCAGTAAGTTGGTCTTTTGCTAGTAGATCGGTTAATTGTGTAGCTCATGGTTTGGCTCATGTACGCCCATGGTGCTATGGCCGTAGAGATTGGCAATCTCACGTTCCCTTAAACATTTTGTATCTTGTGTTGGTGATTTTGATCACAAAACATTTAAGTGTATTCGGGTTTTCAAACCGAAAACAGTATGAGCTTGTGATTGATATAATGTGAGTTATGGGGTGCGGAGTGCACACTCATATAATCGAAATCATCGAGTTCATGGTTAAGTGGATATAATCATGATAAATGATATTTATCTTGATTGGCGGTTATTTGGTTGAATTTGGTACAAAACCAACATGCTTATCCACATTTATATATACTTATATTCTAAGTATATATAGAAGAAGAGAATTCATTCTAACATAAGAAAAAATTCAGATTTGGTAAATACAAAGCAAGATAAAAATTTCATTTAGTAATCTCTTTATCTTTGCCTAGATGAAGAGGGCATCAACCGTCTTATCCTACAAGGGATTTCGTGTAACCCAAGGCATGAAATAGGGTCGAAATACTCTTAAGGAAAGCGTGCTCTTCGTGATTCGGTTGATATCCAAGTTTACGATCATTGTCATGGTTACCCTATACCAATTTTATCCAACATCTTGTTGAGACGGATTTGAGTAATGAAAATTAGTCCCGCAACGGGGTTCTTCAAAAAAAAAAAATATGACACTACAAAAGGAGTATAAGATAACTGGTTATCACTAAGAGAGAGTTGTATTATCATCATCCAAAGAGAAATCCATCAAAACCAATGGTCCACGCGTTTTCCTCAAAGTTTAGTGCTTCATTTAGGCCACATTATAACTAATTAAATCATTATGCTCCCGTCATTTTACTCATCTATTTACCATCAGTCGTTGTAACATAAAGATTAAGGAAGAATGATGAGACTGTTTATGCAATTATGGGTATTGTTATTGAGTGACAAGTAGACAATAGATCACATGGATGATCGATCAACTTATCTTCGGAAATATTTTAAATAAATGAAACACTAATTATAAAATGGGAAAATGAGGGAAAGATAAGGGAAGGAGAAATAAAATAAAAAACCTAGCACGTTAACAATCTCCATGCAACAACAATAGTGTGCATATATATACGAGTGTTATATATAGTGGAATAGTGGGAGCTGAGTAGATAAATAGATAATGAGTGGAAACAACCTTATATAAGTTGCGCACCTTGTTCAATTTTTCCATATCCACATTCTTCACTTGCTAATTAACCCATTACAAAATGACAACATACATTTTTGTACCACGTTTTTTAGTCTTAAGTATACTTGTTTTATGTGCTAAATCCCAGTTGCAAACTGGTTTTTACTATGCATCTTGCCCTGCAGTAGAAGGTGTAGTAAGGTCTACTGTCCAAGCTCATTTCAGTTCCGATCCTACTATTGCTCCTGGCTTGCTTAGGCTTCATTTCCACGATTGCTTCGTTCAGGTTTACTGTTTAGTAACATGATTGTTCATGTTCGCCGACTCTAAATCTTTTATTTATTTATTTTGAAGTTAATGCTTACTTAATACGTATATGCATGATACTTTCATGTGTACTATAGGGTTGTGATGGATCAGTCTTGATTTCGGGGCTCTCAGCAGAGAGGACGTCATTGTCAAACACCGGATTAAGGGGGTTCGAGGTCATTGATGATGCAAAGGCACAACTTGAGTCTATTTGCCCTGGAGTTGTTTCTTGTGCTGATATCTTAGCTTTAGCCGCTCGAGATGCAGTTGATTTGGTATGTGCATACATACATATAAAAGTCAATAACCTAAGTCATAATTAAGTTGTGTACGAGATTGTGTGTTATATAAAACCAACGCAGGTTCTCATACATGATCTCGCACGTGACATCGTCTCATATCAATTTTGCCCTAATACTATACTTCAAATTCTTGTTTAGTTCGGTACATGTTTCTAACTATATATCGGACGTGCACGATTTTTGATATGTAGACGGGTGGACCGAGTTGGAGAGTGCCTTTAGGAAGAAGAGATGGAAGGGTGTCTATTGCATCAGACGCGTCGAAATTCCTGCCCTCTCCTCTTGAAACCATTGCTGTGCAGAGGCAAAAATTTGCTGCTAAAGGTCTAGACGATCATGACCTTGTTACGCTTCTGGGTAAGCTTTCTTAATTTATAGACTTTCTTAATTATTTTGGGCCGGCCCATTTGGTTTATTGGGTTGTTAGATCAATTATGTAGAACTAATCATATAATGATTCATCAAGTTTCATAATGGTCTTGCGCTAGGTCATATCATGTAGGGTTGTAAATAATAAGGGCCAGCTCGTTAAATATTCGGAATTGGTTCGGTAAAATCTCAGCTCATGATCGGTCAAATCAAAGCCGAGCTTGGGTGAATATGAGCCGAGCCCTAGCTCAACAAGGCCCAGTTCAAACGTTCGATTAGGCTTGACAATAATTTTTTTATTTGAATAATCTCTACATTGTCAGCTTAATTTATATTAAATTCTGTTATTTTAACCATTTATAAATATATTATAACATAATATTTTTGATTATTTTGCAAAAGAAAAAAAAAAGAAAATTATTAAATTAGATTCAAAAGGTGAGAAACTCAAAATAGCACTTTCTCGTTCATATGTTTACCCTTCCTTTATTTTTTAAGGGAGAAATAAAGGAAGTGTAAAAATACTGAGACGAAGGGAGTATAAAGATAGATGAGGTTGAATTGAACACGAGCAGAGCTTAAGCTTCAATTTTTTTAGGCTCAACGATATTCAAACCGAGTCGGATCAACTCGTTTACAGCCTTAGTCATAAGTTTAGTTGGATGAACAACATAATCAACTACTTTAATGACCGTTCGATAGTATATGGCGACAAAAAATTAAAATAACCTAGAACTAACAATTAATTATATTTATATTGTACTTTTACTTTAATAACCCGACATCTTATGATAAAATATTGACGCTATAAATATACAAGTTATCAATATAAAAAATAATTTATCAAAATAAAAAATAATTTACGCATTTATTAACTGAGCTTCTTGTAATTAGGATTGTCCTACGTAAAAAATAGACTTATATATAACAATTTGTGTAACATAATTATGTACAATGGGTGGGATTAAATGATTATATCAATTTCTTGTTTAAAGCGAACATATTATTTTAGATAATAGAGCGGATTAAAAGATGGACGAAACAAAAATATAATATGCGTAAAAATGACAAAAATAATTAATATCCACCAATAGAATATTGAATACTTAATATTTAACCATTTTAAGCTTGGAAATTAAGACGGATATAAGTATTTATACAAGGCAAAGTGTTTAATTTGGAGCAACTCATCTCAAGTTTGGATCGTTATTAATTAAATAAGAAGTGCGCAAAGAGAACTTTTTGTTTTTTTGTTGATAAGAACTTTTAAAATAATATTCTTCCCATTGCAAGATTCATTGGATGTGTTAAAATAAGAAACCTAGTTCTTATTTAACAACCAATTTTTTAATATTTATTAAAGTAATATTAATTAATGAGAACAATAAAATTAATTATAAATCCTACTTAAGAACAGGGAAAAAATATTCTCCTATAGAAATATAAAGCTTTTAAATCCAGAAATTGGTTAATAGTGACCTGACAATTGAAGAATTTTAGGGCTTGTTTGGTTGACATAGGGGAATTAAAGTTCCCGGGAACTTCAAGATCACATGAATTTCCAATTCATGTGAATTCGCAAAAAGTGTTTGGTTCGCATATGGGAAGTTAATTCATGCGGGAAGTTCTATTGACCAAGGGGGGACTTGGTGAGTAACTTCCCACATAATGGAGGAAGTAAATTCACGTGGGAAGTTCTATTTCCCATGATATTGGCAACCAAACAACAACATGATTTTACACTTCCCAGGAAGTTCAACATCCCATGATTTTAATGGGTAACCAAACAAGCCCTTATATAGTTTTTCCCCTTACTTGCTCCCAGCAAACTAATAGTCAAATTATTTGTTTGTCTTATCTGTTTTGGTGCCTAAAAGCAGCAAACCCTGAAAATTAAAACGAAACTAAGGAATCGTTTGGTTACCCACTAAAAAATGTAGAAATTTAAATTTACGTGAATTGTTAAATTGACCTCTTATTTGGTTACCCCAATTCACATGAATTCGTACTTCTCATAAATTTGCAATTCCTCCATAATGGAGGAAGTGACTTACCTAGGCTCCCTAGGTAAGTGAGAATGCCTACATGAATTGCATTTCTTACATAGTAACAAAACAATATTTTCTAATTTACATGAATTATAAAATCATGTGTTTTACGACTTCCTAGGCAATACGAATTCCTACCTGCAACCAAACGACTCCTAAATAACAACTAGATGATGAGATGTGATTCCCAATAAATCTTCTCTAAAAATGAAGTGAAAGCCATGTTAATGCACTAATAACATGGAGTCTTCTTAGTCTATTCAGATTAATGAGTCATTGTATTGGCAATTGGTTTTTACAGCATGTTCACGTTCTTAAAATCAAGTCAACTACTCCCTTCTTTCCGATCAATTATCATCATTTATTTTTTCGACTATATTTATAATAATAGACAATTCATAAACTACATAATGTAAAATAAAAAATGAAGAATTTGTTCAATTTGCCTTAATACATTAATGATATAAACACTATAATTTTCACACTTCAAAAAGTAAAGATATTTAAAAAAAAGCATAGACAAACATGTAAAATGCAAGTGATAAAAATTGACTAAAACGGAGGAAATATAAACAAAAGACCTAACAATTAAGTTATTAGGATGTCCAGTTAGCTAGACATCAGACATTTTGAATATAGTTGAATCGGATTATTTTAGGTTATTAAGATTGTTTCATACATATTATTATTGGATGCTTGGAACTTATATATTACATAATCCAATCCAATCGATTTGATTCATATTTCAAATTCTTCCATATGATTAATTTCTGAGTCAATACAATCGGATTAGTTTTGATACAATGACTCATCAAATTACAACTCATATCTTTAGGTTCCATTAGTCATGTGTTGGATGGTTCAAGCCATAATTAGTCTTGTATAAATGGTATTAAGCGGTATTAAGCTCTTAATCAAAGATGTCACATAACCTCTTTTTATTTTCAATTTTATTTTAATCATACGTAAAAAAGTTTTTAAAACTAAAATCGTCTTAAATAAAAATTGGTACTCAGGCCGAGTACACAAGTTTTCTCCTTGAATTCCATAATGTACTACTTATATCTATGATTTAATGCAATATTAGGTTATTTGGCTTGTTCTATTTATAAAATAGCCTTATACAACAATTTTTGTAACTATGTGAAATCATGTTTGGGTGGGATAATAAAATATGACTCTAACAGTCGGACATATATCGTGTAAGTTACTATTTTTATTGTCGTAAAAAACTTGTTTAGGTGAGATTAAATGATTACAAGGTCGAAATATACGCTTAGTTGAAGCCCTTACTAAATCGTGTTATTCAGATGAACAAGTTTTTATTTTAGATGAATATATTTATTTTAGATGGTAAAAAAATGGCATTAAACAACAAAATTGTTTATAAATAATGTTTAATTTGTTTTATAATTAAAACGTTACGACTGTTTCAAAAAACATCTTTTTTTTATTAAATTTGGAGTCATTTAAGCTAATCGTCTCATGTTTGGATTGTTACTTAATAGTAAGTCTTGCTTGCGACGGGTCATCATTTGTGACGGATATTTTGTGAGATAAAATGGATAAAAAATAAGTTAGTGGAGAAAGGGGACCACAGGAATAGTGTTTGTGAGAGAGAAAAAGTGGGTATTTTGTGAGAAAAAACGGTATCCGTCACAAGCTTGCGACGGATAGTGCCGTTGCAAATAAGAATTTGTGGTTACTAGTAAGTCTTGCTTGCGACGGGTCATCATTTGTGACGGATATTTTGTGAGATAAAATGGATAAAAAATAAGTTAGTGGAGAAAGGGGACCACAGGAATAGTGTTTGTGAGAGAGAAAAAGTGGGTATTTTGTGAGAAAAAACGGTATCCGTCACAAGCTTGCGACGGATAGTGCCGTTGCAAATAAGAATTTGTGGTTACTAGTAAGTCTTGCTTGCGACGGGTCATCATTTGTGACGGATATTTTGTGAGATAAAATGGATAAAAAATAAGTTAGTGGAGAAAGGGGACCACAGGAATAGTGTTTGTGAGAGAGAAAAAGTGGGTATTTTGTGAGAAAAAACGGTATCCGTCACAAGCTTGCGACGGATAGTGCCGTTGCAAATAAGAATTTGTGGTTACTTAAATCAAAAGTTGCATATTATTAATTTGACTTTGGCAGTCATTATTAATCAAAATAATTTTCTAATCATCAAATTGTCATATTTGTTTTCTGGAACTAGTAAGTAGTAACCTCAAGTCTCCTTAGTCTATTCGGATTAATTAGTCATGTTGTATTTGCTATTGGTTTTTACGGTATGTTCAGGTTCTTAAATCAAGTCAACTATATAAACAAAAGACCTAACGAATGAGTCATTCGAGCCAGTTCAATGTTAAAGTTACTCATAAATGGTCATTATGAGTACGTTTGGATTATGTTATTTTAGATTAGAAATGTTCCGTGAATATCCCTTTGGGACACTTATATCCAGGTTGGATCGAATTATTATTGTTTCAATTGGATCATGCCAACTCAATATCCCTTAACTATGTGTCAGATGGTTCATGCTGCAGTCGGTGTTGCATAAGACCGTCTTAATTTAAAACCTCTCATAATCTCTTTTTCCATTTCCAACTTTATTTTAATGCAATATAAGAACAATTTTAAATTAAGACGGTTTTAAATAAGAATGGGTGCTACAGGCGATTTAATCAAGTTTTCTATACAATGTCCTATTAAGTACATAGCTACTAATAATCTTATGATTTAATGCAATTTTAGGTGCACACACAATTGGACAAACCGATTGCAGATTCTTCCAATATAGAATCTACAATTTCACACCAACAGGCAATTCTGACCCATCAATAAACCAGGCATTTGTAAACCAGCTACAAACCTTATGTCCTAAAAATAGCAATGGTTTAAACAAGGTGGCTCTAGACAAAGACACTCCAGCAAATTTCGACGTAAACTTCTACAAAAACATAAGGGACGGGTACGGTGTCTTGGAATCGGACCAGAGATTATTGGGTGACGATACTACTCGCGCCATCGTCCTTAATTATGCTGGAAATATAAGAGGACTATTTGGTGTAAGGTTCAGTTTGGATTTTCCTAAAGCTATGATTAAGATGAGCAATATTGATGTTAAGACTGGCTATGATGGTGAGATTAGATATACATGCTCAAAGTTTAATTAGCTTGCTGTTGTTATTACTATATGTTTTAGTTTGTGTACATGTATCAAACTGTATCGTAATTGTAATCTGAATGGATTGTCAAGAAATCATATTAATTAAAAGTTTAAGCTATAATTTGAGTTCTAAAATCGGTTTTATATTAAATACCAATTTCGTCAAATAGAAAATTAAATTTATGCCAATTACAAGTTCCTTATACAAGATTTAGTAATATTTTAGTTGTAATGATTTGTGATTTTGCTAATGGTATCCACGTAACATTACATTGGGAGAAGGTAAAATAAAGAATTAAAAAGCTTTGCTCATCCATAAAATAACGGAATTACCCTTTTTGTTAGAACACAATGGGATTGATGATGACAAATTACTATTGATTATCTAGTGTTTACATTTTAACACAAGTGATTAGCAAAAGTACATAAAGCTCAATGAAGACAGTCAAGATCTTATGTCAAGAAGCAAGCAAAGACAAGAGAAAGTCAAGTCTAGAAAGAATGTTGTAAGCGAGGTAGTTAAACATACTTTCTTAATTATTAGAAGGTGCAAAACTCATGCATCAGTCCCCTCACTGTTGCAACAGGAGTTTCTGGTACTACTATGAAGATTTTTTCGAAATACTTTTAAATGTTCAAAAGTTGTCTTTTAAGTAACGTCATATTTCAAACATCATAGTTTACAAACAAAAAACATGCATCAAATGAATTCAACTCACATGATGTATGAGTCTTGATGCTAAATAGTAAAAAGGCTAATTTTTTTTTCTCTTTTAGCTTAGTGAGTTTTTCCATAAGGTATTTGTGTTGAAGACTCATTACCCAAATGAGAAAATTCCTTGAGCCTTTCAAAAGTTGAGGAGTCCCTTTCTTTAGTGTGAAAAAGACAACTCACTCAATAGACCCTTGGACAAAAGAATGAATTGAATAAAACATGTGTTGAGAGTAAGGCTCCCACACGTCCCTTCTCTATAAAAGGACCCTTCTTGAGTCATTTATTTGTAAGACTTCTAGAGCATTTATTGTGAACTTTGCAAAACCGTTTAAACATTATTCTTCAAAGCTTAATTTGCAGAAGTTTTCAGTTTTTAAAGAGTCTTCATTTATTTGTTTTCGAAAAGCGCTATCCATCTCCAAGTACTAGTTCGCACAACTAATAACTAAGAGTATGTTCGATGATCTCGTGTTTAGATCTTAATAGAAATCTCCATGTTCTTAAGTGAACCTTTGAGATTATGATCCTGTAAACCAAAAGATAGATGATATGTGCATTTTATATATAGACCTTTTTCGTCCAGTTTGCACGTATTTGTCTTCTATTTCATAACTTTTGGTTACTTTTATCCCATGAATTGTCTACTCGGTTTCGTTTGTATTAATTGCAGATAGAAGCCGGGAAGAAGGAAAACCTACTTGATCTTCGATAGCCAAGCACTTCCAAAGATGTCGGGAAAGAATCACATCACATTGAGAAATGCAAAACTGCAAGTGAAAGATGAACCATACCCAAAAGCACAAAAGAACTCGATCGAGCATCCTCTTTTAATCGATCGAGTAGTTGCAGGATGAGAAAGCTTCGATCGAACATTTCACTTACTCTTATCGACTGTTGTTTACCAGTTTACTCGATCGAGTTCAACATTCACTCGATCGAGCAAGGAAGGTCAAATAAAGCCTCGATCGGGTAACTCACTTACTCGACCGAGTACTGCAGCGAGATTTTAACAATTCTCCTATTTTCGAAGGGTTTCGCAAAAGCATAAAAGGGCAAGAAAACAACAGTAGTCGACAGACAGAGAGAGGGAGTTAGACAACTCTAGATCTCTACTTAATTTTCATTCTGAAGAAACCTAATTAGAGAGATAAATTATTTCTTTTGCTTGCATTCAGATTGGATTCCTCTCTCAATTACTCTCATACTTGTAATCGCGGTATTTCTATTCTACTTCGTTAATTGAATCATGTTTTCCATTCTTATTTCTTTTATGCTGTTTAATCCCTTCTCCCTTATTCTTATTGTTAATTGTTTAAGCATGATTAGCTAAGTTCCATACTAGGATTTAGGGGAACCATGACTTAGGTTAGTTGTTGTAGTTTGATTGTTTTAGATTGTGATTGCATGTAATCATTGCATTTAATAGCTTTTGATTGTTTGAGTCGACGCATTCAATTGATTGTTTGGATTCCCTTGACCTAGATCGAAAGAGTGGAAAAGGCAGATCGACAATGAACTTTGGGATGAACTAGTTAGGGCGAAAGTTTATTAGTTTTATCTTAGGGCGAATAGCGGACCAAAAAGACCTTTTCACTACCCTTATCCCAATTTAAGATGTTCTTAGTATTTTCCTCTAGCCTTGGCCATGGTGAACCGATGATCCTAGTCTCCATTTTCCCTAGTTACTCTTTTATATCTCTTTACCCCTACTTTCACTGCTAGACTTAGAACACAAGACAGCAAACACCCCTTTATTTTGGTTACTTTGGCAAACTTGTTTGAACTCATAAGATTCTTTTCTCCTTGTGGATTCGATATCTGATTGCCTCTACTGCATTTGTTTTACGACTATTTGGTTTATTTTTTTATAGGGTTGCGACAGCCGTGTCAAATTTTTGGCGCTATTGCCGGGGAGACGGTGTAATTTAAGTTGTTCTTTTGAGTTGGTTTTGGTCTCAAGGAAGTTATTCCTTGAGACCGATCTCATTATTTTTTCTAGTGTTGTAGTATTTGCAGGTACTCAACACCGGAGGGGTAGGTTGATATCTTCATAAACTCCTTTCAGGACGCCTACCATCGCAAGTCACTTCGATCTAAATGTTAAATCTTTACCTACAGCATCCTTGCTTCCCCCGCGAGTGAGGGAACTTTCTTGATCCATCCGTCGTTTTATCAGTTGATAGAGCGGAACTTATTCAAGGGTGAAGCAAGCGAGGATCTAGCTAAGCACATGGAGCTATTCACAGATTATTGCTCCATAGTTCCACTAGCTCCTGGCGTAACTCACGAAAAGGTTAAGTAATTCCTTTTCCTTTTTCTTTGACGGGGGGTGCCAAGGATTGCTGGAGGGATATGGATAGAGAGGCTTTTGGAATAACAGATTGAAATTCTTTGGCATTAACGTTTTACAGGAAATATTTTCCTCCTCAGCGAACCAATGCATTGAGGGCTCAAATCACGAACTTCGCCCAATTAGGTACTGAGGATTTGAGTACCGCGTGGGCCAGGTTCAAGAAATTGGTTCGTTCGATCCCTCACCATGGGTTCGAGCGATGGTTCTTGTATAGCCAGTTTTACAACGGGTTAACTTATTCAAAGAGGGCCATGTTAGATGCAACTGCACAAGGGAGATTCCTGGTGAATGTAGTGGATGACAAGGGGTAGCAATTGATAGATAATATAGCCACCCACGAAGCCAAATATGGAAATCCGCAAGAAGAACCGAGATTGGAAGTCGCAAGTGCGGAGGTTGTCACGAGTGAACTACATCAAGTTCACTCCATTGAAGAAGTTTGTGGTGGGTGTGGTGAGGAGAGACACGATCCCATTTTGTGTGTGGCCGATGCGGCGAGAGTGCAAGGCTACAAACAATTCAAGCTAGGGTTTCTTCTCGAAAATGTATGCCGAAATGGAAAAGGCAAGTACTATTACTTTTACGAATAGGGACCAATCTTCTATCAACCAACTTGGTAATAACAACTTGGAAATCACATACCAAACACGAGAACCGGATAATTCAATGATTTTGAGGAAAACTGGGAAGGCGTCGCTAGTTTGAGGAGTGGGCGTCCTTACAATGACCAGGTTCCTGACCATAAGGAAATAACCAGCGAGTACGATGACGAACCGCAAAATTCATTCGAAGGGGATCATCAAAATTCCCGATCGCCTGAAATGGATGAAGATTTCCTAGATCGAGTTCCTGAAACAACTCGATCGAAGGAACTACCAGAAGAAACCACTCGATCGACTGACTCACCTATTCAATCGAGTGAATCTACCTCTGACGAAAATCGATCGAATGAATTAGCTAATCAATGAAGCCAAACTGAAGAAATCGCCACTCGATCGAGTGATAGCCTAATTCAATCGAGTAAAGTTCCCTTCGATCCAGAGGGACAGGCTGACTCTTCTAAGAAAACTGAAGATTTCTTACTAGTAATGTTTCTAGTTGGTTTGTCTATCTCAAAATTATTGAGATATTTATGTCTAGTCACAACTCACATTCCAAACATTAATGCTATTACTACATAAAAGAATAAGTTTGTTGATATCTAAGTGAACATCATTAAAGATTATATCATTTCTATGAAACCATGCATTCCGCCAAATAAAAATAATCTTTATGAAATCGGCTTTTGGAATGAGGTCTTTGAGATAATTTAGTTTCATTACAAAACTTTGACTTTCAATATTATCTTGTAATGCCAAAAACTTATTAAAACTAATAATATTCATGTCATGCGTAACTGAACCGATCAATGAACATTTGAAAAAAAATGATCGTTGTCTTCAAAATGATGATTGCACAAAACACAATGAGGTGGTCCATTAATATGACATTTTAGTATTCTACCTTTTGTAGGAAGGCCATCAACGCAAGATTTTCAAAGAAAAAATTTTAATTTCGGAGAAATATCAGTTTCCAAATCCAGAAAAATTTACATTTGTCAAGATTTTGATCAAACAAACCTTGTGCTAACGAGGTTGCTGTTTTGGTAGAGAAAATTTCATCAATAGACAACCCCCAAAACAGGGTATCCGGAAAATCATTTTGCGGTAGCTAGAGGAATATAAGTTATCTGACTAACAATATCGTTATTTACTAAACTAGATAATTTACTCACATCCCATTGTTTATCAGGCGTTATGAAATTTTTAACTAAAAGGTTAAGATCACCGATGCTATCAACATCAATAATGCTGGTAATAAGATGTGAAAATACCCAATTATCAGACCAAAACTTAATATTGCTACCATTACCAACCTGCCATCTCAACCCTTTTCTAAACAGAGTGCGAAGACTCATAAGTTTACGCCATTGCCAAGAAGAAGCTGAATTAGGCTTATGATCAAAGAGTGAACAATTTCTCAAATATTTTTTTGTAACCACCTTAACCCATATACTTTCCTTATCCTTCAGAATTTTCCATAAAAGTTTCATTTGAAGAGCTTTATTAGTTGCTTCGGACGATTTAATGCTAATCCGCCAATCATTATGTTGTTGTTGAACTGCCTTGTTGCACAATCACATGAAGGGCTGACCTTTAAGGGTAGGGATTAGGGATATCAATGGAGCGGGTTTTGACGGGTCTCGCCCCGCACCCGCTCCACGTGGGGCGGGTATGGATAATGATTTGGTGGGTTGTGTGTAATACCCCGTATTTTAGCCTCGGTCATTGGCAGTCAAACCATGTTTTATACAAGTATTTCAAATGGAATGTTTATAAAGTATTTTTACGTAAACTGTTATTATTTTATAAATCGTATTTCTACGATTATTTCGTATTTCATAATCATTTTATATTTGACGATTATTTCATAAAATAACATTTTATTCGTATTTTCCTTATTGTTAATACACTACAAAAAAAACGCGGTGTTCTGACCGAAATACTGACGGATTATACAGTCCGTCAGTTGTCTCGGTGTACTGACAAATTTCTGACGGAATATCCGTCATTAATTTGTTTTGACGGATAAAACGTCACAAATTCGTTAAAATAGCAGACCGCGAAAACAAAATGGGAAGGCGCGAAATTTTGGTTGGATGTTCTGACGGATAGTGCGTCAGTAAATGTTAGTGACGGATTCCCCGTCAGGAAAGCTACTGACAAAAGGCTGACACATCTGAAAAAGTAGTACAAGTCTCTGACGGATTATCCGTCAGAAATGCCACGTTACCATTTAGTGACGCCTTATCCGTCAGTTTTTTTTTTTTTCGCTTTTCCTGTTTCCAACTACTCCTGCATTCAATACTTTTTCTTTTATTTACAAAAAATAAAAAGCGGTCCTGACGCCCTATCCGTCACAAATTCGGTTTTTGGTATTCCTGACGGCTTATCCGTCAGGATTGTTTTTAAAAAAAAGATACAGCAGCCTCTCACGCATTCACTTTCGTTCTTTTTTTTTTAACCCCAAAACCCTTCGACAACCACCAACCCTCCCAAAATCCGATTTCTACCCCCACCAATCCTACCACCGTGACAACCACCAACACCCTACTAACTCCATCTTGCTAATAGGTAATGTTTTTATGTTTTTTTCATTAATTTTACAGTTTTCTTTTCGATTTATTTCAATTCATAATTGATTTATTTGTACATTGTAGTGTGACAACCACCACCACCGTGACAACCTCCACCACCGTCACAACCCCGCGCCAACACTGCTTTGCAAAATTTATTAGGTAATTGTTTATGTTTATTACTTAATTATTTATTTAAGAATGTGTTAGTTTAGAAAGTAATTAGTGTAACTTATTTAGGTTAATAGATAATTAGTTAGAAATTTTGATTTAGGATAATGCCAATTAGATAGAAAAACTGACCTAGGATAGTAGCCTGTTAGATAGAAAAATTGACTTAGGATAGTTGCTAATAATTTGTTGTTGTTAGTGTTGTTACTTCTTAATTGTTGTTGTTGTTGGTGATAATTATTAGTTGTTAATTTTGAATTATTATTTGTTAATTGTTGTTGTTGATCAACGATAATTTTTAGTTGTTAATTGTAGATAATTGTTAATTGTTGTTAATTGTTAGTTATTGATAATTCTGAATTGTTAAATATTGACCTAGTACCCGTTCAAAAATTACTTATTAGGAGTAATTTTTGAATAGTCCCCATTTTGGGACTGTCTTTGTACGTTTCAAGTCATTTAGGTAGCAAACAGATACTTGTTATTTTTTTAATGAGGGTACAAATTCGGTGACGATTCCTTTAATATTCTCTGAATACATATATGGACTAATAATATAATCCATATTTTGTATTTGGAGAATAAAGGGGAATTGCTGCCGAATTTTTTCCCCATTAATAAATAACAAGTGCGTGTTTGCTAATGACTTGAAATGTACATTGATGGGTTTAGGTTGGAGTGATAAGGACCTAATTCAAAGACTATTTGATTTTTTGACAATAATTATATATTCATTGATGATATTGTTTTTTTGTGTATTATATGTGATAGTTAATTAATAATTGTCAATTGATTGATTATTTGAATGTAGATACATAATAAGATGAAAAGATTAGAACGACAGTGGATGTATGAAAGATTAGATGAGAAAAAGAAACCTAAGCTTGAATTTGCAAATGGGGTAAAAGAGTTTCTTGAATTCGCTGCACAAAGTAGTGTGTATAAGAATTTAGGTGAAATGAGGTGTCCCTGTAAGAAATGTAATAACAGAGCTTTTAAAAGGATTAAGGATGTTCAACTGCATCTTTGGTCGAATGGTTTTGCCCCATGTTATTATGTTTGGACGTATCATGGTGAGGAAATGCCAACCGGAGAAAGTAGCAGTAGTACTGTAGTTAGTGATAATCCTTATAGGGAGCTCGTGGAAAATGCATTACGTGATAATATTGAACAAATAATGGAGGATCGACTCAATCCTGATGACCTTAGTGATGAGGAAGTGCGTCATGAAACCCCAAATCCTCAAGTTTCTTCCTTCTATAAATTGTTAGAAAAAGCCGAACAACCAGTGTATGAGGGAAGCAAAATAAGTTTATTGCAAGCCGCTGCTAGGTTGATAGCACTCAAATGTGAGAACAACTTATCCCTTCGATGCACGAATGGGTTTATGTCGTTTGTTGGTGACATGATTCCAACAAAAAATGACATGTTACGCAATTTCAATGAGGTTAAGAGTGTTCTTAAGGGACTACAACTACCACATGAGAAAATCGATGCATGTCCTACTGGATGTATGCTTTTTTGGGAGGAAAATGTCAATCTCGAGCAATGTACAAAGTGTAATGCATTTCGGTACAAAGGTAACAATAATTCAAGTAATGGGAGGCGAATTCCGAATAACCCCTTAATTTATTTCCCGCTTGCACCAAGGTTACAACGATTATATGCAACCAAGAGCATAGCAGGTGAGATGAGTTGGCACCATAGAAATTCACGATTAAGAGAAAAAGGGACAATGGCACATCCAAGTGATGGAGAAGCGTGGAAACATTTTGATCGAGAGCATCCAGAATTTGCAAGTGAGCCTCGTAACGTTCGGTTGGGTTTGTGTACGGATGGATTTTCCCCACATGGCGGCCAATTTGGGAAAAAATATTCATGTTGGCCTGTGATTGTCACTCCGTATAATTTACCTCCCTGGTTATGCATGAAGAGACAATTTATGTTTCTATCATTGATCGTTCCAGGTCCTAAGAACCCCAAGACAAATCTAGATGTGTACCTTCAACCGTTGATCAAAGAGTTGAAAGAACTTTGGGAAACGGGTGTGCACACTTACGATGTTTATAAGAAACAAAATTTTCAACTGAAAGCTGCATTAATTTGGACTATCAATGATTTTCCGGCATATGGCATGCTTTCCGGTTGGTCCACGTCTGGATACCATGCTTGTCCTTATTGTCAAGACAAGGATCATAACTCCTTTTGGCTTAAACATAGCAAGAAAGTTAGTTGGTTCGATTGTCACCGTGTGTTTTTGAAACCTGATCATCCTTTTCGCAACAACTGCAAGCATTTTCTGAAGATTAGGAAAACTGAAGATCGCATTGCCGCATCGAGATTAACTGGTGAAGAAGTGTGGGATGCGGTAAAGGATATGCCAAGAATTGTTGATGCTTCTGATCAAGAATTGAAAAAATTAAAAGACAAGAATGAAGGATGGTGGAAACAAAGCATATTTTGGCAACTTCCTTATTGGAAAACTTTGTTGATTCGACACAACTTAGATGTTATGCACATTGAGAAAAACATTTTTGAACATCTTATCAGTACGGTGATGAATGAACCAAATAAAACTAAGTTCGGAGTTAATGGTAAAGCTGACTTTAAAGAGCATTGCTTTGTACGGCCCCCATCATCTAGGTTTGTTTTAAACGCCGCGGAGAAAAAAGCTGTATGTGAGTGGGTTGCCAAATTGAAATTCCCGGATGGTTATGCTTCGGATTTGAGTCGGTGTGTTGATCATAAAAGTATGGTGTTGCATTCCATGAAAAGTCATGATTGCCATGTCTTTATGCAACGGTTACTTCCTGTTGCCTTAAAACATTTGCTCCCGACGGGTCCTTGGAATGCAATAACTGAGTTAAGTCAATTTTTTAGAGACTTGTGTACCTCTACGATTAAGGTTGATTCTATGGAACGTCTAGAATCAAACATTGCAGAGATAATATGCAAGTTAGAGAAGATATTTCCTCCGTCTTTCTTCAATTCCATGGAGCATCTACCTGTGCATTTGCCTTATGAGGCGAAGGTTGGAGGACCAGTTCAATATCGATGGATGTATCCATTTGAGAGATTTCTTAATCATATAAAAAAAAAGATTGGCAATAAAGCTCGGGAATCTGCCAAGCATGTTTAGTCAAATGCAAACTGAGAATCTGCGTCTCAAAGAAAAAATTGAAAGCACTGAAGCAACTCAAAAACAAATTCAAGAGGAAATGGCGGAAATGAAAAAAGCTTGGAGTGATATGCAGACTTTCTTTTCCACTCAGTCATGCTCAAGTATGCCAAATCATCACCGACGTGATGACTTCTCGGACGATCCTCATGGCTTTGGATGTAATAACATGTCAGTTGATCCTCCAACCACTTAGGATAGTTTAGTCAAATGCAAACTGAGATTATGACTTATTAACTTTAGAACGTATTTTATGTTAGTGTATGAATTTATGAAGACTATTTTATGTAATTCAATTTCTTACCCATGGTTTTTCTTTGTTGTTGGTTCCCGCTTAGCGGTCGACTTGGAAATATAAATCTCCGTTTGGCGGATGATGAATGTTTTGCAGGATTTGGTGATTTGGAGGTTGTAAATATGAACAATGCAATCGCATTGGGCTGGACAGCAAGCAGCTGTTTTCAGCCTATACTGCTTTAAATTCTGACGGATAATCCGTCAAAAAAAGTCAAAATTTGACCAAATTCCTGACGGATAATCCGTCACAAAAGTCAACAGTTGACCACATTTCCGACGGATTATCCGTCACAAATGAATAAAATTCCTGACGCATTATCCGTCACAAATGACCATTTACTGACGCATTATCCGTCACAAATGAGAAATTACTGACGGATTATCCGTCACTAAAAGTCAACAAAAATTTGACCTGGAATTTTTTCTTCTACGGGTAGACCGTCAGAAGTCCGTCACAATCAGTTTTCTGACGGATAATTCGTCACAAACTTGATTTTCGTGACGAATATTCGGGACGGAAATTTCTGACGGATTATCCGTCAGAAACGCGAATTTCCTGACGGATTTCCCCTTTTCTGACGGATTTTTTCGGTCAGAACACCGCGTTTTTTTTGTAGTGATATATTTTAATTAAATATATTTCATATTTTATATTTGCTTCTCATTTATACTTGTTTTATTATTTACGTCGTAATTATATTAAATCGTAATTTAATATATTTTTATGTTAGTCCTAATAAAATTATATTCTTATACTTAATTATTTGGTATAAATAATTTATACGTATTCGTTTATTTTAAGTTACGAGTTGGGAACGTGTGTGAATGTCTCGAGAAGCGTGATGGGCTGTTATACTCGGGTTATGTGTGACACGTAGTGGGCTTGGACTGTTTAGATCATGTTAACCCAAGAGAGAAAAATAAAGAGACGAAACCCTAGTTATTCTACCCAACCCATCGACACTCAACATTCAAACCCTAATCACCGTACCCCACTTTCTGCCTCCATAGACAACACAACCTGCCACCATCAACACTCACCAAAAACCCTACTCATGCTTCTACATCTTGTATACCTCTCCCACACCAAAGGAACCCTTAGACTGCTGTGAGATTTGACAAGAACGAAAGAGAAAATAGCGAGACACGAACAGTCCCCTCGTCATCACCTTGCGCAGTATGTATTCGTAAGTAATTTCATGCTCCATCCGTGACTTCGATACTGTATACTAAGGTTGTGAGTAGTCCTTGTAGTATATATAACATGAACCTCGTGTTTAAACCACCATTCCACCATGAAAACTCCTATAACAGAGGCGATAAAAGTCGACAGAAAACACGTTCCTGCTCTGTTTTTATACTCTGTGACTGTGTTCATTATTCTTGTTAATTCATTATGTTTTTGGATTGATTATTGTCATAAGTTTTGAGTTTTGATGTTGGGGAGTTAGTAGAGTATGCGGGTGGTGTTGGAATGGTTTGTGGTGGTCGGAAAAACTAGGGGAGCAGTCGTGTAATAGGTGTCTCAGGAAGTTGCAGGAACAGGTAATTGGGTGTATGCAGCAGTTTGGGGATGGTTGTTTCAAAGGGAGGCGTGGAGTCGAAGGATGGTGGTTGGCACCTGGGGGTACTGGGTGATGAGAGGTGTCGTGGGGGGTGGTTGGTTGGGTTGATGGTGATGTTGGCAGGTGGTTAAGGGAGGGTAAAACACGGGTGAATGAGTGCTTACGAGTTGCTGGAAACAGAGTGACGTGAGTGTGTGTAAGCAGTTTTGAGTCGTCGTGGTGGTTGTTGTGGTGGTCCTTGGTGGTGTCTAAGGCGTGAGAGTGGTAGTTGGTAGTACATAGGTAAGTTTGGGGGTAGCGGTGGTGGTCGTTGGTGGCCAGGCCGGTGGTAATAGTGGCGGGAAGAGAAGATGTCCGGGCTGTTTAAGGCTGTTGCGTCGGGGCTGTTTATACGTTCGTTTTTGTATACGTTGTTCTCGTGGTTGTTGAGTATGGGTATTATTATTATTATTATTATTATTATTATTATTATTATTATTATTATTATTATTATTATTATTATTATTATTATTATGTGTTAGCATTATTATTAATATTGTTATTATTGTTTATTATTATTGGTACATACTATTATTATTTCTACTATTGTTCTTAGTTGTTATTATTATTAGTATTGGTATTGTTAGTAAGTATTGTCTATGTTGTTAAACATTAAGATTGTTAAGTGAGTTTTTATATGTGACGGTTATCAATACTTTGATTAGATAGTATATTTTCCATGTTCGTTGTTCAATCGAACTTAGTTATAAAAGTAATAAGGACGGGTCGGTTATTTAATTAAAGTAGTCATGTTTATACGGTCTCGTTATACGTGATATCATTTAGATAATTAATTCGAATACTAAATATATTAAATTAGTTTGCATAATTGTGTTAGTTAGTGATTGTGGATATTATATTTTTAGGTGACGATTTTGAAGTGCCGTTATTCTGTTAACTCGCTGGCTTGCTATTGGACTATATTGCTATCCAGGTAGGATACACTGACACTATACCCCATGAGGTGTTATGAATGGATGTTGGATTGTGTATTATGGATGCTGAGCATGATTTACGTGAGAATGGTATTAGTTGGATTGAGTATTGATTATTATTATTACTGGTATGCGCATTGCGTTATTTAATAGCATGATTGATTAAGAGTATTGTTGCATTCATGAGCATGGCATGTGCATTGGATACGGATTTGAGATGACGAGATATTATTGGGCCCAGGCTAGTTCTGCAGGACTAGACCTGGTGACCTCAGCTGTTATGCTGGTGTTCGGCGACGGCAGGTTATAGTCTGCCGGGAGGTTCGGTATGGCTGGGTGTTACGGGTTTGAGATTGAGATTTGTGATTGAGAATGAGATTGAGATTGAGCTCGAGCATATCATTGCATTTGCATATCATACTTGTTGCGTTATAAATTATTGTGTTACCCTACTCAACCGCGAGGTTGACAGTGTATTCGTGTACACCTACGGTGATCCGGAATGGGGAGTAGTTTCTACAGGTCAGAGACAGATAAGCTAGGAACTGGGACAAGAATGTGAGATGCATACTTTGGACCGGCTTAGAATTATATCACATCTAGAGAAGTCATCAGTTGTATTTTCCATCAGTTGTATTTTCATTTTCCGTTATGTAGTAACTGTAATAATCAAAAGTTTAAATTCTATCAGTTTTTTTTATAAAGTACTTTGGTTGTTTTACTTTGTTATTCACTACCTCGGACATTCCGAGATGGTAACAGCTCTATTTATATGAGAATGTCTTGCTAAAGGCTCTTAAATAAATGGGGGTGTTACATTGTGGGGCGGGGATGAGTTTCAAAAGCATCATTCGTCGCGGGTTACGGGGCAGGTGCAGGTATCACATGAGACCTGCCCCATACCCACCCCGCCCTTCACCCACCCCCGCTCGTCCCGCTACACTTGTCCCCGCCCCGCTTATACCCACCTAATAAATAATAATATCTAATAACAATATATATAGATAAAAAAATATAACTTAAAACGGTAAACGGAGCTGAAGAACTGAAGATGAATATTTGAACATTATTCATTTGTTTTGTAGTTTTGTTTACTGTTTTAGTACTCTGTCACAATTTGCACTTAATTCCAATGATTAGTTCTTTTCTTTGGCTCAAAACGTAAGACCATGTACCTGTATTTAATCTACTTCTTTTACTTTTGGCATCGTTTCGAACTAGATCCAGATAAAGCCAATCTGGATTCAACATTCTTGCATGGTGATAGGCCACTTCGGTCCTCTCCCGGTTTGTGCAAGTTTTCGTGGTATATTTGTATGTAAAACCGTTTCATGACTCAACAGACTCTATTTAATTGAATGTTAAGGCATTCTGTGAAATTTTTTTTGTATAAGTAGTACGACCAGTATATTTTAGATTTACGATTTAGATTTCTTGAGGAGATAGGCGGATCAACGGGTCCCTGCGGGGCGGGGAGGATTTTGAAAGGTTCAATCCGCCGTGGGTCACGGGGCGGGCGCGTGTGCGCATTTATAGTTCGCGGGGCGGGCGCGGGTTGACCCCTTTCATACCCGTCCCGCCCCATTGACATCCCTAGTGAAGAATGAGAGATTAGTAATGAGAACAAATTTGAAAGAATGGTGTTAAAATTAGAGCGGTAAAAATGAAAAAAATATGACCATAAATGAATAAAATGCTTCGATAAATGAGTATAACCCTTTACAAAAGTGATCATTTTTCCTCGTTATATAACCCTTGCAAAAGTGATCATTTTTTCTCGTCATAGCTACGAATACGGAGGAGTCGTTTTTAGGCTTCCAAGATTATGGAACCACTAGATTTTTGGTCGAAACGACCCAGTGTTACTCTTGTTGACGTTGTCACCACCACCATCATTCCATCTTCATCCAAATTCCAATTTCCAAAATTAATTAAGCCCTTTAACACAGACACAACACACAGTCTCCCATACCTTCCATAAATAGTTTATTTAATAAAAAATACAGCTTTTCTTCCTTTCAAAACACCAATAATTCATACAAACATTCAGCTCAACTTAAGCAATCAAAATCCCATTTTTATTTAAAAAAATCCAATTAAATCAGTCAATCATTGTCTAATTGCATTACTATTTTATTACCGAAAGTTATAGTGCCCTTTAATCTTTTATTTATATACTCTTGCGTGCAAGAAAGGCTCATCTTTTTTAAAATTTCTCTAAAAAAATTCTATAAAAACTCAAGCTTTAATGGCTTCTTTAGCAACAATCCCACAAACCCACTTCTTTACGAAAACCAATTCAAAATTAACCCCAAAGTTTCAATCTTTCATCATTTCTTACAACAGAAGAAACCCTAATAATTTAGGTATGGTTTTGGGTAAGGTTGAACCCTTGAAAATGGTTGCAGCAGCATCAAATGTAGTTGCTTCAACAAGTGATGAGAAGAAGAAGAAGAAAGGTTTTGTTGAAGAAATGAGAGCAGTTGCTATGAAATTGCATACTAAAGATCAAGCAAGAGAAGGTGAGAAAGTTGCTAAAGGTCCTGAAGAAAAATCTCCTTCTAAATGGGAACCTACTGTTGATGGGTATTTGAAGTTTCTTGTAGATAGTAAGTTGGTTTATGATACCTTGGAAAGGATTGTTTTGGAAGCTCCCGTTGATTATTGTAAGTTGCTCTCTTTTGTATTATTCCGTCTTTATCCGTTAATAGTTTACGTTTGCTTTATTTTGCGATGGATAAAGGGATTGTGAGTTTTGATTGTTTGGTTTCATTGAGAAGTTGGCTGTTTTTGTGGGTTGTTAAAAGTTGATTGATTATGTTTCGATTGTTTGATTGTTGGGCAATAGCGATACTGCAAAAATAAGGAGTTTCATCCCCACAAGGGACTCACTCTTTCCCCGTTAGTTTACCAAATAAGGAGAGAATCAGTTTCGTCCATGTAAGGAATTTCTACCATGGAGGGAAAACAAAAAGAAGTTTGGTGGGATGATGTGACCTGAGGTGGTATGAAACTTCTACTATTGCTAAGTGCTTTTCTGCTATAGGGTTCGTGTTGTGGCAGACTGGCAGTACACGAAGTTTGAATGATTAATTTCATTCAACGGTTGGGTGTTTTTTTGGGTTGGGATTATGTTCTAATTGTTGAATGACTTTAGATGATTGGATGGATGGTTATTCATTCGGAATCATGTAATTGATGTTTGATAAGTGAAGTTCTTTGGGTAGTTTTGCGTGTTACTAAATTCATATTGGATTACTTTGTAATTGGGTTTGTAGGAGATTGGTAATGTGCTCTATGATTACGAGTTTTTGTACCATCGTGGTTAAAGGGTATATTTATTGGTATTATTAAATGTTCTGTAGAGTGCTAGATAGTTTAATGGGGAGACTGAAATTGTAATTCAGCCCGACTGACCATAAGGATGTGTTGGTAGAATCGGTGGTAGTGAGTTGAAGTGCCTACCTCGAGTTTTAAATTTGAATTACCTACCCCGTTCAATTATACAAATTAGACCTTCAGAAAGGAATATGGGAGTCGCTTGGGTTGGTATAATTGTTACAGAAAAATCAAGCTCAAAACAATGGATAAAAAGAGAACAATGACCGTGGCATGTGGGTACGGGTAGATATGGAGGGGTGAAGGGGAGATAAAGAGGCAATAGGTGATTATTTCCCTTACATTAGGGTAATTTATATCCTAAAAGGAGGTAGCTATTACCCTTTAATAGGGTAGTTGTTAGTTGATCAACTTCTTACTATATCCTCTACCTCATACTCTATGTATTCTTCCTCTAGTACTCCGATAATAATCATTACTCCTAATATATATGTATTTACGTTGCCTATTCGAAAGGATAAATGATTTACGTATAGGAGCATGAATCTACCTCTATATTAACTTGAATAAGTTCATTGTTGAGAAGTCACTACATGAATTGGAGTTTGAGTTTAATTATAATTGAGAGATGCAGCTACGAATTAGTTTGTCCTGTGTGTCAGGTATCTCCCATAGGCTCATAGATTATTGTTTAGTTACCTGTTGGCAATTTAAGCTTGCCCAGTTCCTCTAGAAACTGTACTCCTCACTTGAGAGTTTTTAACGGAGTTCTCTGAAGAACTAGACTTGTGCTGAACCACTCATAGATTCTTCCGTGCTCCTCTATTCTCTGAATCATATACTTGCAGATGAGTTTTTATAAAATAGATATTGCACGAGTCTAAGGGAGTTCCTCATTCAGTTACATATATATAATCGATACCAGATGCTATGTATTGGTGTCAAACAAATATCATTGAGTTGATGCACGGTGTCCTTTTTGTCCGTGTAACTGTCTAATCCTAATTCTTACCTCTGAATTTCTGATAGTACACACTTGATCATTTATATGCAACCTCCAGCCGACACTTTTTTTTAATTATGCTTGGCCTTGTAGAGTTTGGTCTGTGAATGTGTTTTTTTCACTGCCAGATCTGATCTATTTCACATGAGTTATGAAGGACATTCAATCAGTTTACTTTTCAGTTTTTTAATCCTCGCTCCTTAACTTCACAATGTCCCGATTTCTGCTGGCCGCACTATTTAAGGAGAAAGTATTATATATCAAAAAATACAAGTGGCCATACCGTGTCATTTTCCCTTTCTCTTTTATTATCGGCAAAATCATTTTCTTGCATAAGGGATGTATTTTGTCTGCCGGCTTAACATTGCAACAGCGATATGTATAGGACTGTACTTTACTAGACTCCGAATGCTTGTTAGTTATAGATTTATTGGAAAGAGTGAGATGTAAATGTGGAATAAACGAGGGTCTATAGTAGCAAAAGAAATCGTAAGTAGCATTCGTGGCAGTACAGTTAGTCTTTAGATTTTAGATAGCAATTACAATTAGTCTCCTATAAGACGTTCTCATGATAAAATGATGTGAAACAACCAACAACCCAATTCAATAAAATCCTCATCCACATACCTGTTAAACCACTAAAAGCTGTAATTACTAAATATGAGACTGTTTGTTATCCGTGGAGCCAAATGTTCTTATTTATTTATTTTGGCCATATACACCACACTTGAATGGGAATCCCTGATGCCAACCATTACCCTAAACCTCTTGATTGCCTGATATTGGGCTCCATTCTTTGTCTTTATTTGATTCAATCCTTCCTATGTCTGTTATTTCACATGTAATACAAATTATATTTTTGCTTGATTCTAGATGCTGAGTTCAGAAACACGGGATTGGAACGATCAGATAAATTGGCAAAAGATTTGGAGTGGTTCAAGGAGCAAGGTTACTCTATCCCCGAACCATCTGAACCTGGTGTTACATATTCAAAAATTCTTGAAGAATTAGCCGAGAAGGATCCTCAGGCATTTATCTGCCATTTCTACAACACTTACTTTGCTCATTCTGCTGGGGGGCGCATGATTGGTAGGAAGGTATGCCTTTTTATCGAATGTATAGATTCAAAGTATATTGCATGAGAATATACTAGGCACTATCCAACTAACTTTAGATTAGGCTCACTTTAGAGCCTTTTCTAGTGCTAATAATCCGGTTGACATATGCTTGCGCCTCTTCAAAATCAAATGTTAGCTTCTATGATCGATCGAGTCATTTATAGCATCTCGAAAATAGCTTTCTAAACTCTTAATGCTTAATGTATTGTCAAGTAGGAGACTGTCATGCATGCATGCATGTTGCAGTATAATTTTCATTATGGGTCATGATCATCCTCTTTGTGTTTTAAACACAAGGGTCAGACTGAGAACTTCTGACTCCCCTTGCCCAGCCCATGCGTCTGCGGGAACAAGTCGAGGTACTAAGGTTATGTTTTTATTTTGTATCAACGGTGGGAACCCGTGGACACTACACTTTGACCATGTGCGCACACACAAAGTTAACCACCATTCTTAATCAGAAGGACAAGCTCTAATTTGGTAAAGCATAATCTCAGGCAATTGCTCCTGTAAGGGGATAAACCGAGACCTGTTGGTTATTCATTCATGTTCTAACAAGTTGAGCCATTCCATTTGAAAGGGTATTGTTGTTGTTTGGTGGAGTTGATTTAATAGTGGAGATGTCTGCTTCATCTTTTTAGTCTCTTCTTATTATTAGGTGTCTGAGATGATACTGAACAAAAAAGAGTTGGAATTCTACAAATGGGACGGTGACCTTTCCGAATTGCTCCAGAATGTGAGGGAGAAGCTGAACAGAGTTGCTGAAGTATGTTCTCTCTCTCTTTTACTAGAATTATTCGGCTTGTAGTTTCTTTGCTAGCCGTCTACACTATTCATGCTTGTGTCAATTGTCAAACGTCAACTGTTAATCTATTACGAAGCTCCATCCATATCTGGATGATCTGTCATTATCGTTTTCGCAATCATAACCACCTTTGCTTTATTGATAACTCTTGAAGAAACAAAATAAAAATGGGAAATTGGCAATGAATATTGAGGAGCTATTAAAGGCATGTTGATTTATGACAGGGATGGAGTAGGGAAGAAAAGAATCATTGTTTGGAGGAAACAGAGAAGTCATTCAAGCACTCTGGCCAGATTCTCCGTCTTATACTAAATTGAATCATTTTGGGCTCAAGACTTTGTATCGTCATTGTTGCTTACTGACATGAATCGTGAACTTTTATACGTTCACTACATGTTTATATTTCCATCCTGTATTTTAACTTATTTTCCTTGTATTCTATGGAGAACTGAAAGTTGATAAATGTGCATATAATCAATTTTTTTTTTTTTTTTTTTAAAAAAAAGCAGCATATAATCAAAATTAGGTTCCACAAAACTGCCTTTCTGTTTAGTTTTATGTTTGAAATATTCGATCGACTAGCTAGTAGCCAGTACTCTAGTAGCTACCATGCCCTTTTTAGTTTAACTGCGCTTTATATGAGACGGACTCACAAGATAACTGTGTTTTGATTCTGATACGACGATGCTTCATCGCAATACACAACTATACTTTATGGGCTTGAGCGCTCTGGCATATGGGCTAGCATTGTATTTTGGTCTGGTGGATCAGCCCGGTTCATGTATCCGTTGGGTTGGACTTGTATTGTTAGTTGGGCACTTGGGCCTATGGCAAACATAACCTGATGAAGTAAAGTCTTACAGAAATGAGTGGTACTGGTACACTCGTGGTGCACGCGGCACACCAAGAAACACTAAATAAGGATACTTCTTCTTGGGTGTAAATATTATAACATAAATCTCGTGTCAATTCGTTTGTTATTTTACCAACTATGTCTTTTTTTCTTTTCATGTTCACAAAAATTGTAGTAAGTCTTACTTGTGACGGGTCACCATTTATGACGGATATTTTGTGAGATAAAATGGATAGAAAAAAAGTTAGTGAAGAAAGGAGACCACATGGGAGAGAGAAAAAGTGGATATTTTGTGAGATAAAATCGTACCCGTCGCAAGTTTGCGACGGATATACCCGTCGCAAATGAGATTTGTGCAAAAATCGATGTAGTAACCCCATCTAGTACAGTTTGAAATTAAGCCGGTTATGATCACATGGGTTGCAACTCGCAAGACTCTCTTTCTAAGAATTATGAGTAATCAATTATGCCTATACACATTCTGAGTAACCGACTAAGCCTATAAACATCGTCAAAATAAAATAGACAGTCTCTCAATAAGTTACCGACTAAGTCTATAAACATTTCCGTGTTATTCAATAAGTTATTGAATAATCTTAAACTGTTTGTAATGAAATATTTAACAATGTACTTTTCAAGGTTTCAAGCCCATTTATCAAACAAATCAAGCTCAAATAATGAAACTCATAAATGACCAAATGGTCTATTTCAAACATAGGTGGTTGAACTCAACCGTTCAAATAAGGATCCAAACTTATTGAAAAGACCGAATTTGTTGAGTTTATTGTTACCAAGAATTGCAATTGTTTCAATGCGAATAAAATCACCGGTTTTAATGAAAATAGAGTGATAATGTTTCAAAAAATTTATCTAGGTTTTCCGTCATCAAATAAACCTTAATATATATATATATATATATATCAATGGTGGAGCCTAGTTATCAAAACTTCCGTGAAATTTTATAGGGATTTGTTCAAATCTTTGTAATAGCAATCTAGTGAAATCTTTATAGCCTTAGGCTATGTTTTTTAGACTGTAAGTCTGTCACTCTCAGGTGCGTAACTTATTTGGTTTATGCGGTTTGTAGGCTAGATAATTCTAAATACCTATTGTCACTTTACACTTGCGTGGTATGACCATTTCTCCCACCGTGTGAGAATATTATAGAAACTCGGGAGAGATTTGAGTATGTAATTAAGTAATCTAAGTAGTTGAAATTGATTTAAAATCAAATAAATATCACATTTTAAAATAACCGATCGAATATTATAATCGATACAAATATCTTACGCATAAATTTTATTTTAGAATGGCATGAGTTCAAATAATCACACTATAAAGCAAAAGCAAACATTTTCATAACTCTAACCTCAATAAGAATTGTAGAATGCAATAATTTGACCTATTTTAAGTCAAATTTTAAATCTTTTTTTTCCTTCTCACGACACCAATTTTGTAACGCTGGTCCTTATCTCATCTCAACCGTCACACAGTTACCGTATAATCTTAATTATTGAATAAGCTCGTTAAGTTTGAGGTTGAATTTAAACCATTATAAACAATATAAATTAAACATTGTAAATTTTTTGAAAAAAGAAATTATATTTTCAATACAAATCTGAAAAAAAAAACTCACTTTTTTTATAAACGAGCCGATTAAAAATATTAGGGTTTTTTCCATTGATTCCCCTGTGGTTTTCTCTTTTCTCATTTGTACCCCTGCGTATCGCACTTTATTAGCCGTACCCCTAAACTTAATTAGTTAAACCCATCAGTAGCCAAACATGTTTATGCCGTCTGTTTTAGACGTTAAGTGTCATGTTGGCAGCTATTTGCCAAATAAGCACCTGACTTGGCAAAGGGTTTTCCCATTGATGCCCCTATGGTTTTCACTTTTCCCATTTGTAGCCCTATGTAAAAAATAATAAAAAGGAGTGAAGAAATTGTTGGAATTGAAATTACATGAGTCGGATTTCCGATTTAAAGTTCAAATTTTCCGATGTTTAATCCCAGGTATTACAAATATATCTTATTGTTGATATCCGAAGATTTACCGAAAAAATCAATTGTTAAATTTACTTAAATAATGAAAGTGTCAAAAATATTTTGATTAAAAAATTAAAAATTAACCCGACCTCAAATTACCCGTAAAAGACTATAAAGACAAAATTTATCGAAACCGAAAAAATATGCGAAAAATTTATGATAGATCAAAAGAAAGAGGGAACTTAGAATTTAAAATTTAGTTGGTGCTTCAATGATGAAATAGGTAAGTGACGTCGTAGGGTCGATATGAGCATTAACAGGTAATGACACTCGTCTTGTTTGTCGTCTTGGTCCACTTAATATATAATAAGTTGTGAATATCAGATAATATTTTTTTCTGAATAAAATAAAAGGTAATATATAACGGTATTATCTCATGCGATATAAAAAGAGATATAATAAACTATATATTACATTTTTTTTTTATTAATTTAAAAGGGATATAATAAGCAATGCGGTTTTAAAGATATCGGACTCAACATCGAAACCGAAAATGCAAAAATGCAGGGATATAAGTGGGAAAAGTAAAACCACAGGGCTATCAATGTGAAAAACCCTTTGCCAAGTCAGGTGCTTATTTGACGAATAGAGTGCCAACATGACACTTAACGTCTAAAACAGACGATATAAACATTTTGGTTACTGATGGGTTTAACTAATTAAGAAGTTCAGGAGTACAACTAGTAAAATGTTATACGCAGGGGTACAAGTGGAAAAAGTGAAAACCACCGGACATTGACGAGAAACACCAAAATATTATCTCAGTCTTAATGATTAAGGCAGGACCTTGTTGCCTTGTTGGTTAATTTAGGAGGAGACGAAGACTTAAGGAGTGCACGTTGTACTATAAATAAATATTTCGTTCCCTAAAAATTGCGAGATTGCTTGAAGGACTATTCAACAAAATCAAAATAACAATGGCGAAGCATATTTTGTTGTATTTTGTTGTTTCTTTGATTTCTATCATCATCTTCCATGCCTCATCATCAGCTCTTCCTTCTGAAGCAACACACACTATCCCTTCTTCTGACCCACTTCCTCTCTTCTCTCTCAGGATTAAGCCTAATCTTGTATGTTATTCACTAATTACTCTATTTTTTTGATAATAAACTTATGTATTAAAACCCCATTTAGTCATTAGTTGTCTTAATTACATAAAATATGAACTTTTTTGGTTCTATTTTGATGAATTGACACTTCCTATTTGCCCTATCTTTTCGCATTTTGAGGTGTGCAATTAGCCAGTGACGGTTCTAATGGATGGCTGACCCCATATTATTTTGGGATTAAAGGCTTTGTTGTTGTAATAAGCCTATTTAGTAACAACCCAATTAGTCAAAAGGGGTTTTAGGTACCAAAAATTTGTTTTTTTGGTTCTATTTTGTTGTTTTCGCGCTTTTGTTATGTGATTAATGCATACTTTTTAATTAAAAAACATGTTAGTAATATTACCCAAAAGTCAAATAGTGGTTTAGGTAAAAAAAGGATTGGTTTTTGTGATTGCATTTTGTTGCATTGACAATTTTGTTTTGTAATTAATGCTTAATCTTTGTAAATATTCAGACTGCATCAGGCTGCTCTTACAGGGTTCAGATCACTACAGGCTGTTCTTCTGTGAAATATACCAGAGATCAAATTAGTCTGTCTTTTGGTGATGCTTATGGCAATCAGGTATTACTGTTAATGAGCACTAATCCTTGTGTAAAACGGTTATTGTAGAACCGTTTTATAGGAGACTTACTCGTTAGTGATTATGATGATTCTGTTAGTTATTTTTATGTTATAAGAAAGTTTGGATTTTATGTTGTTTTTGCATGTGAGGTTGGATTCTAGGCCTTTTGTGCCTTGTGATTGATTAGCTGAATGAGTTTCAGTTGAGGGCTTATCTAATTATTACCGATTAGTTTTTATTATAAGATTATTGCTAACCTAGTACCGAAGATAGTATTGTAAGTAAATGAAAAGGGTTTACCAGATTTGCTGGTGTACCCTATGAATCGCGAGTAGTTAAGGGCTTGCTTGAGATGGGAGTAATGAGAGCTAAAATAAGAAGAAATGGGAGGAGATTTGTGCTTTGTGGTGGTTGTGGAGGGTAGAAACAGGAGGCGAGGAAGGAATTATTATCTACATAGGGTGGTAATGCATTACTTGAGGGGAGGTAGGTAACAATTACTCCCTTAATGGAGGGACTCTTACACTATATTTCCCCATTTCGATCCATTTCTATATCCAACCCCATCCTTTCGCTCCATTTTTTAGTTCATTTTAGCTCTATTACTCCTTTAATAATTATTCACACCCTTGGATTTTAAGAGTTAATTCTGTCCTGTCGCTTACTGAAAATTCATATAAAACACATACTAAAGAGCGAATCATGAGTTGGTAAGGGTGTATTGATACGGAAAAACTAGTGGTCGTTATTACACTAATTATCTCGCCAAACAATTTATAAAACCTAAACTAGACTCGACTATACTCGAAATAAAAAGTAGTAAAGTGCAAGTTAAGGGTCGAACCCAAGAGAAAGGAAATAACTAAAAACTTGCTTACTCCCAACTAAACAAAGATTAGATGAAAACTTAGTGATGATTAGAGATTAAAGATAAAATGACTTATAAACAAACCATGGATATTAACTTAAATGAACAACAAGGAGATAACATAAATGCAAAGATAAATGATTGGAAAAGCATTCACAAAGACAACAAAAGAGCAATAAATGAGGAATGATTTTGGGCTAGGCAATAACACAAACAATAAATGTGCACAAATCTTCTCAAAATACCTCAACAAAGACAAAGTCGACTCTATCACCCCTCCTATTTATCTACCCACTAAGAACATCCTAAGATAGCGAATCCCATGACTAAACCGTACATAGGGTTCCTTCGATTCTAGCCTAAGCCACTAAACCGTAACAAGAGGACTAAAACCAAGCAATTAAAGATTAAGCCAAAGGATGAACAAAGGAACTAATCTACACACATTAAACCATGCTAGTAGAATTAGTCATGTAAACTCTACTCAAAAGGTATTTCCTTTAAACCAATTCCACATAATTTGAGTTTGCTACTACAAATCCTAAGTAAAAACTAAGCCATTTCCTTAGAACATGCAAAGATTGAACAACTAGAAGCAAGGATGATCAAACCCAACAACTAATTACTCAAAATAAAACATTAAAACAAAGAGAGAACATTAGATAAACTAGAGGGATGAAAGTGTCTTACAATATCAAAGTTGGATACTTTGATTAGGATTACACCAAGAATGAGAAGATTAGCTTCTCATTTGCATAATTACAAGCTTTAAATTAGGGAAAGATTACAATTAATTTGAGAGTAAAAATTCTTGTTCTAAAGATAAGAGATGATCTTAAAACATTCTGAAGTTGAGTATTTATACCCCTGCACAAAACCCTAGGATAATTCCATTTTAAAAGCCCAAACACGGATTAGAAAATCCGTGTAAAACAGGGATGCGCAGGGGGCGCAGGCTGCGCAATGGGCTTCTTGCCTGCGCAAAGGGGCGCAGCTGCGCACGACTACGGCGCAGGCTGCGCAGTGCCTCGCAGCTTGCATTCCTTTGCTTCATTTCTTCAATTTGCATCAAAACTTCAAATCCTCCCAAGTTCACTTCACAAGCTACTTCCCAAGCAAAATAGATGGACGATGTTGAAACATGCGCGTCATTCTTTGACCGTGGAACGGTTTCCCTTGATCCTTGAATTCCGATTATAAGAATTAACATGGAACAAAGGTAAAAATGATATAAAACCACAACATGACCAAATATCAAAATACTTGACAAGACGACACTAACGACCCGTAATAAAAGACTAGATCGTGATAAAATCACAATCTAAGACCGACACAACTCTCTACTATCATGTATCCATAATGAATCCGGGTAACTATTATTAATTAAAACCCATGGAATAAATCAGTTATTATGACTTCTGACTTCTGAGTAGTTTTTGGGTTTTTGGTTTAGTTATTTGATTGTTTAAGAGTTCATAGTAAGTTCTTGAAGGGTTGCAAAAAATTGATTTTCTAACAATGCATTAACCCCAACATGATTTGAAACCATGACGGAGTATGTATTTTTTTGTGGAAGTAGGATGTTTGGAAAGGGTTATGTTTATTGATTTTCCATGCTAATATGTATTTCATGTAATTACAGGTGTATGTGCCAAGGATAGATGATCCTCATTCTCATACGTTTGAGGCATGCTCCACGGACACATTTGATATTACTGGTCCATGTACTTACAATGTATGCTATGTCTACTTGTATCGGAGGGGTAATGATGGATGGAATGTTGGGAATGTGAGGATTTCTGGCCATAATACAAAAACTGTGACCTTCACCTACAAAACTTGGCTACCAAGTGATGTTTGGTGGGGATTCAACTACTGCAATGGTATGTTTCCCTCTCCATTTCGTAGATAAATAAAAGATGAGCAAATGAGTAGCTCTTATGATATCTAAATAAGACTAAAATTACTTAATACTGGTGTGTTGTGTATAGCCACTGAATTTCTTCCGGCAGATATGTTTCCTATACTCTTATTCGTGTAAAATCCGTGGCAAATCGTAACAAAAAAAAAATACGGGGGCCAAACTTGGATCCTTAACAAAAATAATAGAGAGCCTCACTTGAAAACTGGGAGTTGGTCTTAAATCTTGTATAGTACAATTACTGCGGAACATAAATTATGGTGTAGGCTAAATTTCTTTGCGTTTATTAATGTTAAGACCCTGGACAGGTAATAGGCTAAATTTCTTGGTTCATTTTTTTTGGTCTATTCTTTGTCTGTGGCATCTCTGATTCAATTGATGCATTTTAATGGCAGCCATTGACTTTCACTTGGTGCACCGTGCATGATGTCAAAATTTGACTTCTTTGTCAGTGTCTCATTAAGGGTCTTTTAATATCTGCCTGCTCTATGTGTTGCTTTACTCTAACCTGTAATTGAGACGGAGTAGTTGATTACTTACTGGCTGTTGCATGAGAACTGCAATGCCTATGGGAAATACACCAAGTTTATGAGACGTCCTCACTGAAATAATGTGAGAGCTCCCTTTTATAGTTCCTATACACTCTGTAATTTTTCTAAAAGGATCAAATAATTTCAGTCATGAATGGTATTGTTTGTAGGCCTCGGGTCTTTGCTGTGAATTGTCATATGCAAACGTTACATGTATTTGAAAGCTTACTTTTTGTCCATGTACTTGAAGAAGTAGTAACAATGAAGGTACAGGTGACGTAGCACGAGTGGTCGATATTTGCCCTTAGGGTCTCACCTGTCCATTTACTTGAAGAAGACTGATGAAGGAACAGATGGATAATTACGAGAGGACGATAGAGGCGAATGGGAATAGGTTTAGAACCCACATGTCTGATCCCTTGAAGTTCATCCTAAATTGAGTCATGAACAAGTGATCTTAATGATTTAAATCTTCTTTCCGAGTGTCTCTGGATAGGAACAGTAATATCCCTTTCTCCTTCATTGTCCTTTCAAGATAATTTCGGAAACAATGGTCAAAAGTCAAATATCCATTTTGGAAGGAACCATTCTTGTTGTTATCATTTGTTTGCTAAAGGTCTTAACTTATTCAAGAAAACTTCAAGATTACGTTTTGGATACAAAACTTATCAGGAAGCTTCTAATGTTGTACTTGAACTTTTTGAGGGAGTCATGAGAGCAGTTTTTGATGATTACCGCTCAATTGTTTTATTAGCTATGCTAGGTCACATTAGCTTCGTAGGCTGGCTGCCCTTCTTTTCTTGTGAAAAATGTCAGTTCCCGATGTAATTCTAGACGCAATTTTATAATTAGTCATCTTGAAACAGCAACTTTGTATTCATAATATAAGGATAAAGCTGTGTAGGTCTTGCCGTACCCCTTAGTACGTTGTCGTCGTAGTGATGCCTTAAGTGTCATCGATCGTGTTTGCATCGAAGATAAAATTTGATTTTCATATGATTTGAAAGAGTAATAGCCCGTTCGTAAAAATGATCTGACCGACAAACTGGTGTGTCTATGATTGCAGGAGCTCACTCCCAGGGTTTTAAGAAGCCTCCATTAAGCACTCTTGCTTTGACCGTTGTACCGCTGCTGTATTTCTTGCTGGAATGGTTGCTCTGATGCACATGATACTTAGATCTTACTCCATAATAAGGGATTACCATTGTATTTTCCTGTCTTTTTAGTTTTTGCGAAAAATACTCCGTATTTTTTACTAGAAACTTGAAAGAAAGTGATGTTTTTGTAAAGCATATTTACACTTTGGTTGCTTGGAGGTAGGTAAGATATGTGATCTTCAACAATTAGCGGCTACTAGACTTTGTATGCTCCTCATGAGTCATGCAGGCAAGCATGCAAAATATGAATGGTCTTGTTCTGGACTATGCTTGTGACAAACAGTGGAAGGTATGAAAATGTGAGACGATTTTACATGTAACATAAACTCGGATATTTAAGCGTTCCTCATATATATATTTTGTTCTCGATTGGTTTCATACTTTCACATATGGAGTATACATTAAGTATTTTAGTTGATAATATAGGGCCTTGCCCTCCTGGTATCAAATGACATCTTCGACGGAGCTGGCGGCCACGTCATGATATCGGTTAGTGTACAAAAGCAGACGGAGCTGGCGGCCACGTCATGATATCGGTTAGTGTACAAAAGCAGATGGACTGGTGATTATTAGCTCAAAACGCTGTCGACAACTTTGAAACCTTTGCAAAGGAATGCATCGTCTAAATCTAATAGGATGCTTGCTGGCCATGACCAACGCTTATATGCCTCGGGATTTTAGAATATTGTCCGAACTACTCGTACATTTTAGAGAATCAAACTTGATACCTTTTGTTAGGCTATGGTAACTTTTCACCGGTTAACCGTAATTCTCATATACGACGATCTCATCTCGTGCTTTTTTTGCAAAATGTGATCATTCTATGGTAAATAATGATCACTTTTAAAAAATAGGTCAGTTTTTAAACAATAAGTGGTCACTATTTATGAAAATGTGATCACTTTTCTATTGGTCGCATATGCGGCCGTCGTAAAGTAGAATTTGATCTAGGAGCGAATTGAAAAATATTCCAAGGGTTGTTATTCCTTTGATTCTATATGAAAAGAGAATATGTAAAATGACCGGATTACAAGAAGCAAAAAGCGTCTGTAGCTCAGTGGATAGAGCGTCTGTTTCCTAAGCAGAAGGTCGTAGGTTCGACCCCTACCTGACGCGTTAATTTTTCATTTTTTCCCCAAGATTTTAGACCTATGACCGTAAGAATTTAAGAATTTATTTCTGTAACTGTAAATCTGTAATAGAGTGTAGCAAGCGAAAAATGATAGTAGTGAATTAATTATACAGGGACTGTATTTTGTTGCGGAGTACCGACCGACTAATATAGACGAAGAGATACTCCGTACAGAATAAGCTATAAGATGATTTGGATGGCATAGTCAATACTAGGGCTGTTAATGAGACGAGACAGCTCGCGAGCAACTCGAGATCGGCTCGGTCAAAGCTCGGCTCGTGTGAGCTCGACTTGAGCTCGGGCTCGAGAGCTTAACGAGTCAAGCTGAGCAAAGGCTGGCTCGACTCGAAAAGCTCGCGAGCGGCTCGAACATTTGAGATTACATAAGTATTAATCATATTTTATAAAAATATACTCATAATTTATAGAAATATTTTATCATTATTATATCTTTGTATTATATATATCAAATATCTTATTGATTTGCTAAATATTTTTACATATAATCTTCGAACCTTGTTATTGAAAATATCGGAAGAAAAAAATAGAAAAAACATACAATTTTATATAGGCTCGATTCGGCTCGAGCTCGTGTTAAAACTCGCAAGCTTTGTAACGAGCGCATTTTTTTCAAGCTCGGGTAAGATCAGCTCGAGCTCGAGCTCGAGTTTTAGTAATCGAGCACAAGCCGAGCAAGGCCCGGCTCGGGCTCGGCTCGACTCGTTAACACCCCTAGTCAGTACTCAGTACTCACTCGTCTTGTGTGCTCACGAAACCACAATGAAATAAAGCAGCTCCAATGCAGTCCCACAAACATCCTCTCTTTTCCCTCTGCACTCTGCAGGTTAGGGAATAGGGACCCAATTTAAGAATTATATTTGGGCGATAACATCATAGGACGGTTGCTTGTATCCATCCCCCTTTGCCCGTACCTTGCCATCGGCGGGAGTTTAAACTGTCCATTGAAATGATTCTTTTCAATGATTCTTTGGGTCTTCACTCTGCCTCCCTTACTCCCTTGAATTATCCAAATACCACTTCAGGAACCTGAATTGACACAACTTTACCCGAGTTTTACAGAAATCCAAATACCACTTCAGGAACCTGAATTGACACAACTTTACCCGAGTTTTACAGAAATGCTATGTCAACCATGCATTCAACGATAAATGATTCCAAAATACTGTCCACTAACTTCTGCCTAGGGATGCACAGGGCCTAGCCACAGGTCCAAGATAAACTGTGAAAAAAATCGAGCATAGACTGGGTTAGCTCATTTCATTGATTATAACCTATTTTATATCCCATTCTTTAAGTTCAATCCCAAAATTTGTACCCTTTTGAGACGGTCGCAATTGCTTATTTATCTTGTCTATTTTACTATTATGTTCGAGAAAGAGACCACTGATGTCTTGTGATATGGTAATTGTTGACAATTTTGTTAATCTCTTACGAGGAAAAAGAGAAAAAAAGTATGTAAAAAAGAAAAAAAAAAAAAAAAATCGAAAAAGAAGAGAAAATCCAGAAAATAAATGTTTTATTTGTGTTGTTAAGAGATTGAAAGATGGTTATTAGAGTGATTTTGCCTTGGAGAGTATTCAATTAACTCTCATATGTTGTAAAGTTGAGATAATTTCTCTACTTGGAGTGTTTTTGTTGTAGATTGGTCTTGGTTAGTACTTAGTAAGTGTAGCTGTGAGCCTGTGACTACCGTCTTAGCCTCACATATCCAAACGTGTTTTGGCACAAACCCTTTCTATATCATCACCCAAATACCATCTTTATTGTCCTAAAATCGTGTACTCTCGTGTACTCTTATATATCTTTATTATGATTATTGGATATTAGTTGGAGAACTCTCTATCACATTTGCGTGCATGTTTTATAAGTTGATTGAGTGTCTTAATTCTTTCTATCTTACATATATTCACTCTTTTATGAGTGCTTCACTGAATCCGCGAGAATCCGACTAATTTGTCTTGAAAGATTGAAATGTATTTTGGCTATTGTCTACATTACGGTTTCACCTTAAGTCGTTATGAGCCGCGTTTTCTACTTTGGTCATTATTTTGTCATATTTATAGCTCGGGATTTATTGCATTAACATTAGCTTTGAGTTATTTTATTCACCATTGTATGTGTCTTTTGATTAGAGTCTTAGCTTTGTTTGAGGGCAAGCAAAGAGATGGTTTGGGGGAGTTTAATGAGTCATATTCGTGTACACTTTTATGCCTCCCCTTAACTTGTTTTGCGACATTTTCGTGCTAAATAATACAATATATATGTCAGCTATGCTAGAATGAGATAGTTCCGCATTTCGGTGATTTAATGCAGATATGGAGCATTTGAGGAGCGAATGAACATAATAAGCACCATGGAGTAATACACGGAGCATGATACGGGAATCTATGAAAATAAAGGAAGAGAATTGAAACTAGGCGAGCAAAAAAACTTCATATAACTAGTACCAAGTTATAAGAGTCATATCTCAGGCTATAAAAATGATAATCAGGTGATTTAAATTTGGTGGTGAAATCTTATCCTTTTAGGTTTTCAACGCCGCGAAAATCGTTTGATTCTGACTAGTAACGAAGTAATGGAGGACGTTTGAGTTTCAGTGCGCGAAGCAGGAATTACGCGCTGAGAGATCCCTCGATCGAGGAAGGCAAGACCTCGATCGAGGAAGGCAAGACCTCGATCAAGGATTTTTTTTCTTAGGAACGCGCAGCTACAGCAATAGGTCCCCCGATCGAGTACACCTTGTCCTCGATCGAGGAACCATTCAGCGACAGACCTTCTTTCCGGAAACCTTTCAAAGTCATTCCTTATGTTTTACGTATTATATAAGGAATCGTGTCCCTTGAGTCTTGATTATCTTTTGGAACCCTAATTTCAGTCATCTTTCTTTCTTTTAGTCTGGTTTCACAAATCCTCAAATTAAATTAGTTTTTAGATTTATGCAATTGGCTTCTTGGTCTAATTACGGTACTATTGTTAATATTTCTTATTTATTCAATCAAGTTATTGTTCTTCTTTTATGCCTTTAATTATGTTATCAATCATGTTCTCCCTTTGTTTCTTTGTTGTTGTTATTATTGTTATGAGTAGCTAATTTAGTATTCTAGGGAGAATGAGGATCTAGGTTGTTAGAAAAAGGTTTACCTTATGAATTGATAGTTAAATTGCCTTTTGTTATTGTTTAGTATATTGTCTTAATCGTCTTAAATCTAATTGATTGATTACCGATCGGAGTTAATGAATTAGTCTTGCATATTAAGATTATCACCGACCGGGTTAAGACTAATAAAGGCAACGATAGCTGAATAGACATAGTTTAATGATAGTGACCGCATGTTAACCTATATCTAAAGGGAATATTGAGTCGACCGATCATATTACCTTCAATAGCATAATTAGCCCTGCCAATGATTAAATCTCACCCCTGAATAACTACCTTGTGGAACTGATCCCTAGACGTTTCCTTATTATTGTTTATTATCTTTTCTTTATATTGCTTTAGCTGTTAGAAATCAAAATCAATCAAACAATAACCAAACTTGTGACCCCTTAAGACGGATATAAATATTTACAAACTGAAATTAATCACCGCCTTGTGGATACGATACTCTACTTACCTCTAGCCCTCTGTTAGTAATAATCTAGGATTTACTTTGATTAATGAAGACGACTTTAACCTTATCAGATGATCCATTGGCAACGGTGAGCATATTCTCAACATATATCCCGTTGTTGATTGATTGCATGAGGCTGGGGATGGAGGTGAGTCATCACTTAGAAGATTAGCTTAGTTTAGCTTTCGCTTATCACAATTTAGTTTATTCAATTTATTTTGAGACATATTGTATTGACGCTTATAAAATTTATTTAATGTTTTGCCTTTCTCTGATATTCTACCTCGAGCAACCAAGATGTTAGCATCTTCATAGGCTGAGGGTCCTTGGTAAAGGTCTCGGGTTATGCGGGTGTTATACATGCTTATCGAGAGGCAAATAGGGTTGAAGACTTATTGGCCAATCGAGAAACTACTGCAAGTACGATTCCTACTTATTTGAATTCTCCCTTTAGTGAGCTTAGGATCATCCTTCGGGATGATACTGTTGGGGTCACTATCCCCCGTGTAGTAGCTATTTCTTAGTTTAGGGGTTTTCCCTCTTTTGTACCAAAAAATAAGTGTGTGCCTAATTGTCCCTATAGATTATACATTTATACACGTCCGTATTCCATATTAGATAATCTTAAATTTTATGAACAATGTTTTAAAATTTAATTTGACGAATTTTATAAGATATCTATTTCTATATGGCTCTTTTTATTTATTTTTTTACTTTTCAAAAACAACTTAGTTTACTTTATATTTGTTTGATGATTTTTTTTTTTGGTGACGAGGGAACCCGCAGCCGCTACCTTCGACGCGCACTGGGTAAACCCGCGGGTATATGTGATAGCCTACAAACCACATACACCAGGTAAACCACCCGAGGGTGACAGACTCGAAGTCTATTTAGGCATGGACTCGGGCCAAGAATACTCCACAAATGAAATTTTATATAACTAATTTGTTTGATATTTGTATGTCAGTAATGAATCATTTGTGCCGTAAATCCCGATCTTTTTCAAATTTGGACGAATTAATTATTTTTTTACCATATTTAATTTTTTAAAATAATACTCTCTCCTATTGTAAAACCCCTCCTGAAAGCGGAAATATAAAACATACAAAGTACTAAAAATGCAGCGGAATTTAAACTTTTTAAACATAAAAAACATGCGAGGTGAATTAAAACTGAAACTGGAAACTGAAACCGATATAAACAAAATAGATAAGTATAACAGTTCTAAGTACGAAAACCAAATATATACAAAGCCTGGGATGGAACATCCCTACAGGCACCAAAACATGAAATGTATCAAAACTAAGAGTCTAGCTATTCGGTGAAGTGTAAGTCAAAAGATGATAAGGATCATCACTCGCTAGCTCTCAAGTGAACCCCGTCCAACCTGCATGTACCTACATACATGAAAACATGTACGCCACAATCAGTGGGGAGTGACTAGAGTTCTCCTAGCCACCTTTTGTAACGACACGTAACAAGTAAAGCAAACAGAACACTCCAACATATATAAACATGTGAAGTATAACAATATCTCAATAACTGATTATCAACTATCATGCAATCACTAATGCACGGCTCTCAACCAACTTCATAAACCATTTGGAAGGAGAGCCGGTTTCCCTACTGGTTGCCCAGTCGGGGGGTCTTTCAGTCCAACTATTTATGAAACCGATCAAAGAGTCATCCAATGCCTTGGATGAACAAACTATAACCCAAGTAAAACAATGATTAACTTCATCATGCATATCTGACACTGTACCAAACTCAAGGCAAGCAGATATATCACAAACACTAGCAATGGGTCCAGAGGTGAACTTAACACATATCCCACTACCAAACAATGTCGGGTCCAGAGGTGAACTTAACACATATCCCAACATGCAATTCAAGTAAAGGGTCCAAAGGTGAGCTTAACACATATCTCTATACATACAATTCAAGAAAAGGGTCCAGAGGTGAGCTTAACACATATCCCGAATCATCCATAAGCAAAGGGTCCAGAGGTGAACTTAACACATATCTTAATGCTACAAACAAGTACTGGGTCCAGATGTGAACTTAACACATATCCTAATACACAGCTATCGCACACCGGGTCCAGAGGTGAACTTAACACATATCCCGTGTACGACAACCAATCACGTGTCAGGTCCAGAGGTGAACTTAACACATATCCTGACACGCCACAAGCAAAACACGTAATGGGTCCAGAGGTGAACTTAACACATATTCCATCACGCGACATACAAAACACGTAATGGGTCCAGAGGTGAACTTAACACATATCCCATCACGCGACATACAACTCAACCATTAACATCCAAAGATAGAAACTAACCTATAGCTCTAACTTCTTAAACCACTAAACAACACTTAATTGATCCCGGGAACTAAGACGAGGGAGAGCCGGTTTCCCTTTCGGTTACCCGACCGGGGGGTCTCTATCCTCACTCCATTCCCGAACCCAATATAGTGTCGCCCATCCTCCGGGGACCTCAAACACGTATCAAAGGTACAAGAAACGAGTTTCAATCAAAACCGAACAAGCCTTTGAAAGTTATAAACAAAACTATGGGAACAGGGGCTCTCAGCCGGTCCCAGACCGTCTGCCGGTCCACCGGCTGGGAGTCCCTTCCCATGCCCAAACAATCGGCTGAAAAACAAGAGAAGAGGCTCTCAGCCGGTGGACCGTCCGCCGGCCAGCCGGCTGGGAGTCCCTTCCCCAAAGCCAAACTTCAAACTTACAACACGAGGAGTGACTCTCAGCCGATGTACCGGCTGCCGGCCTACCGGCTGGGAGTCACTTCTCATGCTATTTTCAAAACCTGAAAACCACAATAAGGATCCTGAGCCGGTCGACCGGCGGCCGACTGACCGGCTCAGAAACCCTTCTCAATTTCTGAAAAATCAAAATTCCAACACAGTGACTCTGAGCCGGCCGACCGACTGCCGGTCAGCCTGCCGGCTCAGAGGCCGCTGTACGCAAAATCGACAATTTTCTAACAAATGCAATTTAACTCAAATCGATCCCAAACCTCTAAATTAACAACAACAATGTTTACCCATTATCACAAATCAACCAATAACACTATCTATCAGCAATAAAACCACAAAACAATCCTCAAAACGATTATTAAATGTATCCATCGCAAGCATGAAATTTCTGAAAATAACTTAAAAGCATGTGAAACATCAACAAGGCATGTAAACATTATATACACACACTCCTAGCATGATTCTAAGTCCATTGATCATAAACCTCAATCAAAACCAGAAACAATAACAAGAACACAACAAAACTTGCTATTTTAACAAAAAGGCCGAGTTACTCGTAATCGTCACCTTAAATGCAATCCCGCTCAAAGCTCGTCTTCCACAATGAAGCTATCTATGTCCGGGTCTTCCAAGTCTTCGCCTACAATCAAGAAAAACGAGTTTAAGGGATCAAAAGACGATTTTAGGAAAAACAGCCTATTTTTCGAAATAAGGGAAATGAAAATCGGAAGTGACGGATGGCTTGCAAATTCGATGAGGATTCCGAAAATGTTATTATTACCTTGATTTGATGAACGGATGAAGAAGAACAATGGAAAAGAAGATGAAGATTATGGAGGTTTTGTGAGGAAATGAAATGTCAGTTGTTTTGTTTTTGAGGATGACACTATGTCGACTAAAGGGTCTTATGAGGGTTTAAGGGTTGTCCTTTCCGTTTAAATGAAACGGGTTTGGATATCTTGAACGGGTTTTAAGATGTGAACTTAAGTTGCCAAGTTTGTATTTGTCTTAAGGACTTAAGGTTCTTAAGACGGATCTTACTATTTATTAAAATATCTTCCGTTAAGTTATTAAAATATTATTTTTATTACTTAAAATAATTAAAACCTTTAAAATATGTTTTATAAAAATACGGGCTGTTACACCTATTCATAATTACCTTCCATATTTCCTTTTTCGTCAATTTACAATACCTTAGCTATTAATGATAGAATATAATCTTTTTAAAATAAAAACAAAGGTATCTCATTGGCTAGGGTGTACGATATTCTTGTGCACCCGATGGACCTTAGAATTTTTGTCAATGAAAAGACTCTAAATGTTTTCCTTTTATAGAAAAACTAGTTTTAATCTCGTGCAAAATTTGTACAGGATTGAATATTTAATATTGTTGAAATTTAAAAATACTGGAAACAAATGGTAAGATGCACAAATGCAAATCTGTGAGTAATAAACTTACTTTTTAATTTTATTTTAAACATATTCTCAATTTGTCTCATTTGTCTATTTGATTAATATCTCTCACAAAAAATAAAAAAGATAAATAAATTTCGGGACAGATTAAGCATAACATAAATTTGATTATGATAAAACCAATTAAAAGATGGATATTTCAATTAATATAAAAATATTTCAACTAATTTATTACGAACTTTATGTTATTTGATATTTATAGGAAACAATTAATAAAAAAAACAATATCTTACCATTAGAAAAAAATGAAATGAAGGCAAATATCAACCATTTGCATTCAAGTTTGGGTCTTCTTATCGAAATTGTTTATTCCATTTTATTTGCGTATTTTCATTCCCATTTCAACAACTCTGTTATATAAAGTTATCTTATAACATTGCACCGACTCATTTGGAGAAAGTCCGACCACTTATTGGGTCCAAGTTGTTTTATAACTCTGTTATATAAAGTTTGTCTTTTTTATCAAAATTATCTGTATTTTGAATTTAATTATTATTTTTTTATATCAATAAATAATGTATTTTTGTATGAAATTAACATCAAATTTTTTTTTTGAGAAAACATCAAAATTTTAATTGTTAACAAATTAGGATTTTTTATTTTTGTATTAAAAATATTTATGAAAATATATGTGTAAATTATGTATGGTTTTATAATATGCGGTGTTTAATGTATGGTTATAAAATACAAAACAAATATATAATGTATGATTTTCTATAGTTTTTATTTAATTTGGATTCACTTAAATTATGAAAGAGGGTAATTATAATGTGAGAGGAATTAAATGGGTAAAGAACATGGGTGAGTTCCTAAAAAGAAAAAGAAAAATTATTTTTTTAATGCCTAACAACAAGAAATAATCAAAACACTTTACAAGTTACTTCTTTTATAGCAAATGGATTATAATATTGGGTGATGCTCATTCATGGTCAGATTTTACTCTTTCATGGACGGAAATGACCATTTTACCCTTTTATTTCATCTCCCCAATTTTCATTTTTCTCTCATATTCAATTTTTTCTCTCTCTCTCTCTCTCTCTCTCTCTCTCTCTCTCTCTCTCTCTCTCTCTAAATTCAATCAAGCAACGCGCCTTTACTACAGAAATATGAAATCAAGACGACAAAAACGTTTTATCGTTGCAGTATCTGACATGTTTAGTGCATTCAACATTAACATTAGTATGAACTCATTGTAGAGAACATACCATCCGTTGCTATGATGCAATTAATATTCAAGGAGAAGCGAGATGCCTCAACCCCAACACGAAAATCAACAATCTGCTCACGTAAATCAGACAAAGGAGCACGCATACGAGCAACAGCATGATCAACATCAATTAAATTAGTACTAAGGTTGACGAAATCGGCGTAATCGCAATTAATAAGATCGATGAGATCATGGTGTAGCGAAGAGAGGTGAGGTTGGAGCTGCAGAACGTAGGGTTTGGAACGGAACAAAGGTACGAAGGTCGGAAATGTAGGTTTCTGGGTTGAAGTTTGGGAAGAGGAAAGTTCCAGGAGAAGCATTCAATCTGTCTTCAATTACAAATAATTGAAGCCTTTGTCTCAGATAACAATTGAAAAAAGAAGAAAAAGGAAGAAAAAGAACAAATCAAAAGATGTAAACAAACCCTAATTCAGAATGAGGAAGAAAAAGAACAAAACAAAAGAGGTAGACAAACCCCAATTTAATTAGTCTCACTCAATTAGGGTTTGTTTACCTAATCAATTAGGGAAAATTAGCATCCATAATTGTGTAATTTTGACAATTTGATAAATTCGATTAATTATGTAAGAGGGAATTAGAGAGGTTTTTTTTCTGTTTAGAAGTGAAGGGTATAGAATGGAAACATAATGAAGGTCCATGAAAGAGTAAAACTCGTACAAAAATGAGCAATTACGATAATATTTGACATATTTTAGTATTTAACACGGATACTTCGTTTCAAGTATAACATAGCTAGTGAAGATTTAACACAAATGTTATCGTTTTAATAGATATGAGATGAGATTGATAAGTATCCGCACTCAAATCATAGATTTAAAGGGGAATCACTTGCACTATCGTTATTAGAGCATAAAACATTCAAAAAATTCACGTGGTACCCTTAAATTTTGACCTTTTTTTCCGAAATAACCATTTTTTTTATCCGCGAAACTTTAAGCGGTCATAATTCTTGTATACGGGTTCAGAAAGTGATAATGTATTTTTTTCAAATCGATTATATTTCCGATAACTACGAATACAAAAAAATATTGCCGTATTTGAATCTCGTGGCTAGGAGTTTTAGTATGTTAAAGTCTTTTGATCGACCAAACGTTTGGTATCTCTTGGTAAAAAATGTCAAACTCGACAATTTTTTTATTAATTTGAAAAAAAATCATTACTTATTGAGCTTGTAAACAACTAAACACGAATTATAACCTATTTAAGTTTTTTAAATAATAAATTTAAATATTTTGAGTAAAATATGAAACTTGAAAGATGTAGCATGCATTTTATTAGGGCTGAACAAAATCGGATATTCGATCCGGTTTTGGCATTCGGATCGGATATCCGAATTTGAAATTCTGAATTTTCGTGATCCACATCCAATCCGAATATTTCGGATATCCAATAATCTGGAATCCAAATTTTCGGATATCCAGATTTTGGAAACCAGATTTGATCCAGATTTAAAAGTAGAGAAAGTTCCACAAAGGCTATTGGGCTATTGGCCAATAGGATGTTGCAAAATAAACTAAAGACGATTTCAGTCCATTTCACCTTTTGCAACCCACTTTAAAAGGGGTCTTCGATGACATAAATTATATATCTTGAATCTTTGATCGCATAAATTATTAAATTAGAAGTCCCGATCGCATAAATTATTAAATTAGAAGTCCCGATCGCATAAATTATTAAATTATAAGTCCCGATCGCATGAATTATTAAATTACAAGTCTTCATTACAAATTTTAAAATATGTCTAAAATCCGTATAAACTAAACATGATGTTTCTAAACATTTTTGTATAAATTTTTAAAATTCGAATCGGATTCGGATATCTAGTTTTATGAAAATCTCAATCCACATCCGGTTCAGTTTATTCAAAAAAAATCGGATCGAATACCCATTTTAAATGGTATCCATATATTCGGATTTTTTTTCGAAATTCGGATAAAAATTCGTATCGTATCGAATTTTTTTTCTCTGACCTACATTTTATGCATTTTTAGGGAAACCTTTCGTGTAAAAATACATTTTTGTGACAATTTTCGACGTTATTGCCCTGCTAATTAATGACCGAAAGGAATCTTTATGATTTTGAGTGATTCCTTGTCATCTTCTCTATTTTTTTTGAGGTATCTCGCTTTTTTCTTCGTCACTGTTGTTGATGACGAAATCACACAGGAGTAGGGATGTCAATGGGGTGGGTCTTGGCGGGTCTCGCCCCGCACCCGCCCCACGTGGGGCGGGTGTGGGTAATAATTTGGCGGGTCGTGGGGCGGGGATGGGTATCAAAAACATCATTCGTCGCGGGTCGCGGGGCGGGTGCGGGTTTCACATGAGACCCGCCCCATACCCACCCCGCCCCACACCCACCCCGCTCGCCCCGCCCCACATGTCCCCGCCCCGCTTATACCCGCCTAATAAATAATAATATCTAGTAGTAATATATAAGAATAATAAGATAAATTAAATATAACTTAAAATAATAATAAAAAAAATTAATAAATTAAATCTATCCTACCAAGCTACCCACTTTCCCATACCCAAACAAGTAAATAAGAAAAATAACCCAGACTACCCACTTCCCCGTCCAATAAGGCAATAAACAATAATCATTCGTAAATCATTATCACTACATTCAGGTCATTCACGCAAATTCCCCTAAATCCCCATTTTCCCAAATTGATAAAACAAACGGAGCTGAAGAACTGAAGATGAAGAATTGAAGAGTATTTGTTGTGTAGTTTTGTTTACTCTTCTAGTACTTTGTCAGAATTTGGGCTTTCGGCTGCTGTTTGTGCATGTTTTTGGTGGTATATTTGTATGTAAAACCGTTTTATGGCTCCACGGACTCTAGTTAATTGAATGTTAAGGCATTTTGCGAAAACTTATTTGTATAAGTAGTACGACAAGTATATTTTAGATTTAAGATTTACGTTTCTTGAGGAGATATGCGGGTCAACCGCGGGTCCCCGCGGGGCGGGGATGGTTTTGAATAGTTCAACCCGCCGCGGGTCGCGGGGCGGGCGCGGGTGCGCATTAAAAGTTCGCGGGGCGGGCGCGGGTTGACCCCCCTCCGCACCCGTCCCGCCCCATTGACATCCCTACACAGGAGTATACAACAAAAGCTAATTTTATTGAATACGGTACTATTCATCTCATAAGTGAGGACGGATAGTACCACTTTTACAATATCACAAATGAAAAGCAAGTGGGTGTTTTATTTAAGTTCCACTTGATTATTACTAGCATATTATAAGAGAGATACTATCCGATTTCAACTTGTGACGGATAGTATCTATCTCCAATGAGAATTTATGATACAACAATAACCCTCACTGTTCATAGTGACAAATTTTCGTAAACATCCGTCTTAAACTTAAAGACGAACTAAAAAATAATCTATTTACATAAATAAGACAAACATTTTGCTCTTTTCAAAGCTTTCAAATAATATAACCCTCTCAAGGGAAATTTAATGATTCTTGTTAATCAAAATTATCCTTTATCCCTTATTGATTAAGAGTTTATTACTTTTTTATCCCTTATTGATTAAGAGTTTATTACTATATTATCCTCAATAACAGAGTAAGGATTTTCTGTTGGAGGGGGCTCCAAATTTCCGTGGAGACGGAAGTGTAATTTTATAAGGTTCATTTACAAATAAGTTTAAAATTTTAACTAAAAATCTCGAGTTTTCAATTTTTAACGTGGGTGAGCGCCGAGCATCCCTGCTAGGCCCCTTATGTAAGATATTCCATAAAATAAAATAGATATTACATAAATTTTCAATTAAGTTATTTTATGGAAATTAAGTTGGTCTATTATATGGTGAGATTTACCTAAGATTTTGTTCCCATTTTTATCTTCCATAATTTTCCAATCACAATTTAGGAAATTAGTTGTCTATATAAAGGGAACATATTTATTCGAATTAAAGTTTACCATAACTACCTCATTAAAAAAACATCATCTAAATTGCAAAGTTGAGGGTTTAAAAATCATGTTATTTTAACTATAGAAGTTACACCTCACTCCACCACCGATTACCCTTTATGAAACCGTCTTATGCAAATCACAAATAAACGTGTCATATAGTTGTATAATGTAATTTCTTATAACAAACAACATTTGTATGATTCTTTTAAATTTTTTTTTTGGCGTTTTTTATAAGATTACTCCAAAATTTAAAGTGGCCGATAAATATATTTAAAGCATAAAAAGTAAATCGAATTAGGTGGGATTAAAAGAAGTATCAGTAACTACTTTAGAAGGAGTCATAAGAGCAATAGTAATAGTGGATTAGTAGTTTTTTTGTCTCGGGGTTGTCACTAGCTAATAACTTTAAAAATAAAGTTCTTCTACTGCAAGTAAACGTTTGTTCTTAATTTTAATAACCTTGAAAATTGTTCAAAGCCAATTAAATTTAAATAATTCCAATTTTCAACTAAAAAATAATAATTCATTAATTATTCTTATTTAATGAAAATGTAGGATAGTGAAAAGTGATATCCTTTTAAGAACTTTATTAAAAATCATCTATTTTAGACAAAAGTTCTTAAAGATTGGAACTAGCGAAAAATGAGTGGCACAAGCTCTATTGCTATTGCTCTAACTTCAAAAATTTTAAACAAATACTCCATCATATACACCATTTTCTTCATTATTTGCTTAAATGGATTATTCAAGTTTTTTATGATTTTTTTTATTTTGAAAACTTTTACTCTCTTATTTTATTCATTTCTCCCTCTTATCACCAAACTCCACTCGGTTTTATTACTCTTATTTTATTTGTTTTTCCCCACAATTTCTTATTAAAATCCTAATTATTCATTGTCTCTCCTATCACCAAACCCAATCAATTTTTTTACTCCTATTTTATTTATTCCCTTATTGTTGGTGCCCATAAATAAAAGGAAGTTATATTTTTTGTAAATGCAAAACGTCATATAATAAAAACAGAGGGATTTGTTTTTAACTACTTTAGGAGGCGTTTGGTTAGAAAAATGGAAAGGGAAAGGAAATAAGAAAGGGTAAGAGGGGGAAAGGAAAGAGATTACCTAAAACTTAATTGATTGTTTGGTTGCTCTAAGAAAGAGAACTAATGGTACACTCACACTCACACTCACTCTTACCACTAACACACACCACCATAAACAACCACTTATCTACTGGCGGCAGTGATGGTGGTACATGTGGCATGGTGGTGGTGGTGGCGATGGTGGGGTGTTATGGCGGCGGTGGTGGTGGCAACGGTGATGGCCACGACGATGATGGTGGTGGGGTGTCATGACGGTGATGGTGGCGTTGGTTACAACGGTGATTGTGGTGGAGTGTCATAGTAGTGATGGTGGTAAGGGTGTCACGACGGTGGTGGTGTTATGGCGGTGGCGGCATGGTGTTGGTTTGGTGGTGGCTATTCTGGTGGTAGTTGTAAGTGTGGTGGTAGGTGAAAAAGTGGTTGAAGGGTAACAAGAGTAATGAAATCTCATACCCTTGGGGTGGGGGTAAGAAAGTAGATGGATTGAGGGGTAAGGGAGAGAGTTCAATTTCCTTTGATTGTGTCAAACAAACACCAACAAAGGCACCAACAAAGGGAATGAGTAACTTTGTTTCACTTTCCCTTTCTTATAGACCCCCAACCAAACGCCCCCTTAAAGTAATAACTTTATTAGTAGTCTGAGTCTCTTAGACTGTCTGAATTTGTTATAATCTTAATCCGAAAAAAACAATATATATATATATATATATATATATATATATATATATATATATATATATATATATATATATATATATATATATATATATATATATATATATATGCGTTAGTTACAACATTTTTCTTAGCTTTCGAATTTTATGTGTCATGCATAGACATACTAATTGATACTCCCTTCACAAAATAAAAGAAATATAAATATAAACTTTTCACCAAAACAGGGGGAGTAATTCATACACCGCTAACAACAATAAATACAAGTCTAAAGTTTTACATAAAATTATAGAATGTCATATTTTAATAATTGTTAGTACTCCCTAATACGATTGTATTAAATTTGTTTAACAATGACTTGTACATTAACGCAAAGCGCATTGCAAAAGATCGTGAATCACCCACTAAAGTCGTCTAAGATACATTTGTTCAAGGACGCATCAAGCAATAGCGTGCACCATTTGAAGGCTAATATACAGAATTCGACCTCAATCATCGTCAAAAAAGAGTTTGAGTAAACAAAAAGTTAAGCATTCTTATGATTTCAACATAATTGATTAGATTCAGACTCATTCAGTGACGGACTCAGGATCTGTGTTAGACCAGGGTAAAGGATGGGGGGATTTCAAAGGGGACGATTAGGTAATAATTTAAGATTGAACGTTCATATAATTAAACATTTTCGAAAATTTTAACTAAAAACTTTGAAAATTTCAATTGTCAGGAAAGACAAACGGTCCCTACTAGCCCCTCTAACTCTACCACAAATAATTAGACAGTATAAATGTTAATTATGAAATATTTCATGGAATTAATTAGTTGCTTGTACCACATTCTACATATTATACATACAATCCATCATCTCACTTTGCATGAAAAATACCTTTATGGAATAATCAACGTAAAAGGTCAAGTCTAAGTCAGAGAGTTCTCCAAGGCACGTAGATTAACGAAAACTCCAGCTAGTACCATCAAAAACTGATCATTTTATAATAAAATGTGTTTATTTGAGGGTGAAAAATGACCATTTTATGACGACAACTGACCATTATTATTTTATTATACATAAGAAAATGATCATTTTTTTTTATATAATGATCACTTTTTATTATAAAATTATCTGTTCTACAGTATTGTACTGTTATAGAGTATAATTTGAGAACAACTCCGTGCTAATTATATCAAGCTTAACTAATTTGTTTTTATTAATCAACGGTAACATCAAACTTTGCATATAAAAACCTCACTACTTTGTACCAAATTTATGCATGCATGCAAAATACGTAACATATTAATAATAACAAATAAAGTTCATTCTGTAGTAGATTAGTAATCCATTAATGGCTTTTCTACGTCAAAAACCATGTTTTTTAGTTACTTTTGCGATTGTGATAGTTCTTTCGGTTTCTCAAATGGCCGAGTCTCGTGTCCTTAATGACGAGACCCGGTCCATGATTGAGAGACACGAGCAATGGATGGCCCTCCATGGACGTGTCTACAAAGATGCCATCGAGAAATCAAACCGTTTCGCAATTTTCAGTGAAAATGTGAAACGTATTGAGGCGTTAAATAGCCTTAATAGAGGTTTTACCCTAGGAGTTAATGCATTTGCGGATTTAACCAACGAGGAGTTTAAAGCTTCTCGTACCGGTTTTAACAAAGGCTTATTACCTAAACAAATTATGTCAAAATCCAAATCAAAGTCTAACTCTTTTAAGTACGAAAATTTTACCGTGAGTTCGTCGACAATGGATTGGAGGACAGAAGGTGTCGTTACACCCGTAAAAGACCAAGGCCAATGCGGTAAGAATTATTACGTACTACGAAAATTATATTAGTGCAAACCGTTTTCGTATCACCCTTATAGTAATTCTATTTTTCTTGTTTTATTTTATATTTTTGTTATTTTACTTTCTATTTATACCAAAAACATATATGCGAATATGCGATAGGACAGTAATTTATACACATAAAAGAATAAGGTCAAATATCTCTATCAAAGGTCAAATACTCAACATAACTTTTTCAAGGCAAAAATTCTTATTTAAGACTGAATATATTCGATTTAAGTTTAAGATGAGGTGATGTTATTTTAGTTTTCTCATTTTACTTTTTTGGTTAATTAGCATAATTAACAAAATAATTAGGTAATTAGGGTTCACTTGAAACTATTTGAGTCTATGGTGTCCAAGTCATCACTTTTTTTTATCCGATTTTTACATAAAACCGTTAAGAAATTTAGCGGCTTTACCAAAATGTCATCGTCCAATATTTGTATCTGTTTTATTAAAAAAATGAAAAGTGAAAGAACATTTGCATGAGTAGTTCATAGTTGACTACACTACAATATGACATTACTGATATAATAAGCCGCTAAAATTCTTAGCGATTTTGCCTTTTATATACGTGAACGGACCCATGTAAGCTCCATGTTGTGACAATTGCTACACAAGAGCCCACCAAAATTAAGAGAAGATAAAAATTTGATACACTATTAAATTTCCACTAACCTATCATTAACTATTATATCCTAATCTCCCTAAACCCTCCTTATTTTCTTCTTAATTATTTACTCCTTTAACATCGCTACAATTCCCATAGTACATTAGCTGATCTAGTTTTTTTTTGCATAAACTTCATTATAACACATTAATTAGTTTCAATAAAGGTTTTTACCATTAATTTTAGGATAATTTGTGAGAAACTACCTTACATTTATGTCCATTTGTGAACAACTACCTTACTTTTTTTTGTTAAAAACTACCTTTCATTTTAATTTTTTGTTAAAAACTACCTAAAAAAAGTTTTGAGGCCAATTTCTTTTTATTATTGGTTTCACATGTGTGAGTTCTCTAAATTTTCATTCTTATTTTGTCGTTAAACTTGATATCCAAGCTTATCCTTCTTATCTAAAGTTCTAAACGAAAGGGAATTCTTGCCATTAGCTACAATTTCTTTCTTTAAGCATGTGGAATAATTGGTCCGGATGATGAACATGGACTAAATCGTATGAACTCTATGCTATTCGTGAATAAGAATGAAAATTTAGAGAACTCACACGTGTGAAATCCAACTCATAAATAGAAATTGGCCTCAGAAAATTTTTTTAGGTAGTTTTTAACAAAAAATTAAAATAAATGGTAGTTTATAACAAAAAAAAAGTAAGATAGTTGTTCACAAATGGACATAAATATAAGGTAGTTTCTCACAAATTATCCTTAATTTTATTGGGTATATAAAATTTGATTCATCTTTATTTTTTTTTCTTATTTTGAATAAATCTTTTCTTTATTTTAGCAAAAATGTATAGGTCAAAGACCATTTATAAGTTTTTATAAAATTGAAAGGTTTATATTTAGGCATGTGAGCGAACAAAACTGTAATAGAGTAATAAGGCTTAATAATTAGCATGTTCTATGTTATTTGTATATTCGTTTCGAAATTATATTGTATGCGGTTTTAAATTTTAACGATACATAGTCGATACGTTTTAAATTACATCGAATAGTTCATTTATATAAATCGTATAATTTACATTGAAATTCATATAATTAAAATCGTATATTTACACTGAAATTTATATAAGATATACATAAAATTATATAATTGAAATCAAGTATCATATCATATACATATGATAAAATCGTACCGTATATTTTTGCTCTCCTATAAATAGGCGACATCATAATTTTGGACCAATTAAAAAAACTGTTTTACGTAGTGTATCTTTTTGCTACACCAAATTCCAAACTCTTGGTCCGCCCTTGTTTGTATATCTAAAAAAAAGTGAAACCGCTAGATTCCTTAACGATTTCATACAAAAAATGGGACAAAAAAAATGATGCCGTGAACAACATAAACCCAAATAATTTCAAATGCACGTTAATTATATAATTATTTTGCTAATTAACACTAATTAACCAAAAAATTCATACCAAACTACCAATCATTTAATCGTGAAAATTTGTTTGGTACGTCAACGGTAGTAAGAACATTATTTAGATTTTATGTAGTTACTAGTTTCTCTCTTCGTTTCAATTATTTATTATTTGAATAAAGAATCCCTCGTTGCACAATGAATATAAAATGTAAGCAAATGAGTGAGTTCGAAAAGGTCAAATATTTAACATATAAGTACATGGTTGCGTAATGCCACAGGTTGTTGCTGGGCATTTTCAGCAGTGGCAGCAACAGAGAGCCTACACAAGCTAAAAACAGGCGCGTTAATCTCACTCTCCGAGCAAGAGCTGGTCGACTGCGACACAGAATACGATACTGGTTGTGAAGGCGGTCTAATGGACTTTGCCTTTGATTTCATCCACCAAAACGGCGGTTTAACCACCGAGTCCAACTATCCCTATAAGGCAGCCGATGGCACATGTAACAAAAACCAAGCATCTGGCTCTGTGGCCTCGATTTCAGGATACGAGGACGTTCCTCAGAATGACGAGGACGCTCTTCTCCAGGCCGCGGCTAACCAGCCTGTATCGGTTGGGATTGAGGGAAGCGGGTTTGACTTTCAATTTTACTCAGGAGGTGTATTTAAGGGGGAGTGTGGAAACGAGTTAGATCATGCTGTGACGGTTATTGGGTACGGGGTTGCTGAGGATGGGAGTAATTACTGGTTACTGAAAAATTCATGGGGAAGTATGTGGGGGGAGAAAGGGTATATGAGGATTATGAGGGGTGTTAAGGGTAAAACTCAAGGTTTATGTGGGATTGCTATGATGCCTTCTTACCCAATTGCTTGATCACGTATTCGTACTAGTACTTGTGCTCGTACCAATATTCTCTCCGTCCCGGTAAATTATCCATATTTAGATCATTAAATTGTATATAATGCTTGGATGTATGTGGCCGGTGTGGTTTAATCGGTACTGTATGTATGTGTCAATTGTGCTATTTGTTTTTTTTTTTGACAGTAGCAATTGTGCTATTTGTGTTCTTACTATTAGTTCATGTACATAGGAATAGAGGATATTGATTGGTCATATACCATGTAATGTACATATTTATGTTTGTGGAAAGAATCAAAGATGTACATCTATTTTAATTGTGTACAAATCAATATCAATATATATATAATTAAAGTAGGCTTTTTTCTAAGCATGTGGTAGTCTCCAACTGTTACAAAACAGTATTATTAATAAATAACGGTTTATTTACAATTTTCCTACTAAAATTAAGAGATAATTTAATTACTTACAATTCTTCTACTAGAATTAGAAAATTAGAAAATAGATGATTAAATAATAATTTATGTATAATTTTCCTATTAGAATTAGAAATTAAGAAAATAATAAATTATTTACCATTTTTCTATTAAAATTAGAAAACTTAAATATAGTTAATTATTTACAATTTTCCTATTAGATTTAGAACATTATCCTATTAGATTTAGAATATTATTAATCTTTAAGATTTGTACGCTTACTATTTAAGGTTATTAATTTTATTCAACGCTTTTATTAGAAATGAAAATGAGAAATGAATTAGAAAATAATTGATTATTTACAATTTTCCTATTCGACTTATTGATTCTTTAATATTTATATACTTACTATTTAAGACTATTAACTTTATTCAATATTTCTATAAAAAATGTAAATGGGAAAGCGGAAGAAAGAACTAACTTATTTCATCTTCGTCTTAACATTAAAATGGGATAAAAATAGTCCTATACATCGGGATATGAGACAAATTTGTTACTTTTTATTATGTATTATGTTCTTTTCAATTTCATATTACTTGACCCTTCAAACTAGAATTAGAATTAGAAATTTATGTATAATTTTCCTATTAGAATTAGAAATTAAGAAAATAATAAATTATTTACAATTTTTCTATTAAAATTAGAAAGCTTAAAAATAGTTAATTATTTACAATTTTTCTATTAGATTTAGAACATTATCCTATTAGATTTAGAATATTATTAATCTTTAAGATTTGTACGCTTACTATTTAAGGTTATTAATTTTATTCAACGCTTTTATTAAAAATGCAAATGAAAAATGAATTAAAAAATAATTGAATATTTACAATTTTCCTATTCTACATAGTATATTATTCTTTAATATTTATATACTTACTATTTAAGCCTATTGACTTTATTCAATATTTCTATTAAAAATGTAAATGGGAAAGCGGAAGAAAGAACTAACTTATTTCATCTTCGTCTTATCATTAAAATGGGTTAAAAATAGTCCTATACATCGGGATATGAGACAAATTTGTAACTTTTCCTTATGTATTATGTTCTTTTCAATTTCATATTACTTGACCCTTCAAACTTATAATGAATACCTACGCCTGGATTCAGAATGCGTGGAACTAAAATGAAAGTAGTTAAGTATTTAACTATATGCAAATCTCTACTTAAAAGGAATGTTTACGACCAATTACGTACTCATTCAACCAAATTAAGAGCACTACTACTATTTTTTGGTACAATTGTAGCACTATTATTCAAGTGAATATTATACACCTTCATACTTAATTATGCGAAAGAAATGAGATAATTTCTTTAACTAATTAAAAGGAAATAAGATAAATGTCAAATATATTATACTTTAGAGAAATCCAAAAAATGTCAATCTTCAATTTAAGGACTATAAATATAAATATTAAAGACCAGAATGATGTAGGTAGGTCAAGTGGAATAATTTTGTGGATTACGTGTATTTTAAATAAGTATTGAAATGTATTTCATAAACAACAATATATTTGTTCCGCCATATTTTCACCTTATTCTTTACCGATGGGACATTGTGTTATAAAGTGACAATTTTTTTTACGGGGGACGGGGTAGATAGATTTTGAGAGAAGAGGTAAGTGACTTCAGGGGTAGGGTTACTATCCGACGTTTAATAGTGTGATTACTGATTTGAGTAGTACAAGCAAATAGGTCGGGGTTGTTCAGAGATACAGTTGATGATTTTGATGATCAAGTTGGTTAGTTAGGTTATCAAATTACGATTTAAGGAGTATAAATATAAATATAAATATAAATAATAAAGAACGTAATGATGTAGGTGAGTTCAATACAATAATTGTGGTGATGAGATTAAATGTAAGTGGGTATTAGGCTCTGTTTGGCAAAACTAGCTGAAAAGGTAGCTGAAACCTGAAAAGGTAGCTGAAAGCTGAAAAGGTACCTGAAACCTGAAAAGTTACCTGAAAATGTAGCTGAAAATTAAGACCTGAAAAGGTAGCTGATTTTTGTTAAAACTGTTTGGATACTAGCTGAAAAGGTAGCTGATATTTAACAAAATGACGGAAAAGGACATGGCTTATTATTGATATCTTTTACGTTTTTAATATTATTCTTGTGTTATTGTCTTTGACGGCGTTACGTTTTTAATAGGCTGAGGTCAAGGCGAATGAGAAAATAATTAACATATAACGATTAGGTAAAAAAAATTCAAACAATACACCCTTGAAAATATATTTTAGCGATACAAAAATAATTCTTTATTAAAATCATACAAAAAAAATATTAATTAAGCTTCACCCCAAATTAAAGTAGCGATCCTATACAATTAAGGGTAGAATAGGTAGATGAAAATAAAACAGGTACCTGATTTCTCAAATGCTACCTGGAGTAGCTTTTTATTTCAGGTACCTTTTTTCCTCAAATCAGGTTCTTGCCAAACACCCAAAAAGAAATAAGGTACCTGATTGTTTTGACAAAAAAAGTCATTTCAGACAAATCAGGTACCTGATTTGCCTTGCCAAACACAGCCTTAGAAGGTATTCATAACAACAAAGTAATGACAAATAAATGGTGTTTTCGAGACGGATGAAGTAAGCCGTAAAAATATCATATTTATTTTTTAATTAGTATTATATTATAGTTTATTATAGTTCATATTCTTTTTTTTCCTCCATATTTTCAACTAATTCTTTATAGCGGAACATTGTCTTATAGGGTAGGGGTTGATTTTACATTGGATGTGTCAATTTTTGTAAGGATATCGAGGATAAGTCTCGAGGGAGTAGGTATGTATCTTCGGGGCTAAGGTTACTCTCCGACGTTTATAAGAGTCTGATTTGAATTGTACATGAAAATGTCTACAGGTAATTAGGGTTGTTCAGAGATACGGTTGATTCTGTTGGTCAAGTTGGATAGTTAGTCGAGAAGGCTATGGCGAATACCTAAATGGTGTGGAAAAGGGATATGTATGTACAAAGGGAATGATTAGAAGAATTAAGAAAGTAGGTAAATAAATTTTATTTCAAAGTTCTATTTTGTGAAAATAACAAAGACATAGATGTTGTGACAATAGGCTAAAAATCTATGAGGTAAGATGTATATATATTCAATTTTGTTTGTTATAGGGTGGGGGTTGGTTTTAAATTGGATGTGTTTATTTTATTTATGAGTAGGGGTATATATGTATTGAGGGAAGAGGTTAGTGTATTGGGGGTAGAGTTTTTGAGGGAGGAGGTAAGTATCTTGAGAGTAGGGTTACTCTCTGATGTTGAAGAGTGTAATTGTAGTAATACAAGTAAATGTCGGCATGATGGGTTTTTCAGGAATACATTTTACACTTGATTTGATGGTTAAGTTGGTTAGGTGGATGAGAATATTACTCGACGGGTAGAATTACTCCCTGACATTTACAGTGTGATTTAGGAGATAAGAAAATATATCCATATGTGGGGATGAGTTATTTAGGGATATGAATATGGTTAAGGTTAATTCTGATGGGTTTGGTTGATTAGTCGGGTGGACATGGTTGAATATGGAAAACGATGGATACGGTGATATATTGATTGGAGAAGGTAGCCAAATAAATTTTATTTAAAAAAGTGTATAATATGAAAATAAGACTCGACAAATAGTATAAATATAGGCTAAAAACGTTTAAAATATCATGTGTATAAACTAAATTTTATTTCTTTGTTACATACAAAACCAAATAATCAAATGGTATACTCCTTTCAATCCAATCGAATACTTCATTTAGTAAGGATATAAATTTTAATGTGGAATAATGACTTTATAGTGTTTTTCGTTTCGGTGTTCTTGAAAATATGTAGGGGTGTGTATAAAAAGATGTTGTAATGGGGAGTTTTTGTTGCAATTGTATTATAGTAAATATAAGAAATAAAAGAAAATATTTATGTTAATTATTTTACCAAGTATGAAAGGAAAAATTGGATTAAATTGTGCAAAAATGAAATGTTGGAACATTGGAAAAAAATGAATGGAGTATATGTTTTGTCAATATTATATCATTAACTTTTAATTGAGTTTTTTTTTTATGATGAAAATGATGGTAACATACTTAACTAAATTATATCATTTCAGTGTATTATTTGAAATCTTTCATTCCTTCACCATTTCTCTCATAGCTCCTTGCCAACTAAATAGGATATTCTCTACTTTTTCCAATAATGACATGACGTTAAATTAGTAAATGACTGAAGTCTAAAAGAATATTATATCAAATATTAAATGCACAATTAATATTTTACAACTAAAATAAGTAGTACAAAACACTTTAATTGCAACACATTTCAAAATCCGTGCAACGCACGGGCAAAAAAACTAGTTAGTATTAAAGCCGTGTAAATTGTATATGTATACTCTTAAATTTCAGTATTATAAAAAAACATACAAATTTTTAAGATAAATTTTTGTAATAATTAATTATTTTAGAAATAGAGTTTTAAAATAAAGAAAGAAAATATAATCTCTACTTCATTTAAACAATTTTAAAGAACAAATATAATAGTTGAGTTACAAAGTCATCTTTAAGTTTATAGGTTTAAATGTAAGTATTAATTGCGATTAGCTAAATTTGAGTTTTACTTTATTTTATTACCTAGATTACTTAAAAAAACCCATTTTATACTCCCTCATAGTATTCAACATAACGTTTCATATTTCCTTTTTCGTCTATTCACAATACCTTCCCTATTTCCTTATTTAGTAAAGTTTTTATACATATTTTAATCACATTACCCCACCACAATATCCACCATACTCATACTTTATACTTATTTTAATCACCTTACTCACAACAATTACCCCACAATACATACTCTCTCTCCAATTACCCAACCTCACACCAATACTTTCCCATATAATAATCCCCTCCTTATTCTTTGTCTTCCCCAAATAGGAAAGGCTATGTTGAATAGGAGAGTATATGAAATAAAATTGTCTAAATGAAAAAATGTCACAAAACTTGTATAGGTGCCATGTTTGAATAGTTGTAGCACAAAATCTCATTTAAGACGGGAGATATTCGTCACTTCGGAGTGACGGATACCATTTTGTTTCACAAAATGCCCATTTAGAGAAGAGAGGGAAGCACATGAGGGTGCCCCACCTTGTTCCCCCTATTCGTTTTGTGAGTGTCATTATCCGTCTCTCCACCCGACCCGTCATAAGCAAGACCAACTGTAGTTGTACACCTGTGCAAATTGTTAAATTAAACCCATTTCATTTCGTGAAACTCGTGCATGATGGTAGATCAATGCACCACCGCACGGGTAAGGTCAAAATTTAAGGTACATATGTATAATTGCTCATTTTATTGATGCTGATTGAAATTTGCATAAAAGGATCATTAATTTTTGTCAAATTTTGAATCATTCGGGTAAGGTCATTGGTCAAAGTGTTGAGAAATATCTTTCGGGCTGGACTTGAAAAATGTTTTGACGGTTACTGTAGACAATGCTAGTTCAAATGATGTTGTTGTTGACTATTTAAAAAGAAAGTTTAATAATTCATATGCGATGTTATGAAAGGTAAATATTTGCATATGAGAAGTGCACTTCATATTTGAACTTGGTAGTAAATGAGGGTCTGTCTGATATAGAAAAAATCAATTCTTAAAATCCTAACATTAGTTAAATTTGTAAGGTCTTCACCGGCTAGAGCCCAAAAAAATTCTACTAAAAGTCTTTTATGCTTAGATGTCAAGACTAGGTGGAACTCCACTTATTTGATGTTAGAATGCATGAAGTTTAAAAAGGCATTTGGTTTGTTGTTTAACAAAGACATTCAACTTCAAAAATAAATGAGAAAGCTTAATGATCTCCTTACCGTTAATGATTGGAAACAAGTGTCTTTTTTTCTACCTTTCTTGAATTTGTTTTATGATGCTACCTAGAAAAAGGTGGGATTCCATTATGTCGCTAGTATAGCTATGTAGAAGTGATATTTGGTGTTGGTGAGCTTCGAACATTTCCTCCATGAAAAATGAAGACATTAGAAAAATGACTGAAAAAATGAAGGTGAAATATGACAAATATTAAGGTAAAATTGAGAATCTCAATTTCTTTTTGTTTGTATCTTTACTCCTTGGCCCATGATTGGATGGTAAAAAAAAAGCATATGGATAGGAAAAAAGTAAAATATTATTCTTGAATATTAGATACTTTTTCCAATAATTTTTCGACTTGTGCTACTCCTACGGTTGCCACAGATGCTTCATGTTCATCTACTTCTAGTTCTTCCGCTTCTAAGGGTGTCAAGTCAAAAGAGTGTGAGATTAATGATATGTTTAATTTTGGTTCCCTTTTGGGTGATAAGTTTGAAACAAAAATAAATGGTAGGTTTGTGAAAAAAACAGAGTTGGAGAAGTATTTATAAGATGACCGGGAAAATACAGATCCAACTTTTAATATTTTACAATGATAGAAAGATAATAAAAAAATATCCCAAACTTTATAATATGGCTAGAGATGTGCTTGCCATCCCAGTTTCTACCGTAGTTTTCGAGTAAACTTTTAGCACGCGGTCGTTGTTGGAGCCAGTGTCCTCCACAGTTAGTGTGATAACATGTATAAATCTCTTAAAGGTTCACATGGTATACTTTGTATTATAATCAGTTGATTAACGTTTATCGATAACGGTTGGCTTGCTAGAAGTTTGATGTTATTGTCATACAGATGACGGTGATCAACTGGTCCCTAAGAGTCACACCTAAAGGATGTAATATGAGAGATATGATTAGATGAAAATGTAATCATATTGATACCTTATACGACTAAACGGTTAGTCAATGTAATGATGATACGTTTATTTAATACTGATTAAATAATATTAGCTGAGACGAATTAAAATGTTAATTCGTAATTAAATGTAAAATGTTATATTTAATTAGTAAATTATAAATATACGATATTTATAAGATAAACATTATACACAAGAGAGGATAAAAACCGATCTTATAGTGATAAAAAAATCGGTCAACATGGGGTAGGTCTCGGTCAAGTTGGGCGTGTAATATGAAGGTTGATTACTCAGTTTTAGTAGTAGTTTAGGTAGACTCAAATACGGATTTGAGAAATCCTATCTAAACTCTGCAAGTGGTTAAGGTTATGTATAAGAGTTATACTTATTAGCAAACACCACCTACCACTATATATATCAACCACACGGCTTAATCAAAGGCATGAGTTCCAATATACAAACCGTGACACCCTCCTCTCTCTATTTCATCATTCACAAAAATTAACGGTAATTTTTGCAGTTTCTAGCTAAAGAAAGGGTATTTCTTGGAGCATCTTGGGTGCAACAATTAGGAGGATATCTATATTGATATATGTTCTTAGGCCTCTTGCAAGGACCAAAGGTTGATTCTTGTTCCCAATCCTTGTATCTTGTATTTTGTTTATGACTATAAATCATTAATTATAATTAATTTCGTTATAATCCTGCAGTTAAGTATTGAGAAGTATACAAATATTTTTCCCAAGTCGTATATTAGATTCATTTCGTACTTCCCTAACCCCAACAATGGTGGAGGCCTTATATGTTCACAAGATTGACTTTAGACTACTCATCCTCCTCTTATCATAGAAGATACCTTGAATGGAATCGAAAAACTTTAAGGTGGTTTTATTTTATTTTAAAGCGTTTTTTTTTAAATAACCCCTTTTATGTCATAGTTTTTACAAATAACCCCCTTATATGTCATTTTTTACAAATAATCACCTTAAATTCATCTAAATTTAAAATCTTACCACCATACATTGATTATACACACGAATTCTATTATATCCGATCTACCTACGACATTCTACTCAAATTTAACTAAGTTACCTAAATTACCCATTCTTATTACCCAGATAAAACTACCCAATCTTATTACCCAATAAAACTCCCCAAATGAATCAATTATCCAGAAGCCATTATTTTCCAAAATCCCAAATTTATGGTTCTTCTGTTATCCGTACCCTTCCTTCTACACTTGACCATTATCCTTCCTTCTACACTTGACCACAATAATTTTGCAGAAGCCATTATTAACACACATCTATCTACTCCGTATATTATTAAAGGAAACTTTTTTCGAGTGATTTGATTGGTTGAAGTATATATTAAGAAGTTTCAAAATCACAATAGAAAAAGATAAAAGAAGTATATAATAAGAAGTTTCAAAATAACAATAGAAAAAGATAAAATTTGCAATTGTATTAAGAAATTAAAATGATAAAGATCTAATAAGATAAGAAGAAATAAAAAGATAAGAAATTAGCATTTCAATACTTTTCAACTAATTTATTTAATACATAATACAACTTATACTCCCGTAATCACAAATAGGATCCTACACCCAGGTGTATAGAAGCATGGTACATCAGGCCCACCTAATATATAATTTTCTAATTTTCTATTAGAGCCCATTACAAAACAAATATCTAATTATCAATCAACGTAAACCTTTTCTTAATTCTCTCTTGACGATAGTCACAACCAATTTCTCTCCCACCAAAATTTGATTTGAAGATGGTTGAAGGTAAACAATTGGTATGTTCAGCAAGGTGGAAAAATGCATCGATAAATATTTCGGTGAACGAGAAGCAATTTGCATCGACATCAAGAAGAAAAAGCGCATCAAACAATACTAATTTGAGGTAAATTTTTACACCAATCATAACCCTAATGAATATTTACACCAATAATAACCCTAATGAATATTTACACCAATAATAACCCTAATGAATATTTAGGGTAAATTTTCTGACCCCAAATCACTTGGCAAATGAATATTTACGATAAGCTATTACCCTAAGAATATGAGCTAATATAAAAAGAATACAGACTAATATTAAAAGAATACGAGCTAATATAAAAAAAAATACGAGTTATTAATATAAAAATATGAGTTATTAAGATAAGAATACGAGCTATTAATATAAGAATACGAACTATTATTATAAAAATACGAGCTATGAATATAAGAATACGAGGAAGGGTAAAAAAGAATAGACTAATAAAATAAAAATATGAGTTATTAAGATAAGAATATGAGCTAGTATAAAAAGTATTTGAGCTAATGTAAACAGAATACGAGCTAATATAAATTTTGGATAAAAAAGTTTATTCAACATAGTAATACACAGCAATTCCCCAAATTTTGAACAACATGCAAACAGAATACGAGCTAATATTAACTAAAAATACGAGCACATAAGAATGCAAATTATTACCCTAAGAATACGAGCTAATATAAAAAGAATATGAGCTAATATTAAAAGAATACGAGCTAATATAAAAAAAATACGAGTTATTAAGATAAGAATACGAGCTGTTGATATAAGAATACGAGCTATTAATATAAAAATACGAGCTATTAAGATAAGAATACGAGTTATTATTATAAGAATACGAGCTAATGTAAAAAGAATACGAGTTTAAGAAAATCACAAACTAAAAAATACGAGCACAAAAGAATACAAGTTATTACCCTAAAAATACGAGCTAATATAAAAAGAAAACGAGCTAATATTAAAAGAATACGAGCTAATATTAAAAGAATACGAGCTAATATAAAAAAAATACGAGTTATTAAGATAAGAATATGAGTTATTAATATAAGAATACGAACTATTAAGATAAGAATACGAGCTATTATTATAAGAATACGAGCTATTAATATAAGATTACGAGCTAATGTAAAAATAATATGGACTAATAAAATAAAACATTATCTTGACCTAATAATTAAATAAACTGAAAGATGGAGAGATAATAATTAATGAGAAAAATCAATTACGAATGATGGATGAAGATGAGTTAGAAAAATAGGGAATAAGTTACATTGAAAAAGAAAGGGGGGAAGAATGGGATTACTGACTTCTTTTTTTTTCAAAAATAATTAGAAAAAAGACTAAAATAACCCCAGATGTACAATAACATTGTACATCTGGTGGTATAGTCCAGGAACTGCTCCCGTAATACGTAATTTAAATAATAAAAATTGGAAAAGATGTAGGCCCTGTTTGGTAAACAGCGGATTAATATTGGCAGAAGCAGATTTAAAAAGCAGATTTGACTAGCAGAATGATTTAGCGGATTTGACTAGTAGATTTATTTAGCAGAATTATTTTAGAAGTGTTTGGTAATTAGCAGTTTAAATTAGCAGATTGTCTAAAATCTTTGTAAAATGACATATAAGGACATGAAAAAATTATTTATTAAATATATAAAAGGAATGTTAGTATTTTATTAAGAGGGTAAATAAGTCAATTTTTTTCTTTCTAATATGCTAATCCAATATGCTGGTAGGAGCAGCATATTGTAAAAGAGCATATTGGACCCTAATATACTATTTCAATATGCCATTAGCCAAACACCCTAAATAGCATATTGGTTGGTCAAACATGCTAATTGCCTCAAATATGCTAATTTTTCTGCAATATGCTGTTTACCAAACAGCGCCGTAGTGCACCCTATTATAATACAAAATACACCATCATATTAGAGTTTGCATAGGATTAATATCCTATTATTCTTATTGGGTGATTATGCCAATTGAAAACAAAACCTATATGACATTAAACATTCATACATTGTTATATATTACCCCTACCTTCATCAAATTCTGTATATTTATGCACATCCTTTTTGTTTTAGATATACGGAGATTTTCCAATCTTGACTTATTTGTTTGTTGTAGTTAATATGGGGTTTTAACTTTCAACCTTATTATGTTTGAATTATATTTGTTTGATTTTCTTATCATGTATTTTGTTCTCATTATTCACATAATTTTTTATGTCTTTGCATAATTTGCTCAAAGACACATAGTTATAGCATGTTGTATATGTCACTTTTATCAACTTTTATTGTTTTCTGTATAATTTCTCTGCAATTTCTAACGAGTCTTCTTTATTGTATATACAGGTATTGATATTAACGTGAAATGAAGCAAATTTTGCATACTCAAGTTCTCAAGTGCAGTGTCCATGCAAGTTTCTAATCTTGACCTTCTTCCAATTTTAACGTGATTTCCTCTTTTAATCATAAGAGTCTTGACCTGTAAAAACAAAGGAAATTTTGACCTTATTTATTAGAGAAAGTGGAAAAATATTATTAAGAGTGATACTTGCTTGGAGTTTTGACCAACTATTTTTTAGTTGATTGGTGATCAACTACTTTTTGTATATTATACAAATTACAAAGGGGTACATCCGTCATACTCCGTACCATTTTGACCCTATATTATTACGGGTATCAAAATAAAAATTTCTCTAACATGTAGTTGTTCGGTTAGACTTTGATTAGAATAGTATTTTTTGTTGTTCATTACAATTAAGGGCTCGATATCCCATGCTTAATTAAAGACATGAGCGGCCCGAAAGGCGTGTAATAAGGTCCTCCAAAACGAGGTCCAAGTTGGAAAAATGCCTCATGTAGAGAAAAAAAGAAAAAAAATAAGACTTATTTGATGTAAGCAATTTTCCTTGAAATTGATGACATAGTAATAGAGAACTTTTTATGCAAGGTGTAGGTGTAGGGGGTGGTGGTGTAGGTGGTGGTGGTGGAGGTTTCATACTCGATTCTCAAGAGTCAAGACTTGCAAGTTTTTTTCATAACACAAATTCTTATTTACAATGGCACTATCCGTCGCAAACTTGTGACGGATACCGTTTTCTCTCACAAAATACCCACTTTTTCTCTCTCTCTAACACTATTCATGTGGTCCCCTTTCTCCACTAACTCAGTTTATATCAATTTTATCTCACAATATATCCGTCACAAATGGTGACCCGTCGCAAGCAAGACTTACTATTTTCATAATTAAAGGTAAATTTGCTTTTGAAACTGACTTATAACAAATGATCAAAAAAATACCAACCTCTAAATTTGTAGGTACATTAAATGCAGTTACCCACTCGAAATCGTATAGATCGTATGTAAACTGAATTCTTATGTATTAGCCTATTCAGTTACACTAATCTAAGAACTACCAATACTAGCCCATTAGGTGTTGGTATAACTTTCTTGGTATCTCGATTCGGTTCTCGTGTACTCCGTATATAAACTGGAGTGCCTACTTTGATAATAGAAAAGAAAAATTGCTTACGCAAAAGGTTTTTTGATCATACACCTAGGCATGTAATTGATTGTCTAATATTTGAGATTTTTTTTTGAAGTGAAGAATTTTCACTACTTTTGGTGAAGTGTCAAGTATGTGAAGATTAACACTTGCCTTGGATATTACTTAAATGATTAATAAGTGAATTCAAACCCTAGAATAATGAAAGTCACTTAACCTTTGACACAACATAAATGTATTTAATTTGGAGTTTTTCTATAAGTAAGAGTACCTTTAAGGTTAACTTTAACATTATTAGCGCTTTATAAACTGGAACTATAAGTTTCAGGTTAACTTATGTCATCCAATTTAATTATTTTGATTAGAGTTAGATTTAAACTGGTGGCAAAATTTTAGTAGTTAGACTATGTTCTTTTGGACTTAAAAGTCAGTACATATAAGTTCAATTCTGCTCTTATAAGTTCAGTTCTTATAAGTGTATCAAAAAAGTTCGGCTCAATTCATAACACTTTTCTAAAAGTCAAGCTCCTACAAGTTCTGTTCAGTTACTATATATGAGTCCAGTTCAGAAATGTAAAATACTATTCAGTTATGCTTCTATATGTTTAGTTTAACAAAATTATTATATCATAATAATCGTAGGATATTACAAATTGGCCCGGGCATCGCCCGGGCATTAAATCTAGTTAAATTATAACATAAATGATGCCCGTCGTTGAGGGTACCAAAGATAAATTTATAATTCCTAACCTTAACAATAGATAGTGAAAGTCAGGGTCGAACCACAAAGAGGTGGGGAATGTTTATTGTTTTAATGTTAATGTTTAAAGGTAACAAATTTGGGGGTTGATGGGTTGATTACTATATCTAAAGCAAAAATTAAAATAAAACAAGAATTAAAAGATGAGAATAAAATATAATAAAAGAGGATGCTAGGATGTTTGGGTAATAAATAGCTAAGGTAAAATAAATCCTAAGGTCAACATGTATTGCAGTCGCGTGAGGGGGTGTAACATATCTTTTTAGGTCTATGCTACCTAATAGCTCCTTTCGGCCTATGCTATTAGTTCCTAGGTCTCACAATTATTGGGTGTCAACAATAAGGGTGATTCCTAAATCCCAGGTTACATACCTTTCAGCCTTGAGTAACCTATCCGTCTTAAGGTGTAAACCAATGCCCTTCCCGTATCTTTCAATCTTGGGTAGGTCATTACTAACATCCTACAAGTCTCCTATTGGTCTCATTGCAGGATATTATAATTTATAAGAAAAGACGAAATAAGAAAACAGACGCGAGTGGTCGACCGACCGGCTACTCCAGTCGGCCGACCACGGCCTCGGTCGACCGACCGACTATTCCAGTCGGTCGACCGTGGTCCTGCTACAGGTCGGGTTTTTCGGATTTTATTTACCTATGCATATTATTCCCTACATCCTAACATATGAAAATTAGTTATTCATAATTGTTAAGACGAATATAAAATTGGGAATAAACATGAAGAACATAATAATTAATCTAAATATGCAAGATTCAATAGAGCTTGGGATTCTAACTTAACAATTGTAGTAAAAGCAATAAGAAAAATAATGAAACTAGATCAAAGAAGAATTACCACAATTGGAATTAAGGCAGAACTGAATAAACTTTGTTGAATGCTTGAGAATTATTGAAAGATTACAAAACTAAAGCTTGAATAAAACTGAATATGATAAAGACTTGATACTAAAGGATTTGATAGATGAAAGATCTAATAATCCAAGATAGTCGAAGATATCTAACCCTAATCACAAGATTGGCTTATATAGGGTAAAAACTAAGAGTTTCCTTAAAATTCTAATTCTACTTTATTTCCGAAAAGAAATCGTATGGGCTTTAATCTGGTCGGCCGACCCGTATAACTGGTCGGTCGACCACTTCTTGCTGGGCTTCTCTTATTTCCGGTCCTTTCATGAAAATTGGACTTTATGAAAATCGGGCCTGGTCGGCCGACCCGTTTAGCTGGTCGGTCGACCGCTTCTGCACGGAAGTCTTCGGATTTCTTCTGTTTTGACTCTTGGTACTTGATTTTTTGACTCCAGTTGACTTTCCATTAATTCTTTAATTAAGTAAAAGACTTGAGGATACGAGTTTGGTGCTAAATCGTCTCTTTTCCGCATAAATCTGCAAAAGTGCATAAAAATACGAAAGTACACAATTTGTGGGAAATAAAGGCTAAAACATAGTAAATGAGCGACCAAATACGTGTAAAAATAGATGTAAAACATCATAAAATAGACACGTATCAAATTCCCCAAACCAAACCCTTGCTTGCCCTCAAGCAAGAAATAGACTCGATCTTAACTAATGGAACGATTTCAATCTCAGAGCGAAATTTACATGTCAACCTAAACCAATGCCAAGAACAAAATGAGATAATATTCAAATCATGCAAACGAGTTATAGGGTTGTCAAACTTGAAAACATAAAGACTATAGAGACTTATACCATGGACTCTCGCGGCACGCTCGAGACACTCATGAAGCAAAGGGTGAGTATATGTAAAAGATAGAAAGAAGTAATTTTGTAGAGACACTCACCTAACTGCGACCCATGGAAACATGCCTGCAATCTAACATGAACAGGAATTCTACAACTTTGTATAACAATCTTATTAAGTGACCCAGATACATGCAATGGGGTACGAAAGATATGTGAGGTAAAAGGTAAAAAGTGGTTAAGATGTTTTTGGATTTGTGGGGTTAGTAGCCAAGCTAGTAAAACCGATTCCCAATAACATACTTCACGACTTTTTGATATTAAGAAAGTGCCTTTTCTTGTGGCATAACTCTCACATTATATAAGAAAGGACTCCCAAATATTTTGAATGAAGTACGGGAGTGATAACAAATAAAAGAAAGGAATTTCTTGAAACGAAATTTTTTTCTGATGGTGCCAGTTGGTCGGCCGACCTGTATATGCGGTCGGTCGACTGACTTTCGTATTTTCTGGATTTTTTTTTCCGTTTTTTTTCTTTTCTTTCTTTCCTTCTTTGAATTTTCTGTTCTTTTTCTTTTCTTGCTTTCTTTCTTTCTTTTCTCTTTTTGCTTATGATAGCACACAAACCAAGATGCCTCAAAAAATAATCCAATGACCACAGATACTAGCTTGGAAGGGTAGGCTAAGTATGGGATGTAGTGGGGGAATAAAAAGGCGAATTTAGCTATGTGAAGCTTATGGGTAAATATGAGAAAAGGGATCCCAAATGCACGTATCAAGACTCACAAAACGAGAAAGTAAAACAAGTATATAGCAATTCAAGCTCATGTTTATGCATATTGATGTAACATGTTCCAAGGGGAGTACTACTCACATCCTAGACAACCGGTTTAATAATGAAACCAGGAATAAGGCTCTAAAACTCAGAATGTATAGTAGGTTGCCAAGGTATAAGTCAAGTCTCAAGATATACAGATTGACAAAAACTCGTAGATATGCAAAAGACTCTCATACTAAAACAAGTTGTCAAGGCAAGATAAGGGCATAAATATGTAAGAAAGCAAAATCATCCTTGAAATACTTTTGTTCCGACTCGACCTATATGCTAAAATAAACGTGCATTTTTTTTTGGAATTTTTGAATTTTTTAATTTTTTTGGATTTTTGTATATATAAGGAAAATAAAGAAAAGAACGATGCAAGACAGAAATGCAATAAACGTGTGACAAAATGCAATGCATGTAACACGAAACCATTCCCCAAACCAACCCGCACAATGTCCCCATTGTGCATTAGCCTAAGTAAAGGTTTCAGAAAATAAAAAAGAAAGATGCAAAGAAATAAAAACTAAGGAAAAACTGGAAAGAACTCACTGGGTTAAAAGATGTAAGAGAAAAACCTCCCCAAACCAGCGTAAGCTGGGAGGTTTTGGTGGCTAGCAGTGCCACTCAAGTATCCAATTTGATTTCACGAGTTCCAAGGAAGAGAAACGAAAGACTGCAGCGGACAGGTAGGTCGACCGACCGGTGTTTCTGGTCGATCGACCTCCTGTGAACAGCGGAAAAAATCTGCGGTACAGCGCCTCTGGTCGACCGACTGATGATTCTGGTCGGTCGACCATCTGTATCCTGGAGGTTTTCTTTTCTTCGGAAATCCTGAAAAAGCAAGAAAATATGTGCGCCCAACAATGCGCGAGATGCCAAAACGATTCTAAAAGTCTTAACTACTAGCAAACCGAACTAAAAAGTTTCACACAACATAAAATAAATTGTCTTAAAACTGTAATTTAAAAACAACTATCCGCTAAAGATGCGGAAGATATCCGACCACGGCTTCTGACGGCACGCCGTAGTCTCCACAGTTTTTGCTTCAGTGGCAAAACACATCTTCTTTCCTCCATCGCAAAGCATATGCGACGGTCTCTCTGCTTGAGCCTGCATCCTCTTCTTTTTCTCCTCTCGATCCACGACGTCTGGATCCTCATCTTCTCCATAGCTTAGGCATCCCATTCCTCCTCTCTGGATGATGACTTCCTTCTCCTTGGGTTTCCCCAAACCAATTCCTGCAATAGTCACGATAGAAGTGTCCTCCCTATTGCTCCCAATCTGGGGCGGAGGTGTAAAAACAGATACAGGAACAGGTAATAAAGGTGGAGAAGTAGTGATGACCTCATACTTCTTCTCAGAAGTGATAGCATTACATGTGATGGGGGTCATAGCATCCTTCTTCCTATAGGATAGGCCATAGATGATAGAATGTTTGCCTACCTTGAAGGTTAGAGTTCCAGTGCCTACATCTATAATGGCACCTGCAGTGTGAAGAAAGGGTCTTCCTAGAATGATGGGTATATGGGCATCCTCTGGGATGTCTAAAACAACAAAGTCTACTGGGAAGAAAAACCTGTCAATACGCACAGGGATGTTTTCTAACACCCCTACAGGTTCCATTGATGTGCGAGCAGCCATCTGGACCGTCATACTGGTCACTGCAAATTCGGTCATCCCTAGTTTTAAGGCAACGCTTAGGGGCATGACACTTATACTAGCACCTAAATCGCATAAAGCCTTTTTAACTGGGAAGGTTCCTATATTACAGGGGACAGAAAAACTTCCAGGGTCTTCTAATTTATGAGGGGCAATGACATGTGTTAAAAAGCTAGATGACTCTTCAGTGAGAGCCACAGACTCAATCTTTTCTAGAGACCTCTTTCTTGACAAAAGCTGTCTCATGAATTTTAGATAAGAAGGAACTTGTTGAACTAATTCTAAGAATGGAACTTGAACATTTAATGAACGAATTACATCTTTAAATTTATCAAAAGATACCTGTTCCTTCGAAGGCACGAGTCTCTCTGGAAAAGGAGCAGCTGAGAATTCCGTATTTGCAGCCCTTTTTAAAAACCTGGGGGTCTTGTCACCCCTGAAAAGAAAGTCCCGTAAGTTATTCGGCAATTCTGGACGAAAGGGAACTTCAGATTCTGCTTCGGTGGTCGGTCGACCAGTATCCTCGGTCGGTCGACCAGTCTCCTGTTCAGCTGATATTTTCGGATCCTGCTCCGCGGTCGGTCGACCAGATTCTTCGGTCGGTCGACCGACTTTGCTGCTACTCGCTTTTTTTTCTTTCTCAGCCCCCACTTTAGCTCCACTTCGCAGGGTTACGACGTTTAGAGTCTCCTTCTTCTGGTCTGGTTTGGTCGGAAGTTGACCCGGAGCCCTAGTATCATTCTTGCTCGCAATCTGAGCAATCTGGGACTCCAACATCTTCATCCCTGCCTCTCTAGCCTGCGACTCCTTCTGAACTAACCCAATAAGATTTTGGATAAGAGCATCTGTGTTGGGTGGTGGATTGGAAGGTGGTTGAGGGTTGAAAGGTGGTCTTTGGAAGTTTTGTTTATGTGGGGGTACATAGGTGGAATTTTGCTGAGGTTGCATGTGCTGTGGGTTTTGAACATTCTGGCTTGTCCACCTTAGGTTGGGATGGACATTATTATTATTTGGGTCATAGAAATTGTTCCCACGATAATGCTGAAAAGCGGCACATGTCTCATTAGATGAAGTACAGAACTTTGACACATGCCCTTCTCCACCGCACCTCTCGCAAGCAAAGGGTCCGTCCTGAACGGCGTTCACCTGGTATATTCCTCCCTTGCTTCCACTCCCTAGATCGAGCTTTCCTGCAGCCTCAAACTTTTCCAACTTGGCCGTTAAGGCCTCAATTGCTGACAGGTTGTACTCAGATTTTCTCTGATTTCCTCTGGAAGTACCATGCTCAGCGTGGTGCACAGCAACATCTTCTATTAACTTGAGACCCTTAGTCTCTCCTGAATTATCTTGGAATCTCCCATTAGCTGCAGCATCTAAGTAGGCCCTGTTGTCATCATAGAGGCCATTGTAGAACTGGTTGCAAAGAAACCATTGTTCGAATCCGTGATGTGGTATGGATCGAACAAGTCTCTTGAACCTGTCCCACGCCTCGCTAAAGTCTTCATTGGGACCTTGCTTGAAATTGGTGATCTGCGCTCTTAAAGCATTTGTCTTTGATGCAGAGTAATATTTTCTGTAGAAAGCTAGGGCTAAGGTGTTCCAATCTGTAACTCCCGCAGCAGTGCGGTCAAGGTCTCTGTACCATTCTCTCGCAGAGTCCCTAAGGGAGAAGATAAACATGGTCTGTTTAATCTGGTCCTGCGTCACTCCTTCTGGGGGTGCTATAGAGCATATGTAATCTGTGAAGATTTCAATATGCTTAGCAGCATCCTCATTGGCCGAGCCTCCAAATTGGTTTCTTTCAACCATAGTAATATAGGCAGGCTTGGCCTCGAATGGCTTCCCAGTACCTGCAGGTAAAGTGAACCCTTTGTATAGGTCCTTTGCCTGGGGCATAGAGTGACTGGCAATAGTAGCTTCTTCTGCCATATTATCTTCTTCTTTAGGAAAAACTGGAAAGTGGGTAAAAGGTGGTGTTTTTGGTGAAAGCGGATTGATGGGTGAATTTGGTTGCGAAGGTGGTGTTTTTGGTGAAGATGGTGGTAACTCGAAAAGGTCTTCTTGAAATAAGGAAGATGGTGAACCTCCTTCCTGATTTGCTAGAAGTTGCTTTCTTCTTTCCCTAAGAGTCCTCTCAATTTCGAGATCAAGTGGTAGGAGTTCTCCTTGAACTGACCTGCGCATAAGAGGAAACTACAAGAAAAAGGTGAGAAGGTTTAAGGAACAAAAAGTTCCTTAAACAAAGAGAAACAAAAACAAAAAACAATAAACACTGGCGTCACCTCCCCGGCAACGGCGCCAAAATTTGATGCCCGTCGTTGAGGGTACCAAAGATAAATTTATAATTCCTAACCTTAACAATAGATAGTGAAAGTCAGGGTCGAACCACAAAGAGGTGGGGAATGTTTATTGTTTTAATGTTAATGTTTAAAGGTAACAAATTTGGGGGTTGATGGGTTGATTACTATATCTAAAGCAAAAATTAAAATAAAACAAGAATTAAAAGATGAGAATAAAATATAATAAAAGAGGATGCTAGGATGTTTGGGTAATAAATAGCTAAGGTAAAATAAATCCTAAGGTCAACATGTATTGCAGTCGCGTGAGGGGGTGTAACATATCTTTTTAGGTCTATGCTACCTAATAGCTCCTTTCGGCCTATGCTATTAGTTCCTAGGTCTCACAATTATTGGGTGTCAACAATAAGGGTGATTCCTAAATCCCAGGTTACATACCTTTCAGCCTTGAGTAACCTATCCGTCTTAAGGTGTAAACCAATGCCCTTCCCGTATCTTTCAATCTTGGGTAGGTCATTACTAACATCCTACAAGTCTCCTATTGGTCTCATTGCAGGATATTATAATTTATAAGAAAAGACGAAATAAGAAAACAGACGCGAGTGGTCGACCGACCGGCTACTCCAGTCGGCCGACCACGGCCTCGGTCGACCGACCGACTATTCCAGTCGGTCGACCGTGGTCCTGCTACAGGTCGGGTTTTTCGGATTTTATTTACCTATGCATATTATTCCCTACATCCTAACATATGAAAATTAGTTATTCATAATTGTTAAGACGAATATAAAATTGGGAATAAACATGAAGAACATAATAATTAATCTAAATATGCAAGATTCAATAGAGCTTGGGATTCTAACTTAACAATTGTAGTAAAAGCAATAAGAAAAATAATGAAACTAGATCAAAGAAGAATTACCACAATTGGAATTAAGGCAGAACTGAATAAACTTTGTTGAATGCTTGAGAATTATTGAAAGATTACAAAACTAAAGCTTGAATAAAACTGAATATGATAAAGACTTGATACTAAAGGATTTGATAGATGAAAGATCTAATAATCCAAGATAGTCGAAGATATCTAACCCTAATCACAAGATTGGCTTATATAGGGTAAAAACTAAGAGTTTCCTTAAAATTCTAATTCTACTTTATTTCCGAAAAGAAATCGTATGGGCTTTAATCTGGTCGGCCGACCCGTATAACTGGTCGGTCGACCACTTCTTGCTGGGCTTCTCTTATTTCCGGTCCTTTCATGAAAATTGGACTTTATGAAAATCGGGCCTGGTCGGCCGACCCGTTTAGCTGGTCGGTCGACCGCTTCTGCACGGAAGTCTTCGGATTTCTTCTGTTTTGACTCTTGGTACTTGATTTTTTGACTCCAGTTGACTTTCCATTAATTCTTTAATTAAGTAAAAGACTTGAGGATACGAGTTTGGTGCTAAATCGTCTCTTTTCCGCATAAATCTGCAAAAGTGCATAAAAATACGAAAGTACACAATTTGTGGGAAATAAAGGCTAAAACATAGTAAATGAGCGACCAAATACGTGTAAAAATAGATGTAAAACATCATAAAATAGACACGTATCAATAAAGAAGTCCAATTACTAAGCTAAATCATACATTAAACACAAATACTACAAATCGGCATATAAATCAACCTAGGACAAAACTAAACCTAATTTGGCATATAAATACTACAAATTTACCCATAAATCGCGTCAATGAACCCTGATTTTATACAATCAATGACTTATGTACAATGACTTACTTGCAAGTTGCAATTGAAATTGAAGATTTTAGTCGAGTTGGGAAAGAGGGAGCAATTGAAATTGAAACCCAGAAATAATATACATGTTAAGAAAACCCAAAATTTGACCAGCACTTATCGCCTATCCACACAATAAAACAACGTTGAACTGAAGCACTAAGGCATGCTATAAAGTCTCATATATGATTTTTGGTCCGAAGTAAATGTTGATTACAATCATTCTTTTCTTGTTTTGCTAAAAGATTGATTACACAGTATTGGGGTATTGACAACAAGACACCCTAGCCAAATTCTCCGAGCCAAATTATGATTTGGGGAAAGGAGGGGCAGTAAATAGATTTGGTGTTGATTCTGTTGAAGGATTTTTATTAATCTGAGGGTTTTATGTGTTTTGATAAGTAAGGGTACTTTAGGTATCTTATTTAAGTTTAACTCATAATCGTAAGTAGATCGGGTGTAATAGATTTTGTGTGCGGTATCAATGTAAGGTGGTAAATTATAGAATTACCTTGAATTTAAGGTGGTTATTTGTAAAAAGAGACATATAAGAGGGTTATTTGTAAAAGGTAAGACATATAAGGAGGTTATTTACAAAAAAACCTTATTTTAAACGTTGTTTTCATATTTGAAGTTTTACTTTTATTGTATCTCATATTTAAAGTATGATTGTTTTTGTTGATTTGTAACTGTAGATATGAAAAACTTGATCATAGAACATCATGTCATCATGATCGAGGAGGAAGCAAAATCTTGAAGAGTTGAAACCTTACTACTTAGCCGAACCATTGCTTCTTTTTGTTTCGCGTATTTGAATAGACATGGACACTTTGATTAAAGATTTTCAATAACAGTGTTTGAACATAGAACAAATATTTGAAGAGAAAGAAATAGTTTGTGCGAATTGTTGTGCTTCTATTCCAACTTTAATCCCCATTTATACACCGATATTTGCCTTTCTATTTTCCTAACATAAGTTCCTTTTCTCAGGAATAATAAATTACAAGGCATACAAACCATTTCACATTCCTAGCCTATCAAAAATATATTTACTTAAATAAGCCATTAAGATAAACAATATATTTTCTCCAACACCCCCGTCAAGTTGGAGAATGGGAGTCGGAAATGCCCAACTTGTCCAACAGTGCACGAAACTGTGGGTGAACTAGAGCTTTGGTGAGTATGTCGGCAAGCTGCGAGTTAGTATGAACATAACAAGGTAAAACAACACCATTTCAAATATGAGTGTGAATGAAATGACAGTCAATCTCGATGTGTTTCGTACGCTCATGGAAGACAGGATTATTGGCAATATGCATAACACTTTTATTATCACAATGAAGACGGACGGGTTCATGGATGCGAATCCCAATATCCTCGAGCAAACATTTCAACCAAAGGATTTCACAAGTGGCCGTAGTCATAGCGCGATATTCGGCTTCAATGGAAGACAAGGAAACCGTGACTTGTTTCTTTGTTTTCCAAGAAATAGGAGAACCACCTAGACAAACAAAATAGGCGGTAATAGAACGCCTCGTGATAGGACAACTAGCATAGGCCGTATCGCAATATGCTTCAAGAACGAGATTTGTAGCACTACGGAAGACAATGTCTTGGCCCAGATTACCTTTCAAGTATCGGACGACACATAATGCAGCTTCCCAATGAGTATTCGTGGGTTTCTGCATGATTGAGCTAATATCTGAACTGAATTAGAGATGTCGGGTCAGGTCAGAGTTAATTAGATCAATTTCCCGACTAGCCGTCGATATCTGCCATCATCCTCGAGTAGAGCATCATTAGCAAGGGCTAGTTAATGCTTTTCATCCATGGGAGTACCAATTGGTTTACAACCAAGAAGACCCGTTTCATTCAACAAGTCGAGTGTATATTTGCGTTGGCAAAGAAATAACCCCTTGCGACTGTGAGCTACTTCAAGCCCCAAGAAATACTTTAACATGCCCAAATCTTTCATACAAAAACACGAATTCAAGTATAATTTTAAGGCGAAAATGGCTTTTGAATCATTGCCAGCTACAACAAGATCATCGACATACACAAGTATATGCATCTCCACACCATCCTTGCGAAAAGTAAACAAAGAATTATCGGAAGCGCTCATGACAAAACCATAAGAAGATAAAGTTGTAACAAGTTTACCATACCAGCAACACGGAGCCTGACGGAGACCATACAAAGACTTGTGAAGGCGACACACTTTACCCTCATACCCCTTGCTAAACCCAGGAGGCAGACGCATATACACTTCTACCGTTAAGTCACCGTGAAGAAAGACATTGTGCACATCCATTTGATATAGTTCCCATTTCTTAATTGTTGCAACAACTAAGAAAGTACGTACCGTTACCATCTTAACTGTCGGGGCAAATGTTTCAGTGAAATCAATTCCGGCCTCTTGGTGATTACCGAGAACCACGAGTCGTGCTTTATACCGCTCAATAGAACCATCAGAATTGTGTTTAATTTTAAACACCCACATAAAACCAATTGTCGTTTTCGTAACGGGTAAGTCACAAATTGTCCAAGTGTTATTTTGCTCAAGTGCAACAATTTCTTCGGACATGGTTTTACGCCAACGCTCATCACCCATGGCTTCTTTGAAATTTTTGGGTTCAATGTCATGAGAGAGAGCAGCCAAAAAATGCCGATGTGGTTGAGAAAAATGATCATATTTTACAAAATGAGTGAGAGGATAAGGATTACCTGAGACGGAATTGGCGGAAGGTGACGGATCCAAGGACGTGTTAATACAATCCCAACTCACAAAATCTTTGTGATTCCTGTTTGGTATCTTTTCTCGCTTCCCACGCCCGAGTTCAACCACGGGTTCATCGTGATGAGTTTCTGTTTTTGCAGCACCCGAGAAGTCACCATCAGTGCCCCGTTCTCTGTCGCTACTGTTAATTCCTGAAGCATCGGGAGTTAATACGCCACTGTTTGTCCGACTGAAATTCGTAGGACTTACACTCGGTTCTTCATCAGGAACTACCGTGTCACTTCCCTCAGCGAAGCCATCACACGACACACCTCCCATTGGTAGATAATAAGGGAAGATATTTTCGACAAATTGAACATCACGAGAATTAAAATAAAGTTCCGTCTCTAATTCAAAAAATTTCCAACCCTTTTTACCAAACAGGTACCCAAGAAAAATGCACTTTCGTGTACGACTGTCAAACTTATCTTTTGGTTGCAAATTCTCAAACCATTTCACATTCCTAGCCTATCAAAAATATACTGTAATTACTTAAATAAGCCATTAAGATAAACAAGATATTTTCTCCAACAATTATATTTTCGTTTTAAGATATAGAAGAGAAGGGGAGAATTGCATAAGGTAGAATTGTATTATCGATGTGTGATCTTAATAGTTATACAATATGTTACTTATATAGTAGAACGAGATCACAATGTAAGGAAACTAAATATCCTAAGATTTAACTATCTCATAATAGCTAATATATTATTCTATATTATGTTAATTAATGAGATATGTCGATACCTCGACAATATCAACATCCCCAAACAAATGGTAATTTGTTAAAATTTCCATGAGTTTGCACAAAATGAGAAAAAACAAGCTTCATCGAGTTCTCCGTCTTCATTATCAATCTCCGTCTTTAAAAGGTTGGTAATATAAGCTAGGGTAATACTTGCTAGAAAATTTCATCGAACAAGAACGTTAAATTTTTCGAACTTGTCGACTATCAAATAATTTGCTAGGAACTCTATCAATCCTAAACAAATTTCAGTATAACGGAAAATTTTCCGTCAATTTCAATATTTGGAGAATGTTAATTTTTCCGGACTCCAAATTGGTTGCGTAACTCGCCAATCAAATTTGTACCACCTTGTAAAATTGAAGATTTCAAGTTTAAAAACGGAAGAATTATGATAATTTTTTCATTTGTTTGGGGGTAAGAGGTTATATTTTATTTGATAAAATAAAATGGGAAAGTCAATTGTAAAGTAATACTACACTTACCGTCAAATCACGACAACTTCTTATTGTCAATTTTTTTTTTGTCTTTTTTGCTAAAAAGATAATAATTTGAGTAGTTAATAAATAATGGAAAATCCCGTCGGTGAGTGTCTTATAATTTCGCCCATCAACAAGAAAGCGAAAATGGGTTTTTGTGTCCTCAAAAAAGAGGCTATGATACCATGATATCTCAACCAAAACCTTATTATTTGATATTATGCTAATGAGATATGTCGATTTCTGGACCAGGGGCGAACCCACGTAGTAACAAGGGGTGGCAACCGCTACCCCAAACTTAAAAAAATTGACTTAGCAGACGTATTTTTGCTATGCCAAATATTGTTGAATAGTAGATAAATAAATAATATCCCATCATATGTATAATAAAAATCTTGTGGTTCAATGGTAAATGTTTTGGTTTTCAACCTAGTGACCCAGGTTCAAATGCTTGGTCGGGAATAGTAAAATGTGTATTTTTTAATTGCATTTATTTGTGAAATTAGCGAAACCGTATCATGTACCTGGTAAAACCGTATTGTATTCGGAACTAAAATATTGAAATTTTCGAAATCGTATTGGGTATAGTTTTGTTCACCCTTATCTTTCTTCAGTTAGTCTTGCTTGTGACGGGTCGGATGGAGAGACGGATAATAACACTCACAAAACGAATAGGGGGACAAGGTACCCTCCGTCTACGATGAGAATTTGTGATCTTTATTAGTGTGAACTTTTGGTAGTCATTTGTAAATTTTGAGCCATGGAATGAAAACAAAGGACACGTCTCGGAATAACTCTTCAACAGTACAATTGTTCTTAAACACAAACTGTTTTGTCCGGGAAAAACAACAACCTTTCATTGTTTGTTAGTTCCACAAATATCCAAATAACGTGATTAACGTTTGAATCCCAAAAACCAAAATCGTGTTGATAAAAATGGCTACTTCCCTCTTCTTTTCTACTCCATTAATTCATCCTTATCAAAGTATGGTTCTTCTTATCTCAATTCTCATTTACTTCCTATGTCATTTGTTTACTTTTTTGTGACGGGTATTTTAAGCAAAGGTAAACCAATGAACAGGGACGGAGTGTGTATATATTTTCTGTAGTTGCTCAAATGCATGTTTGCTTGAATTTGTAATATTTCATTTTAATTTGTGGGTTTAAGTTTCTGAGGTTGAGCTAATTTGAATGATTTACAAATGTCACTGAAATTGGTAATTTGGATAATATGTATGTGTTCTATAATGGGTTAATCTCCAAACTATAAATGACATCTTTGTAATATTGTGTAAGCACATTGATAATATTAATTGAATGTTTAAATAATGAAAGGAGACGCGGTCTTATTCTATAATTTGTGTACTTGTTGACGAATGGATTTGGGTGCTTTATTCTGTATTGTTAATAGCAGATAGAGAAGTGAGGGGAGCAACATTTGCCAAATTGATTGGTCCTTCAAGTTTTAATCGGAAGGGGATTAATCAAAGCTGCAAGAAAAGGACTTTAACTGTCACTTCATTGGTAGGGAGAATTTTACTTGCATTTACTTGTTTTCTGGTGCAAATTGGTTAACTTTAAATGTAGGAGCATTTCCGGGTGTAGCGACTAGCGAGTCTTATATGAGACGGTTATAAATTTGATGGGTGGTCTCACCTATAAGACCGTCTTCTATAAAATTTAAGCATGGACTTAACTAAATTGGGCAAGCATAGTTGCTGCAGGATCATTTGTGTTCCGAATGAACAACCTAATTAATGGAATTGAGCCGACGTTTTGCAGTTTGGATGGAAGGCACCAGCGAAGACTAAGCGAGAAACTGTAGTACCAGAACCAGATTATCGGATACCCATTGTTCTTATCGGTACCCATTTCCTTCCATCCAAAGGCTTTTTCAAACACAATGTTTCTAATATCAGCAGGTTTTTATTCATTTTGGTGTTACATAGGTGCAACTGGTGGGTTAATTTACACAGACAATCTAATAGCAGCGGTGCCAGTTGGTCTTCTAGGATTGCTTCTCCTAGTACAGGTATTATATGTTGCATGTATCTGTTCAACTGATAGTCATGTGTCTCTGACAGTCTAGCTATACTTTTTAGAGTTATACATCTTCTGAATTTTTCCAGTAGTTTGACGTCACTGACGGATCATAAAAACTGATCTAAGTGGGACAGTGATGCATGTCATAAGTCTATGGTTGCGGTTGTTTCTTACTTTCTTGTACCAACATATGATGTACTTACTAGAATAGCTAACTTTGCTTTGTATTTGCCAGGCTACGAGGGTAAGGTTTGTGTTCGACGATGAGGCTCTGGTAAGTCTGTCACGCCTTTCTGAAATTTACTCTTCCACTCTCCTTTAACTCAGCCTTGCTAATTTACTATATATTGTGGATTATTAGACTAAAATTGTTAAAGAAATTTGATTAGGAGATCTCTCGTCAGATCGAATCATCCTGGAACTCGGATATATTTGAAACACTCTTTTTCCTTGTGACTTGGTTGCAGGAAGTAAAAGTTGGTTCAGAGCTGAAAGAATCAGGAGAAAATGCATTTGTGGGTGGGAAGAACCGTTGGAAGTAAGTCTATATACCTGACTCGCCAACGACTTAATGCTGAACATTCTTTTCATCTTGTAATTTTCCCTTTTCTTATTCTTCTATTTGTCACCATCATATGCAAAAAGGTTCCCGCTCCAAGCGCAGTAAGGTGAGGTCGAGCTATTATCAAAGAATCGGTTTCCAAATGACCTTTCATTGAAAGTTTACTCTTGAATGTTTTACTACAGGTACTCCTCTTTTGTAAACTGGGAGTTCTGGTGGCCAAATTTTCCGATTTTGGTTTACTTCAAAGAAACACAAACCAAACCAGAAGGGCAAATTCACTTTTTCCCTATAATATTTGTAAGTATTAAATACCTACTCTTTAAATTTCAGGGAATAAGGTTGTGAGTAATTGTATATCACATACCTAAAAATATAAATGCAAATGGCCATTCCAGATCTTCATTCACTCATTTTTTTTTTCCTTGTAGAAGAAGACTTGGAGTTCATTCCCTAGTCTTTAATGTAATATAGTATGTTAATCCGTAAAGTGGTGGTTTTGGTGACTGCAAATTAAACCAGTGGGCTCAGAATGGAAGATGAGATAAGGAGCTCTTAATGCTCGCTTTGTCTAATATTGGATTGCTTCTTCCCTTAAATTACTCATCTTCATGAAATCGCGCATATTGAGTCTAACTCTGTGATCCCGATGGTAATATATATTGCTGGCTTAGACTTGAGAATTCTGTTCTTCAGCTCTGATTCTCCGTTAAAACTTCATATAAGGTGGTCACCTCAAATACTCCTTCACGTCTTTCTTTCTGTCAATTGTATGAAACTGGTTCCCTTTGAAACCGGTTCAAATATTCTTTAATATTCGATAGTCTCATTCAAGTATATTATGCTGTAATTAGACTGCGTTACAATTAGATGGTCTCGTGTAAGCATTTGTGTCGATCTTTGTGCTTATAATGGTAATTGTTGATTTTGATAATGTGTTGATTTTTCTGATGTAACAGAATGGAAAGCAGCTATACGATATCATGGTAGAGCGAGCCGGTTCTTCAGTGACCAGCGGCCCTAAATAGGTTCCAAGAGTCGAGTTGTGAATCTTCTTGCGAAGATGGCACATTGCATGGTATGATTACCCAAGTTTGCGTAAATGTCACCTTTTACTATGCTATACTTGTTATTCGTTTTCAGAATCGTGTTCATAAAGTAATAGCACCTTCACTTTGTAGTTTCTGCATATGATTTCGATTTTCACACTATTGTTCTTGCAGCGCATCAGTGACATGTTTCGTTGCGATTCTGGGAATTGTATTCCAGACTTTGTTGTGCTCATTATTCTAGATTGGCAATGTAAATGTAGTAGACGAGATTACTTTACGATTAAGCACCATTTTCTATCCCCGTGTCAACTGAGTCAAAAACTCGTTATTCTTGTCATTTGAATATCAAGGGAGTCCATGAATATCCAGCTTGTTAGTCATGAAAGTCTCGTGAAGGATTTGAAAGACACAAATAGTGAGAGATAAAGTGTCACTCAGTAGATAAGAGAGTTGAATACACTAACTGAAGGACATGAACTAAAGAATGATCAACACAATGCCATAGAAAAATAACCGTCGTGGCCATCTTCGGGGCCTGATCTGCAGCTCCGCAAATCCTGAATTTCGGTTAAAATAAGGCAGGAAAAAAAAACTTACAATAGCAGATTTTCACAAGGTATGTTCTTCAGGCTCTATTACAGAGTTTGGTATAGGTACATTATCGGATTATCCAAATGTCCGATACTTTTCAGGTACACAAGTTTTGGGATATGTTTCCAAAACAAATACTCTGTACTCTGCTAGACAAAAGATTGAAATTTTGAACTTTCGTAAGAGGAATGGAGAGACAAATATGAGGCTTAAACAATTAAAAATCATACTAAATGTTTTATACACCGTCTGCCGTTTACTTTTGACGTGCGGGCCTCTTAACCTATCTAAACCAGGAGAAGCATCACTCATACCCACATTCTTAAGTGCCTAACCCACATGAAACTGGAGTGAAGAATCAAAGTAACATAACCCACAACAGCAACAAGTCATTAATCAACTGGAGCGGCTTTTGTTGATCTTTGGAGAAGGAATTTCAGTTAAACAGACTCTACCTTTTAACACGCCTCTCCGACTTGCTGACTGTTGTAGAGTGACTGTTCTAGCAACTACGGAGTATTAGATTTCTAGCAAAACTTAGTCATACTTCCCTCAATTTTTGGTGCAATGAGCATCAGTACCATGTTGGGTGCATTGATCATAACCAACGCTCTTAAGAAAGTCTCGAATCTCTTTAGCTGTGGTATTGCTAGCTTGCAACAAGCGCTCGTCTTCCTCATAGATTAGATAAGGGGCTTTGGCTCCTTTTCTTGACAGCAACTTCTTGGCACCCTTCAACACATGGTATTCCCACCCTTGAACATCTATCTTAAGCAAAAGCACAGGTTCTGACTCAGGGATGACATCATCAAGAGGTACGGTCTTCACCTGAACGGCTATCTCTTCATTTGATTTGAAAGCCAACTTTGCACCAGCAGCAGAAACTGCACTGTTATCTAGACGACCAACTAACTGCCAACGAAATAAACCAGCGTGAGCCACAATTTCACAACAATCTACTTAAGTCAAGGCAATGTGAACCTATTCAAACAAATACCCTAATTCGGAGAAGAAGTTCAGTAATCCGTAACTATCACAATTTGTGGTATGGATAGGTGTCTCTAATGAATGGTTTTACAATATCTTAATGTTTAGCCATTTGTAAATTTCTGGCGAGATTGGGATTGGAGGTAGACTTGGTAACGGGTCAATTGGGTTGGGTGAGGGTGGATTAGTTCAGGTTCAAGTCATTCGTGTTTGCAAGGATTGGCCGGGCCGGGTTCCAAGTGTGCTGTTATCAAGTTACTAATGGCCATATCGGCCCGTATGGGATCGATGGTATGCGCCAATAAACGTTCAAGTCGGGTCATTTATCCAGGTGCAGATTGGATATGGGTTAGGTCGGTCAGTTTAGCTGGGTGTATTGGAGTAATGAGTTTTAAGGGTAATATAGAGTCAGAAATTCAATTAATAGATGGGTTGGGTGGTTATGGTTATCTAGGGAGACATAAGGGAGTAAGAGATGACAATGGTTTCTCGAAAATCAAAGCAATAGTTACCCACCTTCCTCTTAAAGTCAAACCCCATCACCTACAGGCTCCATGTATGAAGTATGAACCCCTTCTCAATTTAGCCCTATTATTCCTAGTCCACAGCCATCAATGGACAAGGGGGATAAAGAAACAACTTCCCACTATTGCACAAAATATGAGGATTCGACACATTTCGTATTGTATCACATTCTTGTGATTCTACTAAAGCCATTCCCAACAAGGGGGATTATAATATCCAGTAAGTGGGATGATAAAATCAGATCTTCTACATCAGGGAGATGAATGTGGAAGACGAAGTCTACAGAAGAGGAAACTGTCCATTCAAGCTTACAGAAAAGGAAACTTTGTCACTAAGACATCACCATCCATAACTACTTAAGCATCCCCTACACTCCTAACCAACCAACAATTTTTCGTGTAAGAAAGGGTTACAAAATTAGTTTTACCGCGGTTTTGAATCTAGGTCATGAATATTACCATTCAAAAACTTTACCAGCTACCATAGGTAACAGGTAAATGCATCTATTTGCTGTTCTACAGACATTCAACTATTTGCTCGAAATGTCGATGTAAATCCGCAACTACAATACCACAAACATACACAACAGAAATAGTAGAGACGTAGAGTAATGCAGTACTCCCTACGTCTTAATCATTTGTTTACCGTTTTCATTGTTTATGCGAGCTACTTAAATCAAACGTAAACAAAATGATTGGGACGGGAGCGAGTATTATTTTCTTAACTGAATACACCAAAATGAAATACCTTATGAAATGTAATATTCCCCATATGATCAGAAGCAGCAGCATCAAAAACAGTAACAAAATCCGCAACCTTATTAAAATAAATCCCATCACAAATCCTTTGTAAATTCTCAAAAACAGGTTCAAATGCCAAAACTTGAAAACCCATTACAGCTGCAGCAAAACTAGCCATACCCACATTAGCCCCAACATCAATAAAAATACCCAATTTACCCTCATCCCTAAATTTACCCATAACATCCTGGACTGTTGCCGAAATATCAGGTTTTCTGAAAGGTTTACCCTTTAGAATTCTTTGTATATTTTTATGGGGTTTTTCAGGTAAACTACCAAGATCAGATAAAGCAAAGATAAAAGGGTATTTTAGTCCTTCAACAATGTTTGCAATTACTGGGTGTGATTGTGGGGATTTACTGCAGTCAAAAGGTGGGATCTTTGAGGTAAAGGGTGAATTTTGTTGGGTTTTGAAGGTAATTTGGGAATTATTGAGGAGATTTGTGGGATTTGAGGTGAAAAGGAAGAAGATGATGAGAAGGAAGGAGAGAAAGAAGAGTAAAAGGAGTGAATTTGAGGAGAGAAGTTTTGGAGTTCTATCTCTTCTCCATGCATTTGCCATTGATAAAGCTTGAAGCTTTTTAATTGATGGTTTCTGGGAATTTGGATTTGGAATTATGGGGTTGGATTTATTGATTAGAGGGAGTGGAGGATGAAGTGGGGAAGAACATCAAGATTAACGAATTTGAAAAAGAGTGTCAACACTGTCAAGTGTACACAAGAAAGTGTGGGACTGTGTGACGGACTGACGGTGATAATTCACAAAAACTTTTGTAGAAACCGGTTTTTAAAGTTTTCGGAAAATTTACACGGTATTTTTAAGGTTTGACATTTTGCACAAAAAATCCAATTTTTTCATACGGAAATTTTAAGAGATTATAATTCGTATTTACAGGTTTAGAAAGGGACGATTTTTTTTTCACATCGATCATTGGAGAACTACGATTTGAGAAGAAAAATTTGTCGTATTTGGAAACGATGTCTAGGAGTTTTGTGTGTTAAAGTTTTTTAACCCAACTTTGATTGACTATATCTCATGGTCACGAGTTTCACTCGGCAATATTTTTTCTCAAATTGTAGTACTCGGAAAGGTGATCGTTTTGTAAAAAAGATCTGATACACATCAAAAATGAGACTAAGGGTAGCTTAGTCATTTTGCCTTTTATTTCTTATTCCCCAAGGCAATGTAGGCTATATAAGTAAGAGGTGGTAGTAGCTTACTCCTTATGTCAAAATTTATGAACAATCGTCTGAGTATATTCAGTGTATTTGAAACCTAGATGATAATTATCATCACAGTTTCACCTTAGCAACCTATCAATAATATTGAACAGTTGCTTTTCTATCCTTTTTCCATCCGTCTCATTTTCCGATCACATCATTTGGTAATCAGAGCTAAATTTCCTCCCGGCCTGTGTTAAATCATACAAAAAACAAAAGAACAAAAAAAAAAACAGACTTTCTTTATACGAAGCCTGCATCTATCAATTCAATTTAAAATCAAAAAATTGCAAATATGGTGATTTCCGATGATATCTCGTCACTCAAAGTACAGATGAATAAACTAGCGGTCGCGGTCGAACTGTTGACTCTAAGGATGGCTGCTCAGGGAAAGATTGATATTAGTAAGTTTCCTTGGTATACTCCTCATTATGTCGTGGGTGACTCCATTAGATTACCTAGGACTGTTCTCTCTACATCCACTACTCCTCCTAGTCCTGTCGTTAATGGTGAAATGAGTGACTCTTCAACTGCAATTATTTCTAAGGAAAACAATACATTACTTGGCGCACACCAGGTGTTCGAGGAAATCCCTAAACCAAGTGTGATCTCAACCGTTGATCAAGTAGCAGTAATTGGTGACGATCATAGTCTATTGATCAAACCTGGTGGAAATGGTGTTCCTGAGCCATATGTTGACGACGCGTCGGATTACTTACAAACAACGACCCACGAACTGTTTCATACAATGCCGGTACCAGAGTTCATTTTAGAAATGGCTAAGGTAGCAAAAACTACACAAGAAGAAAACGAAGAAAAGGCAGATGCCCACCAACTGCTCGATAAAATGCATGAACCAATCGAACATGCTAATGGGAGCCAAACCAAAGGTCAAGCTGAAGCAATCAACAATGAAATTGCTCCAAGGAAGATGTTCGATGAATTGCCACTTCCAACTTTTATTAAAGAGATGGCTGAGGCTGCCAAAATTGTCGGAATTGACGCCGTTCAGGAGGATTATGAGCCTGCGTTTGCTATCCATGAAGTCCAGAATGATCATTTCACCCAAAAGCAACAATTGTTAGCAAAATTGGGTACATTAGAGGGCTCACACTTTCGGGATTTAGTCATCATCTGCGCAAATAGAATTCGTTTCTCCACAATTCTACATTCACTTATTAATGATTGCCAACATTCAGAGAAAATTACTCACGAAGTTGACAAACACTATGATGAAAAAATGAGCTCTGAATATCATTGTTTCGAGGTGAGTACGGGGTCTTTTATCGTTTCTAATGCAATTCCACATATTGGATTAATTAACAATGTTGTCTTGCCTCTGTTATGGAGCGATCCAGACTGGTTTATGGGCTCAAGCTTATCGGTTGTTTTAGGTGTGAATGTTGGCAAATCAAAGGAGAAAGGTCATTACAAATTCTTCGATCCAGGTATCGGAGTGGAGGTCTCTTATAATACCACCCTTGAGGACAATGGTGATTTTAGGGGTGAGGAAGATACTAGTAAGGAATACAATAGGGAATTGTTCACCCTTTTGACCTTACGCTCTCATTTCAGTACAAGTAGGACAAACAAGAGTCATTTGTTCTTTAGTTTTGTTTTTGATCCCGGGGATAATGTTAATTCATCTTGTGGATGCAAACTTTGGCAAGTAGGAAGTGTTGAATATAAGAGCGGCGTAGTGTATGGTGTGAGTAGCTATAATGATGCTGCTACTATTTGCTTGGATGGGTATATAAAATTAGTGAGCCTCATTTTTGGATCGGGCGATGTTCTGAATCATCATCGTATCTGGCAGGTACGTGACTTTTTATCGTGGAGCATTTTCTTCTCATACTACAAGTTCAAAGCAAGTGAGATGAAAAAGGAATTCATTTGGGACCCTGGCATTATAGCTAAGATTGCTTATTGGACATCAAATATGTTAAGAGTTGGCCTCTGCAAGGGTGGTATTTTCTTGAAGGTTAGATTAATGAAACTTTGGGCTGCAGGTTCCATGACTTCAATTGTTAGAGCAACTAACTTTGACAATTTTGAAGATGTGTCGAAATCTTTTATAATGTCTGAAGTTCCTCTTGAGCACTGGTTTATTGTAATAAGAACAATGTTAGTGATGAAATTGGCAAGGGAAGACTCCACAATCAGCTGCAAGTTTCCTATGTTCATGATTGTTAGATCCTTTGTTTTTTATCCAAGTGAATGGGAATATAACCTCTCCCATGTTGAGAGCTTAACCTCCAAATTTGTGCAGACCACTGAAATTATACCCTTTCTGCTATGTTGCTTGGCACAACTGAACTTGCTGCAGTCCAGTGATGGTGCTGATCGTGAAGTCGCTATCTTGGTCTTTGACCCTGGTGGTTATGGTAATGGGAAGAAGGTTCATAGACTAAAGGCATATCAGATTGGAGGCAACCGATTCAGCGTCTATCAGAATGGAGGCAACCGATTCAGCGTAAAGCCTTGCCAAGATTATCAGTGTTATGGTTTGATCCAGGAGGCCCATTGATGCTTGTTAATGATGCTATGGTGACAAACCCGCGACCTGGAATGTGTTATGCTTGTCTTACTTCAAATATCATTTGTCTTTGATCCTTGAGGACAAGGATCATTTCAAGGGGCGAGTATTGATACACATCAAAAATGAGACTAAGGGTAGCTTAGTCATTTTGCCTTTTATTTCTTATTCCCCAAGGCAATGTAGGCTATATAAGTAAGAGGTGGTAGTAGCTTACTCCTTATGTCAAAATTTATGAACAATCGTCTGAGTATATTCAGTGTATTTGAAACCTAGATGATAATTATCATCACAGTTTCACCTTAGCAACCTATCAATAATATTGAACAGTTGCTTTTCTATCCTTTTTCCATCCGTCTCATTTTCCGATCACATCAAGATCACTTTCAGAACTCGTAACACAAGAATTATGGTCACTTAAAAGTTTTCCAGCTCAAAAAATTGGGTATCTTGTATAGAATACCAAACCTCTGGGTACAAGATACCTCGTGAATTTTCTGAGATAAATTTCATTATTGTAGATGGTTTATGCCCTTTATAGAGATAAATTTCATTCTGTTATATATAAACATATATTCTTATTTATGACGGATATATTGTTACCATTAATTTGAGGTTGATAACTTGTTAAGATAGAAGGAGAAAGAGGATTGCATAGAAATTCATGTTATTGAGGTTGTGATTTGAAATAAACTCTAGTAGCATAAACCCTAACCCTAATACAAAATCTGAAACTGGTTGCCGCTCTAATCTAATCTCTCTTCTGAACAATTCCTGCTAACAACAACAATCTCAACTCTTTCTCTTCCTCTCAATTTTCTTACTCTTTTACTTTCTAGGTTTCAGTAGTAGCTATTGTGGAGGCACCGACGACATGGGGTCGAAGTAAAGTAACGGTAGCGGTAGGCTTAGTAATGTAGCTGCAGGTAGTTTAAGCGAAGCAGTGACGACTGACCAGACGCCTCATAAAACCCCCTCGCCAGCCAGACGAGCTAGTGACGTCTTTGACCCCCTGGGAAAGCTAGCTGGAGGTTGCAAGAGTTCCTGGGCTGAAGAAATGGATCAAACCACAGGACGTGATGAATCCAAGAGTCGCGAGCAAGAAGCTGGCGCGTCAAATGAAGCCGAATCTGACGACTATAGCCGCGTGGCTAAGGACGCACTGATGAACTCTATCTCTATCCTGACAGCGCCAGCTTTTGTTAGTGTAAAGCGACACAACAGCATGAGCGCGGAGACACAGGCTCGAGATTTAATTATGGGAGCCTTGCGTCGGCCCATCATGAAAGGGGCACTAGGACTAGCATCATTTTGGTGGAGAGCCGCAGACATGGTCGTAGAACGCTTGGACGGGAATAGTCTGTATCTAGACGGTGAAGAGAGACTGGGGAAAGCGGTGCATTTTGCTGACTCCTTTATCGGCAGAAGTAACGCTGTTGAAGGCCCGTGGGCTGACTGGCATGGGAACGGATACAGGCTAAATGAAGCGCCCGAAGCTGAACTGGCCAGACTGATGAACAGCAGCATCATACCTCCTCATTACGAGATGTCACCTCAGGACATAGAGAGATTGGGGGGCAATCTTAAAGCGCCCAAGTGGATTTTCAGAGAGTTAAAACCAGAGTGGTCCTTTAAGAAAAAGGTCAATTATATGAGGAAGAGAGGAGTAAACATCGACGATACAATGTTTGGAACATTACAATGTTACAGCCTTGGCGAGTTCTTGGATGCTATGGCGGAAGCAAGAACTTTCGAGCTAGCTGAAACGATCAGACAGACAGCAACGGACGCGTCTGCATTATTGTCCACAAACGTGATAAACGTTGATTTGTTTAAGATAAGTTTTAAGGGGACGGTTAAGGATAAATATGTCAAAGGCACAGACTTGGTAAGAATAGGTTTCCTCATGAATAAGGATTACAGACTGAAGATTTATGTCAAGATAATAGCTGGCGGATTCTTGAAGGGGAAGAATCAGACGGACATGGACTTGGACATACTGTGCGAGCTGAATCTGACTCAGACTAAGATGTGCTCTATTTACTCAGAGTGCGCGGGACACTCTTATCTGATCAAAGGCAATATGAGTCAGATATTGCCGTTAGGCGCAGCGGCCTGGGACTGTTTGTTCATGGGTGCAGACCTTGACGCATTCGGAGCCGAGGCCGATTACTCAGGAACAAACGTGGTCGACTTAGTACCCTTGATGGTCATGGCGACGATCCTACCTCCGTCCAGTAGCGACAGCAGAATCGAGAAGGTATGGAAAACTTGCGCAGACAGATTAGTCAACGACTTGTGTAGACTGAACAAGTCATTATCGCTAGACAGCGCTAGGAAAAGCTTCCTTGACTTAGTGACTAGTGGCATTCATCTAGCAGCGTCCCTGGACAACACGCTAGAAGCGTGCAAATTCTTGGTGCAATTCCTGCTGTGGGGGTGCACGACGAGCGATAATGAAGAACATCATTTCTTGGAATTTGACGAGAGAGGATGGGAAACGCGCGAAGAGAAAAAGATAATGTCCCATCAAGCGACTCAAATATTTTGGCTGGCAGCGTCTATGATAGACGTAGAGAAGATGGGCGAGGTGGGGTATAAGTACCTACCAGATATAATGATGTTCAATGCTTTCTACAAAGGAAGACTGTGTATCAGATCAGTCTACTCAGGGGTCTGGTTAGCTGGCTTGTTGTCTTCAAGAGTCAGCCCTGGTTCGGAAAGTGACATGCTAATTGACAGGATGAATGCTCTCGGGTTTGTCTGCGACGAGGCAGCAGAAGAGGAGATCAGGACGACCAGAGACGTGGGCGTCATAGTAGGCTGCGTAGCTAAGGCAGGCTCGCCGTGGTTCATGAGGATGTGCGCTCTGCGCCCCATGCCCTTAGCAGATGCAGTGTTATCGTTGACAGTGCTTAGAGCAGAGCTGCTGCAGACGATGCCTGAAGAGAGCAACGGAGACAGGCTTATCATGATGACGCAGCATTTAGCGGCGAAGCTTGCTGAGCAGTTAGACTTATGCTCGGTCGACCCGAACTTGGCTACTGACATTAGCAAGGGTATGATGTAATGAAGAAAAATAGGGTAATTCCTATTCCACCTTTTTTGGAAATTTGGACTTGGAATAATTGATAGTGGAAAATTTGAAGTTGAATTTTTTGATATGGCCAACTTGAATATGCATTTGATGGTAAGTAATATTGGTAATAATGGTTGTGTTGTTGTACTCCGTATTATGGAAAAATGTAACAATAAGCGACAAATAAAGAAGCAACTGTCAAAGTTTACCATTAACAGCCTTCAGTGTTCAATTAATATGGTGAACAATTTTACTTAATAAAACAATGGAGTTTGGTGTCCATGCATTACATTTAATTATTTGTGTTTAATAATGGAAGAGAGGCCATTATTCTTTTGCCAAATGGAATTATACTTAGCGTAACAGTTGAGCTCTCCAATCCACCTTTAACATACTGTCATTGCTCTTCATGCTGTTAATACTGCATCAGGTAACTTACCTCTATGTCTCTCAGACTCTGTATTCTTCAGTTTTACGCTCTCGCAAGTCGCATCCACCCCATCCTGACCCATCTACGATACGTGGATACCATTTTCATTCTTTAATGGCTTTTCACCAATGTTAAGAACTAAGAAGCCTTGAGGGGTTAAGGGGCTTACTTTATTTCTTCTACCAAAAACCCAAGTAATTTTCCTTCTTCTTTAGCTCTATTTATTGATTTCGGCAATAAGAAAGTTATTGCTGACCTTCCAGAATCAAACAGTAGCAAGGTTGTGTAATGAAATTTTGTCTGATATCTTCATCTATGTTCAAAACTTCATGTCTCTTTTTCTACATTTCATGGATATTTATTATACAATCAAAATGACATTGCTTAAGCAATACTATGATTACTAACAATCTCATGGGACTTATTGCAGGATATTTGTGGTTCAATGCTAATCCTATGGATACTTTTTATGAACATAGCTGGTTTATACGCCTGTCCGTATCCTGATCATTTCAACGTCACAGATTATGGAGCTGTCAGCAGCATTACGTACGACAGTTCTCAAGTGGGTAAATCATTCTCTGACAAGTTTTAAGGTGTCGAGCTAGGTCTCATACAATTCACCGCCATACTTCAATCCCTTCCTTAAAAGAGTTCACTGGCACCCTTAGGAGTTAGGATGTCATATGGTTTCAGAGCAAGTGGCAAATCTGATGGGGGTAACCTACAAAAGGGCATCTGAGCACATTTTCTGGCATTGTGCAACTCTAACATAATTTCTTTGGTTCTGCTTTAGGCTTTCTTAAACACCTGGAATTCAATATGCAATTCAGAAGTAGATAATCCAACATTGCTTGTTCCAGAATGGAAAACATTCTTACTGAATCCCATAGTTTTCTCTGGACCTTGCAAGCCCAAGCGCATCAACGTTGAGGTTCTGTAATTTCTGTTTCCTGTCTATTCATTTATGTACTATGTTACTCCGTCTCTCATATTAACAAGCATACGGACATGAATATGAAATTAGGGAACAAGTTGGAGGCTTGGAGACTTCTAACAGAGTCTGAGTAAAATATTGGTGTTCTTAATGCCAGAATGTGGAGCTTATTATGTGTAATGTGTTCCTATATTGTGAAACTAGATCCATGGCGAACTTCTAGCACCGCCTTTACCTTCTGCTTGGGCAAAACACGATCCGAGCCAGTGGCTTGCCTTCAAAGAGATTAGTGGACTCAGAGTTTATGGCAATGGAAGAATTAATGGACAAGGCTTTGGTTGGTGGAACCAATCATGTAGATACCATCCCGGCATGGTAACTCATACCGTCGTACACAAAAAACCATGATTGGTTCGATTGTTTTCAATTCTGTATCTTGTGAACTAATGAGTTCTTCCCAACTCTTGTTTTTTGCAGGCAGGATGCACCAAACTGGCACCAACTGTGAGTATTTGCCTCAGAAATCAGGAAAGTGGCAAAAGAGAATTTTGGCCAAAAAATCGTTTTTTCTCATAAATGTTTTGAACAGGCATTGAAGTTCCTTAAATGTAAGGAGACTAGTCTCACCGGGATACACTTCATCAACAGTCCACAAACACACGTTGCACTGTTAGGATGCAATAAGTTTCGTATTGACTCTCTCTCAGTCGAGGCACCTGGAAACAGCCCGAACACCGATGGCATTCACCTTCAGCATGCTCATAATGTGATCATTACAAACAGCGTGATTGGAACAGGTACCATGACTGCTTTTCTAAGAGAATCCCTACAGTTTTATTCATCAAACTGTTCAGAATTCCTGGCAAAAGGAAAATATTCCTAAATGTTCCTTTTAGGAGTATTGTTACATCTTATGCATCAAACTCCTGGCACGCGAAAGCCAGGAAAAGAAAAATCAGTGATAGCATTCAAAAGAATTTTTGATTTCTGAAGTTTTAAAGACCCACAAACTGAATCAATAGAGTTTCTGACATTGACAGGTGATGATTGCATTTCAATTGGAGATTATACATCCGACATTGATATCGTGAACATTACTTGTGGACCTGGGCATGGCGTGAGGTGATCATCTTAATTAGATACCGATCTTAACATTATTGGGCGTGATCATACATTTTAGCAATATAAATTAGTAATTGATCCATCCTGACTCTTTAACGGTTTTAAGTCCGAACCCTGGGTCAGGGACTCAGGGGTCCAAATTTTTTTCTCCAAGGTCCGCCACTGATGTCAAGGGATACATCCTAGGAACTGACATCACAAATATATGTTAGAAATAATTAGATTTGTTCTTGTAACAGCATTGGTAGTCTAGGTAAAGGAGGAAGCTATGTGCAAGTGCAGAACATACATGTAAAGGATGTATATTTTAAGGGCACTACAAATGGAGCTCGGATTAAAACATGGCAGGTAAAAAAAGGAAAGAAAAACTCTGATTTTCACCATACAAGCGCACAGTAATTTTTCTTAAGATAAGGAATTGTTTGCTATCTTGTAGGAAGGAAGAGGCTTTGTTCGACGAGTCATATATGAAAACCTCTTCTTCAATTCAGTGAGAAACCCACTAGTTATTGACCAGAATTATGGCGCAAAATATGGCACAGTTAAGGTAAACAGAAACCGTCTTTCTTTAGGGTCATTTGGAAACGATATTTCTATGTTACGGAGTATTTCTTACCATTTAGTTTGCGGGAGCCCTTGAGGAGTTGGGATAATGTTGTGAATGGCTTTTCAAGATAAAAATGTTATTCTGAGTTTCTGACTTTTCATATTACCTCGTGTATCTGTGTATCCAACTGTTGGTAGTCTTGGTACCACCCTTTGTGGATTTACTAGCCAACAATATTTACTTGACTGAATGACATAAAGATTTTCACAAACAGTTGAGTCCGACATGTTAGATACTTGCAACCAATCCGAGTCTAAGTAACCTAGCACATTTGTAATACCCTCTTGACAAGAAGTTCATAGTTACTTTATTATTTATGTAGGCAAAACACGGGGTTCAAGTATCAGATGTGACCTACAGAAATTTCTACGGAACTTCAGCTAGCAATGTGGCACTTAATCTGAACTGCAGTGAGTCGGTGGCATGCACCAACCTGAGATTGGACTCGATCACGCTCTGGCCAGACTATCGACTCAAGGAAGTGACTTCTTATTGCTCCAATGCATACGGCCTAAGTATGGGAGCAATACAGCCTCCCTCATGTCTTAACCATACCAGCTTCTGATAGATATTGTTTTTCTTAATCAATAAAATAGTATCTAACCTTTTGGCTACTATCTTCTTGTTTGGAGTACACGCTTTCAATGCAAGAACTTTTAGCATTCTGCATTCCGTGAGTACGTGACAACAAGCGACATGGCTGGCTATATAGAGAGTGGCGAAGCGAGGAGGTTAGTACGGATTGCTAACCCCAAGCCATGATAACTGATACATATGAATATTTTTATTTAAATATTTGATTTTTTCTAAGTTTCTCTATTACATAACAAAGTATATCCCTCAAAATAGACTTCTTATTTCCCGTAAGCCCTCACCTAAATTCATCCAGACCAAGAAAACTCGAGCCAAAAAATACCACAAATCATAGTGGAATCGACGTACATTGCCTAGGATGAAAATTTTCTGCTGATAATAATTTTGTTACAAGGCGCCTGAGCCTATCAGCACCAGGGCCAGGAAGTAATTCCGTAGTATTTACAGAGTTTGCAAAATCTGACCTGACTGAACTGCTCGAAATCTGACTAGAAGTACGATCTGTATTGTTTTTGCCTTTTGTAACCAACCATTTTCCAGACACAAAACCATGGGTCTCTCGACCCAGAAGCTCAGAATCGATTTGATCAAGAACCGATTCTTTCCTTCCAAATTTCCTGGCGAAGGGCGCATTGCTATCGACCATTTGTTGGAAGTCATCACGTGTTAGAAAATGAGGGTGTTGTTTAGGGGGTGTATCCCATGATATAAAGTGGAGATCATGGTTAACGGTTGTGTTCTTGAACTCCTCAACATTGCAAATGACAGTGTGAAAGTACCCTTCAGGCGAGGATAGGAAGTTTGCATAGTACATCAGGACTGTCCTTGGAAGGTTATCCCAACCCCATAGACAGTACTCCACGAAAGGCCGAGAAAGCATCATCCAAGCGGATCCTGATAGAATTCAATTGGTATTAATTTTCGATTCAGGATTGACATTATAAGATTGAACTAAAGAGTGTTACTGATACCTGTGTATAATTTGAATGCAGTAGGTATGCCTCTTTGTTCAGGCACCCAAAATACATCAGACTTTTCGGAAGTGTACAAGCCAGGGTCAATTATAACTGGTCTTGCTCTCTGAAACCTGTCGGATTTAGTAATAAACAGACATCTCATTTAGTGATGATAATACTGAATATGTTCCACCATACAACGGTCTTACATAGAAAAAACGGTTAAAGATTAATATATGGTGGTTCGAAGACATACGAAAGAGAGATGAGCCACATACTCTTTCCAACCAATGTCATTTGTATGCTCAATAAAGTTTAGTTCTCTTGGTAAGGTTGATAATACATGCAGCAAATCTGTTGAACGGAATTATGCAAAAACATATTAACTGTCATAAACTGAAGCAAATGTACATGATCAATTATCAGAAACAAGCATTACATTAATTATTATTTTGTCAAAAGATTAAGTTAGTTAATCAATACAAGCATGCCCATATTTTGATACCCTGGTCCCTGCACTATTTGTATTAATATTTAATATAATAATAAAAGGTGAAAGTTTAAAGTTTACTACTTTACAGAGAAACTGATGAAAGATCATCAAACACTCTGAGCATCATCAGCTAAAGTGATCACCAAAAAAGTACATTCTTGACTAAACTCAAATAATTTAGATACCAAAAGCATAACCTTAGACCACCCCCGAGCAAGGTCACGAGGGTGGTCGCGACCTTGTTTGGTCATGATTAGTGAGTTAATTTAGATCATTAATTTGTGACCACTTTGCTAATTGGTAACCATATGCTCAACCAAGGTCAATTTGTGACCTTTGTTGATCATGTTTGACCACATTTGTGACCACCTAAGTGTACAAGTTTTATTGGTTGATAAATAAAAAAAGAATAAATGTGTATAGAAGGTAGGGTGATTAAGGTGGAAAATGATTGGGTTAATGACCTAGGTCGTGACCTTTTGATTGGGAGGGTGAAAGTAGGTCAACATAAATAAATTGGGATTAAGGGTAAAACCGGGTCGCGACCTAATTATCGCGACCACTGCTTGGGGATGGTCTTAACTCGAAATGATTTGAGATCAGCTATCATGAATACGTGTAAAATTATAAGAACATGACCAAATTAAATAGTAAATCTTGCTTGCGACGGGTCATAATTTGTGACGGATATTTTGTGAGATAAAATGGATAGAAAATGAGTTAGTGGAGAAAGGGGACCACATGAATAGTGTTGGAGAAAGAGAAAAAGTGGGTATTTTATGAGAGAAAACGGTATCCGTCACAAGCTTGCGACGGATAGTGCGGTTGCAAATAAGAATTTGTGCAAATTAAACCAACAAAAATACTACTATAACAACACTATCCCAGTTACATGAAAATTTTCAAGTTTTTAGCAGAAGTTTTCGAGTTTTTCCTAGTTTACTCTTAATATACTTCACTACCCCTACTAGAATTTCGGCATCTCTAGCCCAAATCCTAGTTCCGCCACTGCAGTGCACTGCACTAAGCAAATAAGCATAATTGACAAAAGTAGATACATACATACCATCCTGAGTGACAAGAGGATAATCAGAAGCACTCAAATTAACAAACCAATCCCAAATTCCACCATCTTTGATCAAAATAGCCATAGCATGAAGAGTATTAGTAACCATAGTAGGACCTCTGTAAGTAACCAAATTACTCTTAGCCATAACTCTAACATTACCAACTTCATTAAAAACACTTTCTTTCTCAACAAAATCAACCAACTCTAATCTTTCATGTAATGTTGCTTCTAAATCCAAATGAATTACATATTGGTTTAATGGATGATATAATGCCATTAATGTCCTTTTTAAGCTTTCTCCATCACCTCTTGATCCTGATATTAAATAGGCTATTTTGGGTATGTTGTTTTTTGATGATGTTGGTGTTATTTTTAGTTTTGATTCTACAAAATTTGTGTTTTTTGTGTTTTTGTTTAAGGGTTTTTTTGGGATTTTGAAAAATGGGTTTTTGTTGTTGTAGGATAATATGATCACTAGTGTAGAGATTACTAAAAGTGATGTTGTTATTGCTATTACAAATAACCATTTCTTCCTTTTTTGGATTTGGGATGTTTTGTTGTTGTTGGTCCAAACATCCATATTATCGAATATTATTCGCTACTAGAAAAACAGCAATTTGCGACTCTCTATCGATAATTTTGTCGAATTTCAAGGATGATCATCCATTATTTGATTTTTGGGGATTTTGGTGAGGAAGTGAAGAGTTGTTGGGTAGTTTTTGTTGATTCAGGTGTTATGTATGACCATCAAAATAGGAGTAGATGAATGAAGTAGTTATTTGTGTGTTTAATATAGGAGGTTGACAGGTGGGTGAGAAGTGGCTGGTGGGACTAAATGTTATTGGAAAGTTAGCCAATCAAACTTAGACACAAAACATATGATGGAATCACAGAATGTATGTACTCCCCCTACTCCCTACTCCCTATGAAAGGAGGAGCTTCCTGTTGCTATATATGCTAATAATGGTGAGACATTTTCCACCTGTTTCCATTCGGGGTGATTAAAAGCAGACTCGAGTTGAACGTTGATTGACACTAATATAATATTACGGTCTATGTATAAACGGGGTAGCTGGTTTTGGATTGCATTATAGGAGCATTGTGTTATGATTCATATCTATTTTGTGTATTATTGTACTTATCGACAGCTGGAGCAATCCCGATTCCTCAATCGTCATTAGTTACTGTGTGTGTAGAATAAGTTGGTAAAATGCAGAGTAAGTGGTTGTGAGTTAGTGACAGATGAGAAGAAGTGAATAGCAGTGTGAGCACCAAACTGTATAAAGCAGTGGAGCATAGTGAAGTAAATAGAATAGAATAGAAAAGAAGTAGACTTTAGAGTGTGTTTAGTTAGACTTTTGATGGGAAATGGTTAAAGTCATTTTGATATAATTGCACCACCACACCAATGTGGTAGGCCTCCTATTTTAGATTCTTTGGTGAAACATGGTATGAAATACCAACTGTAGAATGTTGTATTTTGTTTTCACATTTAGACTAGAGATTGTATTCATTTGTTTTCACTACATTTTTACGGGACTTCAACTCATGGACAATTATTCTCACGTATTCATGAACAAAATTTCGTAATCATTTTATGGTCAAATGTAAATGCAATAAAGTCGACTTTAACCTAGTCTATTTATGTTATTGTTAATCAAATATACATGTTAGTTTGACAATTACTTTAGAAAGTTGTTTACTTTAATTCCAATTATATTACTTCCCAAAACGCAAAAAAGTGGGATGCCGACCTTTGGCAGAAAAGTGCTTCAGTTTAGAGCACACATAACTGCAAATCACTGTCATGGACTCCCTATTGGTTAGTACAAAGAGATAGTTAATTCAAGAGCAATGGCAAAGCCAAAATTCAATCTTAGGAGTGCGAAAAATTTAGGAGATGCAATTTTAAAGATATAAGGCACACTTGCAAAAATTTCGAATAAAAAAACAAAGAATTATTTCATTCACCGGGGAGGAGGCGGGGGGAGAGACGACGTCTGATAGCCCTCACTAACTCCACCACTGTCCAAGAGGATCATAACTCATAATTCATAATTCATAACTCAGATAATCAATCCCGATCTCCCCTCTCAACTCATACAAAGACCTTTTTGTTTTCAGGTTGGGTGGTTTATGAGCCAAGTTGTTAATCTCATCCCCAACTTTCAAATTTTTCTTCCAAATTGCAAACTTGGAATGAAGATGTTATCGGTAAGATTGGGTACGTGGATGAGCAATAAATGAAGGATTGTCTAATTAATGGGCTGAATAGCTTAAACTGTGGTATCAAATTATTTGTTCATGTTTTTAGAGGCCAGTATGATATGTGCCACAAAATAAGAGCTAGCTTGGGCTCACCCCTAAAGCTTGGCAAGCTTAACTAAAATCATCGTTAACTATTCATACAATTTGTGCTATTGATATAAATATTGATATGTTTCAACTTTCCTCGTGATCACTTTTCAAGAGCGCGTTAATTTTTTTATTTGACTTTATTTTAGCTTATACTAATTCGCTTAATTTCAACTTATATTTTTACAAATTAACTTTTACTTATTTTCATCCAGTTCAACTCGACTTCATTCATTTTAGTTCAATTCCACTCCTATTAGCCGAGAAGAGCATAGCCCAAAATCATCGACTATCATCATGTGCATACATTATTTAGTGAATCTGGTAGGGAAAAAACACATATGCGGTAATGACATAGTGGAGTGAGGGGGAGCTAACACAAACGGACATCCTCAAGAAAATTTCGAAGTTGTTAATGTTGGTTTCATAAACCTACATTAGTCACTACTAATGAAAAAAATTAAACTCTTTAAGTAATAGGATCTAGTACCTGCAAAACTTGAATAAGATAAAAGTTCCTTATATAGAGAAATTGGAAATTAGGGCACAAAATTAATCACCTATTAATTTTGTTCTTGAGCTTAAATTACAAGGATGATCCTCGTAGGTTCCAAAATAGCAACCCTCCAAACTGATGCACCTAAGACTCTCCCAAAACTTAAACAATAATTTTAGTCTAGAAATTATAGTTTAAAAAACTTAATTTATTATTTACTACTCTGGTAAATTTTTGAAGTAATATAAGAAATTTAGAAAACTAACATAAACAATTTATGAGAGATATGTGAAAAATGGACATTAGAATAAAATTTGAGGAAAAAATGTCCTCAAATAGTAAGGTGGTGGCCGGTTGGAATGAGAGAGAAGGGAGCATGATAATGACCTCTCATATATGTTTTTTTTTATCTTTTCAATGTAATATGCATTTTTCATTTTCCATGTGATTTGATTGATCATATAAAATAAAATCATTATCTCCTGTTATTCTCTTAAAATGACCGGGCCCCATAATATATAAAATGGACTTCCATTTTATCTTTTGTCATTTGTCAATTGTAAGTGTGATATGTGACATGCAACATGTTTTTTTTGATAAAATGTAAGTAATATTATCAAAGAAAACATAGTCCATAAGAGGAGCGGATCACAAACGATCAGCAGCCCAAAGCAAGACAAGAGCCCAACGACCCAAATCAAAAGAACAGATCATTAACTACATAACAACTCTACTTAATTTTATACCCAACCGACAAACAATCTGAAACAACAAGGATCCGGAATCATCTTCATTCTCATGCCATGGTCTGCATCTCCATCACGCCATAACCTTCTTCAATTCAAGCTCAATCCATTTTCCTCCTTCTCCAGTAAACTTCATCGGTAAATATGGATTTTAGCAACAACTAAGTCACTTTCTAGCCATAGACATCCAAGCTCAACTCATCAAGATCAAACAAGATTATCTCATCTCCTCAATAAAGGTCAGACATCAACGAAGCTCGACATCATACCAAAGTAAGTAGCCTTATTTTTCTGAAGTATCGAAGCTCTATTTTAATCCACAAACTGCAATCCTCTATATTACACTCTTCAACCTCAGCCATCACCACTATCGGTGATCTAAAGGTCTTCGCCTAAAGTTGTATCATATCTGGTTGAATCCTTCCACAGAAGCCACTTATGCCAAAAAAACCCCTTCATCATTACCATTCACTGCCTCTATTCTAGTTTGCACCACTTTAATGACGTTGGCAGCTGATCTGAAGTTAGTTCAAACACCCCAAATGCAGCCCCAAATCTGGAAGCAGCAATATCATCCTAGCTCATCACCCTTAACAAAGCTATAAGCACATTTTCGTCCCCTTCCAGAGAGCCTCAACCAAGAATCAATCGTAAGCTTAATTAATTGATGTTCCCTTTTGTTAAATTCAACAACGGGTCTGGGCCACACCTGAATGAAGGAGAAATATTTCACATTATAAACCCAAGAGAGTTCCACTCTAAAACCAATTGGCAATAAAGGGAGTAAGCCCTTGCCTTATAAAGTGATAATTCTTCTCCTTCTCTATCAATGTGGGATAATCCTCTCATTTGGTGAAGAGTCTACTGACCTAGATATACTCAAGAGGGGGGGGGGGGGGGGGGGGGGGGGGGGGTTAAATTGAGTGTGCCAACTTTTTCGATTCTTCTTCGATGTGAGTTGTTGTGACGAAGTAATAGCAAGTAACGAGTAAGAACGATAAAATAAGGAGACACGATCTTTTGAAGTGGTTCAGTTTCACAAATCGAAACCTACGTCCACTATTTTCGATTAATAAAATTAGTACCTTCTCCGGATTACAATTTTATTAACCCAACTCGTACAACTTTGATGTTAGTTGTAACTCAATCTAGATACCGTTAAATATCTAGCTACGACAAGTACCGTGAAATACTTGCTTACAATGAGTACCGTTAAATACTCGAATCTATCTTAAGTAAGTAAGATAAACTTTTAACAACTTCTTGTATTTGATGATCTTGAATGTATGAAAATATTCTTCAATGCTTGTAGTCTTGATTACGAGATTTGACAATGATTGGCACGGAAAACGAAACGTGTGAGAGACTACGTTCGTTTGATTCTCGGTTTGCGTGAGGCGTGTGATTCAATGCTTTACGCGTGTGATATTGAGAGCTTATATACTAATTTAGATCTAGGTTAAATCCTAGATAGTTTAGAAATATTACTTTATCTAAAATACTAATTCTAGGTAATATTTAAAACTTAATCTTATTTGGTTTAGGAAAGGATTCTAATAAGATAATACTAAATTAAGACATAAGATAATATTTCCATAATCCTATTAGACTTAGGAAATATCTTATACCATAAAATATAGAATCCTCCTTTGAATCAATTCCTAATTCTTGTCAATAATATAATAAATTATATTATTAATCAAATCCTAGACAATCTTTAAGTAGATTAAATAAACAAGTTTATTTATTTAATTAACTATAAAGATAATATGAAACGTATTAGGATTCGTATAAAGAAACGTGATACACGCTTCCCTATGCACGACTCCCAACGCCCATAACACGTTCTTCGAGACATATTCTACGAAGCACGTTTCTCTAGGAATTTGAATTTTGACAATAACGGTTAAAATAAAATCCTTAGTTTATTAGAATTAATATTTACCTCATAAGATAAATATTTTAATTCTTGTCAACTAATGACTATTTCTATTTTAAAACCGTATATAAGATTACCAAATTAATATATAATAATATATTAATAGCACGCATAAATCTTCATGCTTTGATTTGTTTCACGCAAATCTCATTTCTTCGATAGTTATAGGCATGATCTACAACTTAAGAATTTTTGATTATTGTAATAAAACTTGTGTCTTGTGAATCTTCAAAAGACTTGACAATTACCATGAACTTGATCTTTCTTCAATCTTTGATTGAGTTTATACTTTATTCAACTACGATCTTCGTTCTATAATAATTGTACACTTAAACGCACGATTACACGCATATGCATATAAAACATAATTATTTAGACTTGTCATTATTAAAACATAAAACAATATATTACATATATAGAATATATTACTCAACAAATTCCCCCTTTTTAATGATGGCAAGTCTTACCTAGAATCGTGTCTAAGTGTAACGTAGTAACGTTCCCCCTCAACATAATATTGGTCTTTTATAATATAGATCAACTAGGGTTTCTATTTTTAAACTATGCCAATTACTTAAAAAGAACTTTGAGAGACAATACGTTACGACAAGGAGCAATCTTAGGCAAATTCGTAATCTAGGACGCATTCTTTCCCCCCTCTTGACATCATTGAAAAGACGGAAACAAAGACATAAAACGACTAGAATGATATAATACGAAACAAACCTAAGCATGCAACTCTAATTCAAACACACAAACGTAATTAAAATCATGCAAACACGAAATACGAACGGAAATACGACACACAACCAAGTACTAGATAGCCTATGGGCCGAATATACAAGGGATAAAGCCTTAATGGGCCGAATGTGAAAAATATACGCCACTTGGGCTGAAAGTAGTAACATAATGTCGTAATGGGCCGAAAGTAGAGAACAAAGTGTAAAGCTTAGTACAAGCCATCTGGGCCGAATTAGGATAGGGAAAATGGGCCAGAAACTTCAAAAGATAATAAGGCTAAATTGTTTGTAAAGCAAAGAGAATTAAGGGGCAAAGGTAAGTAATGGGTTATGGAAACCGGACACCACCACACGGCCCAACCCAGTCACACGTTAAACCCCAAGCCCAAACCTGCAAAACAGAGTTAGTAATAATACGAAATAGAATTCGAAATCATTCGGGGTGACGGATAATGTGAGGATTAACGAACTCGGGACGGGTACGATATTCCAACGAATCAAGACGGCCAAGACAACTCGCCACATTGCGTCCTTGAGCATCAATGGCACGCTCGAAATTTAGAACCTTAGGACTTAGAGCTTTTACCACCTCGAGACACTTAGCTCCGTCCTCTCGTAACCCGCGGCTATCTTGAACCAACGCACCCCCTTGAGTCGTCAAAAAGTGATGACGATCACTTATCCCAATAATTTCCTCCTTAACAAACTTGATTTCTCGGGTGAGTTTTTTAAGACTTTCACCGACCTTTTCCATCCATACCCGTATACCATCATTCGGTATCCCCGACCCTTGACCTCTCTCGGACTTCGTGTCCTTCAATCCAGCCACAACCGAGCACAATTTATCAACCTTTCCTTCAAGAAAACCCAGATTTCCGTTTCCTTTAACCTCCTCACTTTCTCGACCAAATAACAGAGTACCATCTTTCCCGAAAATACCCATCAACTTCATTAACCTATCATTCATCCTATCCTTAGGACTAACACCATAGCTTCCAACATCAACAACTCCGGCATCAAATAACAATTCCGATCCCCACATGCCATAGGGTATGTCAAGAGTTGAACTAAATCGTTCTTTAACCAAGATTTTCGAAATCTGACTAATCTTAGCAAAGAACAATGATGCTAGATTAACTTTAACACCCGTTAACCAATTAAATAACATAACCGCTTCACAACAGCTAAGTTTGTCACGACCACCCCGTCGTGGCAAAACTGAATTCCAGAGAAAATTAACAAAGAATTTCAACTTGGGATTAAACGAATTTGTGAGCAAGGGATTGACTTCGGTGGCTTCACTATCAAAGTATTTTTTAATTTTCATCTTTTCGACTTTAGTGACATTAGACCATTCCTTACTCGGATCAAGAACGAGCCCTTCGTTCTTTAACCGAAAGACCCTACACATGTCGTCCACAGAAATCCCAATTTCCTTTCCATTAACAACAGCCATAACACCATTATCGACTATCTTGACCGAAGCATAAAATTGGATCAACTCAATCGGAAAAATCAGACCCGAAAAGTTACTTATATAGACCCATTTTTGAAACAAAAGAAAGTTTTTAAAGAACTTAAGGGCAGGAACTCCGTCTACCCACGAAGTCGGGTAAAAACGACCCGCATGCACCGAATATGGTAAAAGTCGTTCTATGAGCATACCTTCCTTTTTAGTCATCCGAACTTTCTCAAGACCGTCTTTAGTTGCTTCTCCAGAGATGTCTTGAAGCAGAGGACGAGGTTCTTGAGCAAATAAGTCCTCTTCCATAACATCTTTCCCTTTTTCTAACTTACAACGCTTGCTAGATTCGGATTTAGGAACTTCAACCGTGACTGGTTCAGGTGATGGCGGTGGCGAAGGTGTCGGAGTGGGAGAGGGTTGTTTGTTTCGTGATGACCGGCGGGCAGATATAGGAGGCATTCTTTATTTTTTTTATTTGTTGGACGAGAGTTATAAGTGAGTTTAATGGTGAATTTTTGATCTCAACAATTTTAATGGAGGTAAAGTTATGGTGGAGTGATGTTGATGTGAGGGTGGAGTTAGGGTGAGTGACGGTTATGAGAGGTAGAGTGTGGGAATGGGTAAGTTTATTTTGAGAGGGAGGTGACACGTGGGGTAGGTAAATTAGGTGGGGTTAATTAGTTGGTACGTATTTTTAAGTTGTCCCTCCATTCATATCCACTTTGCACCTATTCCATTTCGGTCCATTCGAATCCACTTTGCACCTTTCCTTATTTGGTTGTACTTTTAATACTATAATACTATAAAAACACTATTAAGGCCCACTTTTTCAACACAATACTACACTTTACACCTATTTGTTGTACTTTTATTAATATTTTAACAATGCGTAAAAACCCGTGCATAAAGCAAATGTACCAAGTGGAAATGAATGGAGGGAGTACGATTTTCTTGTTACGTGAATTTGGTAGGTACGATTTTATTTTAAGTTATGTATTTGAGATACGTAACTATGCTTATATAGTTATATATATATATATATATATATATATTATTAATATAATATTGTGAACATAGATTATTTAATATGTGAATATTATTATTTTGACCTGAGAAATTGGTTGTGTACGTTCATATAACATGTAGCAAGACATAATCAAGATCGAGCATTTAATAAAGAATAACACACATAGGCATGCAGCGGAATATACGGACACAGTCATATAATTCAGTCTTTTCATAGTCAATCATTGGGTTATTTTCAGCTCTTAAGATCGATGAGGTGCCACTGATTAAACCAATTTCCAATCGTAAAGTCTCAAATCGTTCTCTAGCCAAAGGTTTAGTAAAAATATCCGCCCATTGTTTTTCCGAACTACAAAATTCCAACTTAATGTTTTTCTTTTCTACATGGTCACGTAAGAAGTGATGTCTAATCTCTATGTGTTTTGTTCTCGAGTGCTGAGCCGGGTTTTTAGATATTATAATAGCATTCGTATTATCACATAATATAGGTACACATCCCACGTCAATACCATAATCAAGTAATTGCTGTTTTAACCATAGTAGTTGGGAACATACCAGTGCGGCTGCAATATATTCTGCTTCTGCGGTTGACAAGGCGACTGAATTTTGTTTCTTGGATGCCCATGAGATAATACATGGTCCAACGAAGGTCGCAAGTCCAGAAGTACTTTTTCTATCTAAAGAGCAACCTGCATAATCCGCATTTGAATATCCTAATAGGTTAAAATTACAGTCCATAGGATACCATAGATATAATTTTGATGTTCCGATTAGGTATCTTAGAATTCTCTTAACCGCAATCATATGCGATTCTTTTGGTGCAGATTGGAATCGAGCACAAACGCAGACACTAAACATTATTATATCTGGACGACTTGCAGTAAGATAAAGAAGTGAGCCGATCATACCTCTATAAGTAGTTTCATCTACTGACTTACCGTCCTCGTCTTTGGTGAGTTTCTTATCTGTTACCATTGGAGTAGGCATAGGATGAGAAGATTCCATTCCGAATTTCTTTATTAATTCTATGACGTATTTTTGTTGATGGACTTTGATACCCTCGTTCGTTTGTTGGATTTGAATACCAAGGAAGAATTTTAATTCTCCCATCATGCTCATCTCGAATTCGGATGTCATCAACTCTGAAAATACTGGCACAACTTTTTGTTGGTTGAACCAAATATGATATCGTCAACGTAGATCTGGACAACTAATAGATCGGAATTTTCACTTTTCAGAAATAGTGTCTTATCTACTGATCCTCTCTTGAATCCGCTTTCCAACAGAAACTTTGATAGTCTGTCGTACCATGCTCGAGGGGCCTGTTTCAGCCCGTAGAGAGCTTTGTCCAGTCTGTACACATGATCCTTGAGTCTGCTGTCAGGAAATCCAGGAGGTTGTTCGACATAGACTTCCTCCTGAAGATATCCGTTAAGGAATGCAGTCTTAACATCCATTTGAAATAATTTCATTCCTTTATGTGCAGCAAATGCTATGAGCAAACGAATCGCTTCAAGGCGAGCAACAGGAGCGAAGGTTTCGTCATAATCGATCCCTTCCTGTTGATTGTATCCTTGAACGACCAATCTTGCTTTATTACGAACGATGACTCCAGAGTCATCTAATTTATTTCTGAATACCCATCTCGTTCCAATTACTGATCTATCTTTTGGACGAGGAACGAGATGCCATACTTTATTCCTTTTGAATTGTTGTAGTTCTTCTTGCATGGCGACTATCCAGTCAGGTTCTGCAAGAGCTTCTTTTATGTTTGTAGGTTCAATTGTGGAGAGAAAGGAGTAGAAGGAGCAAAAGTTGTTTAAGCTTCTTCGAGTTTGAACTCCTTCTGTAAGGCTTCCTATGATATTATGCAAAGGGTGAGAGCCTTTATATCTCCAGTTTCTTGATTGATTGTTTTCATTGCTACTGCTTGACTCGGGATTTTGACTTGTTCTCCCTGAATCCAAACTAGGGTTTGTAGGAGAGTCAGGTATAATTATGACCTCTTCCCTTTGGTTTTGATTCAAAGTTGTAGCTTCATTAGCTACAACTCTGGGTTCTAAGTCATTGGTTGGAGAGTTATTTACAGTATCATCAACTGTAGTTTCATCTCTCGCACCATTTCCTTCCAAGTCAAGTTCATCATTGTTTCCTTGAATTTCACCTTCACCATTATTTTCCAATTTCAGGAGGAACTTCCCTTGATAAACGAAAGTCAGGTTCGTCTAGGTTTCCTCTTCGTCCTGTAAAGGCTTGTCGAAGGCATTATTCTCTTCAAAGATAACATGTATGCTCTCTTCTATGCATAAGGTACGTTTGTTAAAAACTTTATAGGCTTTACTATGATCAGAATATCCTATGAAAATTGCCTCATCACTTCTAGGGTCAAATTTGCTTAAACGATTTTTACCATTGTTATGAACAAAGCATTTACTCCCAAAACATCTTAGATGAGATATATTAGGTTTACGACCACGTAAAAGTTCATAAGGTGTCTTTTTAAGGATAGGTCTAATCATAGCACGATTATGAATATAGCAAGCTGTACTAATAGCCTCGGCCCAAAAGTTTCTAGGTAGGCCACTGCAAAGAAGCATTGTTCTAGCCATATCTTCTAGGGTTCTGTTCATGCGTTCTACTACTCCGTTTTGTTGTGGTGTTCTAGGTGCAGAGAAGTTATGTCCAACACCGTTGGATTTACAGAATTCAATAAAAGCATGGTTGTCAAATTCAGTTCCATGGTCAGTTCGAATAGTTACTAGATTAGTTTTTAATTTGTTTTGAACAAGTTTCATAAGACTAACAAATTCATCAAATGTTTCATCTTTAGAATGAAGAAAGATTGGCCAAACAAATCTAGAATAATCATCAACTAGAACGAAAACATACCTGGAGCCGCCTCTGCTCCTTACCTTCATAGGGCCACAGAGATCCATATGTACTAGGTCAAGAGCTTGGTTAGTACTTACTATTCTTTTTGGTTTGAAGGATGATCTGACGTGTTTACATCTTGCACATGTGTCGCACATCTTTTCTTGATCAAACTTGATCTTGGGAAGACCTTCGACCAAGTCCCATCTCTTCAATTTGCTAAGAATAGGAGAACTAATATGCCCAAATCTCTTATGCCAGAGACATGGATCATCTAACGTAACTTTCATACATGAGAGAGAGTCAGTACGCACAACGTTTAAATCAATCATGTAAACATTTTTCTTTCTATGACCTTCAAGAATAACTTTACTTGTACCTTCCATAATTATACGACAAACATCTGTATGAAAAACAACTTTGTTTCCTTTGTCGCATAATTGGGATATACTAATTAAGTTATGTTTAAGACCGCTTACCAGATATACATCGCTAATAGAGTGAGAAGATGAGATGTCTATCTTACCGACACCTATTACCTTTCCCTTTTTGTTGTCACCGAAGGTGACCTTTCCTCCGTCGAATAGTTCCAAGGTAGTGAATAGGTTGGCGTCGCCTGTCATGTGTCGAGAGCATCCACTGTCGAGGTACCATAGATTATTCTCTTTAGCGATTATCTGCACAATGTAATTTAAAGACACGTCTTAGGTACCCAAGCATACTTGGGTCCTTTGGAGTTAGTGACAATAAAAACATTTTCCTTTTTAACCCAGACTTGTCTCACTATAGGTCTCTTATATCTGTGGTAGTTGGGTTTTGTTGGTCTAGTATGAGTCTTTGGGTTTTGTTTCTTGTAGGTTGTAGGTTTAGGAGTTTGAGTGGTTCTATTTTTCTTTTCTGCGTAATTAAAGGACATGTCATAGAACCATCTATGGTCGTTATTTCTTTCCTCGACCTTTTCATTACCTTCCTCACTGTCAATGATAGATATGGAATCATTTGGTATACCTAGAGATTTCACAAATTTGACTCCAGTTTTGAAGTCGAGTGCGTGTTTTACACAGTTTTCTCGTAGGTGTCCATTATGACCGCAATAAGTGCAAATTAAGTATTCAGGAAAGTCTACGTATTTTCTTTTTCTAAAGTCACGTTCATCAGGTTTTTGTTGACATTTAGAATGGTCTCTCCTACCGTAGCATTCATGTCCTAGGCCCATCTTCATGTTGTTGTCAGATTGTTCAGTTAGGAAGTTTAGTACGTTAGTACTTCTTTCCCATTTTTCGTGAACTTTACGAGCATGAAGAAGAAGGTCTTTTAAGGTATCTATTTCTTTTATGCATGAGGAGTGGTCAACATTGTTATGTTCTTTTAAGTGTTGAATATCTTTATTAAAATTGAACACGATTTTTGCATGTTCCTTTTTAATTTTGGTTATGTTGAATTCCAGATCCATGATCTTTTGCTCGAGGATTTCAACTTCTTCTTGATGAGTTTCATCTACAACCATTGGTGTAGGTTTACTCTTTAGAAGTTCATTAGACCTTTTTAGATCTGAGGTTATAGCTTCATTGGCTATAATCTTAGATTCAAGCTCTTTAATGTTGAGTTTCAATTTTGAGATTACAGCTTTATTGGCTGTAACTTTAGACTCAAGAATTTTCTTCTCAGACATTACTGTTTCCAATTTAACATTTGTATCAATGTTAACTTTGGATTTCAGTTTCTTAGCTTTGGCCTTTAAAAGTTGATTTTCCTCTGCAATGTCAAGGATCTGTTCCTTCAATTCGTCTAATTCAAGACTTTGTTCGTGACATTGGTCTAAGGTTTGTTCGAAATAATTAATTAAAGCAGACTTAGATAAATTTTTAACTTGACTCTTAAGCTGTAAAAAATTTACCTCTTGGTCTTCATCTTCTGAATCATATTCTCCATAGAGGCAGAATTGTGATGAGTCATGATCGTCGGAGATTAGATCCAAACTGATGTTGCTTAGGCACAGGTTAGCAACTTCCTCTTCTTCTGAGTCTTCGTCATCGTCGGAATCCAATTCTCCCTAGCAAGATGCGAGCATAACCTTCTTGAATTCAGTCTTGGTTTTATCTCGTTTGGATTTGTCTTTTATTTTGTCCCAGTTTGGACAATCCTTGATCATATGCCCTTGATCACCACATTTAAAGCACCCTCGTTTGAAGAAGGTTTGCTTAGAAACATTCTTTTTCTTGTCACTTGTCTTATTGTTTGATTTGGTATATCTGCCTTTGAAGACTGCCTTTTTAAAGCGTCTTGCGAATAGAACTGTTTCATCTTCCAGTTCAGGTTCGCATTCTTCGCTTGTAGAGGCTTGTAGGGCAATATTTTTGTTTTTAGGATGATCATCGTCATCTGTATTCAGCATGATCTCATGAGCCATTAGAGATCCAATAAGATCTTGATACGTCATGGTTGAGAGATCACGAGCTTCTTCAATTGTGTTGACTTTAGGTTGCTATTTTTTGGTAAGGCTTCTAAGGACCTTTCTGACTATGTCCTCAGAATCATACTTCCTACCAAGGTTCCGCAGTTCATTAAGTATGCAGGAGAATAGTGCAGACATGCTATCAATCGATTCATTCTTTTCCATAGTGAAAAGTTCATATCGTTGAATAAGAAAGTCTATACGATGTTTCCTGACTGCGGAGGTACCTTCGTAGGCAAGTTCTAGGCCATCCCATATTTCTTTAGCTAGAAAGCTTTGAAAGGCAGATAACTAAACTATAAGGCAGATAACTAAACTATAAGGTAAGGGTGCGGTAAAAACTAAAAGCAAAGCAAAAGGGTTTACTACAATTGCTGCGCCAATGACAAAGGAGTCTGACTCTTACGCATTTCCGGTAACGTAAGATGGGCATCGAAAAGAGTTCACTTCAAGCCAACTCGGGCTTAGAAGAGTGCAAAAGAAGGATTAAAATAGACGACTTGAGCCAAAATCTTTAGATTAAGGAGGATTGTCCGAGCCTTGTTCAGGTAGGGATGTTCCGTTATGAGATTGCCCTTTTTCCTCTTTTTCGGCCTGGGAAAGCTCTAGTTCACTAGGTTATAGTGTCAAAGAAGAATGCGAGATGGCTCTTAGTCAGACCGATGCAAGAGCAAGGAGCTGTGCCTCAAATTAAGTTTCCTTTAACTTCCCAAGATAAGGAAAGTTTTTAGAGTCTCGGTCTTATTTTATTCGGGGCTTTTCTTAACAAGCGGAGAAATCCTTGAAATAACCAACCAGAAGAGAAGCGATCAAATTCAGAAGTAATCATACCGTTTTGAAGTAGACTCATGGCTTTTGAATTTTTCTCAGCAATCTTGTAATCAGCTTCCACATAGTCACTTTCTGGTTTCTCATATGTGGTTCCATTTGCAGATGCAACCAAGATCTTTCTTGGTCCAATTTGAATTATTTTCCAGCCTTCCCAGTCACATCCTTTGACGTAGTGGGTCATCATGTTCTTCCACAAGTTATAGTACTTTCCATCGAAGATAGGACACTTAAGGTGTTTTGAATCCATTGGAAATCAATAGAAGGATCAATCTCAAGCTGTAAGGCTTTCAAGAGCACGAGGCTCTGATACCAATTGAAGAGTCTATTGACCTAGATATACTCAAGAGGGGGGGGGGGGGGGGGTGGGGGGGGGGGGGGGGGGTGGGGTTGAATTGAGTATGCCAACTTTTTCGATTCTTCTTCGATGTGAGTTGTTGTAACGAAGTAATAGCAAGTAACGAGTAAGAACGATAAAATAAGGAGACACGATCGTTTGAAGTGGTTCAGTTTCACAAATCGAAACCTACGTCCACTATTCTCGATTAATAAAATTAGTACCTTCTCCGGATTATAATTTTATCAACCCAACTCGTACAACTTTGATGTTAGTTGTAACTCAATCTAGATACAGTTAAATATCTAGCTACGACAAGTACCGTGAAATACTTGCTTACAATGAGTACCGTTAAATACTCGAATCTATCTTAAGTAAGTAAGATAAACTTTTAACAACTTCTTGTATTTGATGATCTTGAATGTATGAAAATATTCTTCAATGCTTGTAGTCTTGATTACGAGATTTGACAATGATTGACACGGAAAACGAAACGTGTGAGAGACTACGTTCGTTTGATTCTCGGTTTGCGTGAGGCGTGTGATTCAATGCTTTAGGCGTGTGATATTGAGAGCTTATATACTAATTTAGATCTAGGTTAAATCCTAGATAGTTTAGAAATATTACTTTATCTAGAATACTAATTCTAGGTAATATTTAAAACTTAATCTTATTTGGTTTAGGAAAGGATTCTAATAAGATAATACTAAATTAAGACATAAGATAATATTTCCATAATCCTATTAGACTTAGGAAATATCTTATACCATAAAATATAGAATCCTTCTTTGAATCAATTCCTAATTCTTGTCAATAATATAATAAAATTATATTATTAATCAAATCCTAGACAATCTTTAAGTAGATTAAATAAACAAGTTTATTTATTTAATTAATTATAAAGATAATATGAAACGTATTAGGATTCGTATAAAGAAACGTGATACACGCTTCCCAATGCACGACTCCCAACGCCCATAACACGTTCTTCGAGACATTCTACGAAGCACGTTTCTCTAGGAATTTGAATTTTGACAATAACGGTTAAAATAAAATCCTTAGTTTATTAGAATTAATATTTACCTCATAAGATAAATATTTTAATTCTTGTCAACTAATGACTATTTCTATTTTAAAACCGTTTATAAGATTACCAAATTAATATATAATAATATATTAATAGCACGCATAAATCTTCATGCTTTGATTTGTTTCACGCAAATCTCATTTCTTCGATAGTTATAGGCATGATCTACAACTTAAGAACTTTTGATTATTGTAATAAAACTTTTGTCTTGTGAATCTTCAAAAGACTTGACAATTACCATGAACTTGATCTTTCTTCAATCTTTGATTGAGTTTATACTTTATTCAACTACGATCTTCGTTCTATAATAACTGTACACTTAAACGCACGATTACACGCATATGCATATAAAACATAATTATTTAGACTTGTCATTATTAAAACATAAAACAATATATTACATACATAGAATATATTACTCAACATTTGGGATGAGAATTGTGAGAAGGCATTCATAACCCTTAAGGAACGCCTGACAACAGCTCCTATCCTTGCTTTGCTAGTCGGGAGCGATAATTTCGAAGTTTATACTGACGCTTCGAAGCATGAACTGGGTTGTGTGCTATGCAGAATGGAAGAGTGATAGCGTATGCTTCTCGCCAACTGAAGACCTATGAAGAAAATTATCCGACTCATGACTTGGAATTAGGAGCGGTGGTCTTTGCACTTAAATTGTGGCGACATTACCTTTATGGAGCCACTTTTAAGGTGTTTTCTGATCACAAGAGTCTGAAGTATATCTACACCCAGAGAGAGTTGAACATGAGACAGAGGAGGTGGATAAAGTTGATTGGAGACTATGATATGCAGATTGTCTACCATGAAGGGAAGGCAAATGTGGTAGCTGACGCCATAAGTAGGAAATCTGTTCATGCCTTAAATTGTGCCAGATCGCGAGTGAGGTTGCATGGTGAACTAAGGGAGATGGGAATTTTCATGATCCGAAAAGGGGATGCTCTTAGTGATTTGACTGTGGAGCCCGAGTTGTATGGTGAGATTCGGGAGTTGCAAAATACTGATGCGAGAATCCAGAAGTGGCGCAAGATGGTGGAGAGTGAGGTTGGAGAGGCTGCATCCAAGTTCAGTATTCATACCGACGGTAGTTTGAGGTTCAGTGGGCGATGGTGTGTTCCGGACATTGAGGAGCTAATGAAGAAAATCTTGACCGAAGCTCATGCTATTCCATATTCCGTTCACCCAGGGGGTGACAAGTTGTACAAAGATCTTAAAAAGACGTTCTGGTGGCCAAAGAGTGAAAGGGGAGCATAAGAGACCACAGGGGAAAGTTCAGCCTTTCGATGTGCCGGAGTGGAAGTGGGAGAACATCTCGATGGATTTCATTGTGGGGTTGCCTCGGACTCAGAAGGGCAACAACATGATTTGGGTGATTGTGGATCGCTTGACTAAGTCTGCTCACTTTATTCTGATGAAAGACACTTGGAGTAAAGCCGAGTTGGCTAAGTCATATGTGCAGCATGTGGTTAAATTGCATGGCGTACCCAAGGACATTGTTTCAGATCGGGATTCGAGGTTCATATCTAGATTTTCGCAGGAGTTGCAGGCCGCTTTGGGTACCCAATTGAAGATGAGTACAACTTTCCATCCAGCTACTGACGGTCAGACTGAGAGGACGATTTAGACTCTTGAGGATATGTTGAGAGCATGCGTACTGGAGTTCGGAGGTTCTTGGGAGGATCGACTGGGATTGATAGAGTTCTCTTATAACAACAGCTATCATGCCAGTATAGGGATGACCCCTTTTGAGGCTTTGTATGGGAGGAAGTGTAGGAGCCATGTGTGTTGGGATGATCGAGCCGATGTGGTGACTTTAGGGCCAGATATGATCCAGGAGATGGTGGAGCAGGTTCAGGTTATTCGACAGAAGATGAGGGCTACCCAAGATAGGCAGAAGAGCTACGCAGATCTGAAGAGGAACGATATCTCATTCGATGTAGGAGAGAAGATGTTGCTAAAAGTGTCTCCAATGAAGGGTGTGATGAGGTTTGGGAAGCGAGGCAAACTGAGTCAGAAATTTATTGGACCGTTTGAGATTTTGGACAGAGTTGGGGAGGTGGCATAACGACTAGCTTTACCTCCAACACTATCCAAGGTCCATAACGTGTTCCATGTATCTCAGTTACGGAAATATGTGAGTGATCCATCTCACGTCTTACGCCACGAGGTGATTGAGGTAGATGAGCAACTGGCTTACATTGAGACTCCGAAAGAGATTCTGGACAGAAAGGTACGAAAGACTCGCAATGGGGAGACGTCCTTGGTGAAAGTTCTGTGGACTAATCATAGCCTAGAGGAAGCTACATGGGAGGCCGAGGCATCCATGAGGGAGCATTACCCGCATCTGTTTGAATGAGGTAAGTTACGCGGACGTAACTTTTCTTTAAGGGGGTGGAATGTAACATTCTGTGGTTTAACTGATGTTTTGTATCTCAAGTCCGCATGGATAGATTTGTTTGTCACCCGAGTATGCCTGAACTTTGAGACGAAGTTCATTTCAAGGGGGGAAGACTGTAATACCTCGTATATTTAGAGGCCTTTTATCCCGAGCTTTACTTTTATAAGTGATGCGTCGTTAGTTGTTTTTATGTTTTATTTTACATTCGGTGTAGATAAGTATACTATCAAATGATGTTATATATGATGATGGTGGGGGTCGATCTTGGGATCGTTTGCACACAAGTCATGGGCCTCGGTATTCGCGCTAAACAAACAGCCTCACGTTAATCATAAACCCTCACAACTCTCACACAGCCCCTCTGCCGCCATATAAGAGAGGCTTTCACCCTCTTTCCTGACCTATCTACAACACCACCCAACACCCTAGTTGTTCAGCCGCCACCACACATCAGAAAGAGGAGGTTCTCACGGTTAATTGGCCTTGTCTAATCCCCTCGTTTGAGTCAGAAATCAGGTATGCATAACGTGTTTGTCATTCGTTTATAATTTTGTTGTGTCTGCCTATATTCGTTGCATTTTCGAGGGGTGGTAGGGTGTCATGGTTACCTTGGTTTTGTCCTTATTTTTTGCTGGTGGTTGAAGGTTGGTCAGGAGGTTGTCACGGAGGGTATGGGGTGTCGTATGTGGTGTAAAAAGGGGTGTTTATTTTACTGTTTGGTCTCGGTTTTGGTCTCGGGTCAGTCTTGTTTTCGCAGGGGGGTGTAAGGGGGTGGTACCACTGTTGACTCGGGGGAGGTCGACACAGTGGTACCACCGTGGTGTCTAGGGTGTGTGGCAGGGTGTGTCTGGGTGGTGGTCTCAGGGGTTGTCGGCGCTGGTGGTGGAGTCGATAGGGGTTCGTGGTGGGTTGGTTTGAAGGACCTGTTACGGTAAGGTTATGGCAGGGGGTGAGGGACCAGTGTTGTTAGGGGTTCTGGTCACCTCACCGGAGGTCGACGGAAGGGTCAGAGGTGTCGAGGTGGTGTAAGGCTGTCGGGGGTGTTAGGGGTTAGCGGTGGTTAGTGGTCGAAGGTGCTGTCACGGTGCTGGGGGCGTGTTTCGTGGCTGTTAATTGAGTCGGGTCGGGGGCTGTTAAGGGTCGTTGTTTTGGGGCCTTGTATTAATATAATTATATAATTATTACTATTATTATTATTATTATTATTATTATTTTTTATTTTTTTTTTTTATATTATTATTATTATTATTATTATTATTAAGATTATTTGTATTGTTGTCATTTTAGTACTATTATTATTATTACTACTATTTTTAATAATAGTCGTCTTTCGTTATTGCAATTGTATTCGTTATTGGGTAGTTGAAGTTTATGAGTCAGGAAATCTTTAAGTTGGGGAAGTTACTATTTATGGAAACTTTCCATTTATAATGGGTTTCTATTTTTGGAAACTTTCCTTTTATGGAAGGTTTCTATTTATAGAAAGTATAGGTTGTTATGGGGTTTCGGGAAGGTTATTAATTCGTTACGTGTACGTGTTTAGGTAGCGAGTTTCGTGTGGAACATTTCTAGCAAGCTTGGACTTATTTGCACTCCTGCTATTTGAGGTAGGGGAATTACTGCACATATAACGATGATTAATTACTTGGTTGATGGATGTTAAGCATGATTATTTTACGTTATTATATGATTTGGATTATTGTGTTATTTGATTATATATGATACGATATGAGGTGATGAGAAATGGGTGTTGTGATCGGTGCGGAGTTAATGGGCGTTGTGATCGGTGCGGAGTTAATGGGCGTTGTGATCGGTGCGGAGTTAATGGGCGTTGTGATCGGTGCGGAGAAGGGATGATTGAATCCCTATTTATAATATTGTTCCTTTATTTGTTTTCCTCTACTCAACCTCGTGGTTGACCCTGTGTGTTCGTGATCACCTGTGATGAACCAATTATTGGGGAGCAGATTGACAGGTGCTTGAGACTATGGGAGCTAAGGGAAGGGAGAGCTTGGATCCGGACCAGCCTAGAGTCTAGATCACCATAGTTGTCTTTTATTGAGTTCTACTTTAATTCGCAAGACAATTTCATAGTTGGTTGTAAGAACTTGTTGTTGAACCTAACTTTATTAATTAAAGTACTGTTTATCTTTCCTTTGTATCTACTGCCTCGGGAAACCGAGATGGTAACACCCTTATTTATCTCGGGAGTCCTAGTACATGCCCTTAAATAAATGGGGGTGTTACACGTGGGACTTTCGGTTTCTTCACACTCCCCTTCACACGTGAGGCCCACTTACACACAGACTGAACAAACTCAACCGAGCAACTTTGCTCGTCCAGCTATAAACTTGGCCCAGTATCAACTCAGACTCGACAAATTCAACTGAACAATTTTCTTTGCTTGTCCGGCTGCAAACTCTAACCCATGAAACCCAGGTCTTTCGCCATGGGCTCTAATACCATGTTAAATTCAACAACGGGTCTGTGCTACACTCGAACGGAGGAGAAAGAGTTGACATTATAAACGCAAAAGGGTTCCACTCTAAAACCAATTGGCAATAGAGGGAGTAACCCCTTGCTTTATAAAGTGATAATTATTCTCCTTTTCTATGAATGCGGGATAATCCTCATATGTGGGACTTTCGAGTTTCTTCACACCTTTCCAGCCAGCTACTCAGCCTAATCGTTGAGCAGAAGGTTGTGCGCAACCCAGAATCGGAGCAGCAACGATATCTTCCTTGCACAAAAATCCGACAGATACACAACATGTTCAACTGTGCTTCTTTTAAGGTTACCCTCAGCAATTAGTAAAGTAATGTAGCAATAGAAGACAACACTAGAATTATCACGCACTAACGACAATTGGGTTTAATTTATAATAGTAAGCACGCAGCAACCTTTCTATAACACTAACATCCAACAACAACTCTCCATAAACAATAATAGTAAGTTGTACAGTGGTTAACAATAGTGAAGCGAGGACGGTAGAACAGTAGTGAAGCCATTGCCATCGACAATAGCAACAATAGCTTACCATAACAAGGAGCAAGACAACAATTAAATAGTTGAGTAGCACATTGTAGTAGCAGCTAGCAGAATGAGCGGCAAACATCAACAAAATGCAGTACGTACAAAAATAACAACAGAAACGACGCACGACCAGTAACTTAACAATGCAACCAGCAACAACAGAGTGCAACCGTAGTAGCAAACAGAGTAGTCATTGTCGAAGACTAGTAGCAGCGCAACATACGACGTAACAACAGTTATTAATGTATAGCAACACGCAGCGAACAACAGCCATAACTCATGACACCAACAACAATAACACGCAGGAGACAGTGGAGACACAATAGCAACAGTTAAAGCTTAAGACGAGAAAAGGTGCTGAAGACTAGCAACATACAACATTTATTACAGAAATGTTATGACCCAATGAATTGCAGAAACAATAGCGAGTCAACAACATTTACAGAATGACGATGGTGAAGCCAATAACGATAACCCCAAATCAACTTCACAATTATCAACATATACAAAACAATATTTGACATAACATGAATATGTGAAGGATATAAATTACTCATAAACTATTAAACATAAATTTCACATAAATTTCACATAAACAACAAGAAATCACATGTCCAATTAATTTAAGACAAAGGCCGATTTTCTCATTATCGTCACCTTAAGAGAGCGATTATTCACTTTTAATCCTCTACAATGTAAGTATCCTTCTCCGGATCATCCAAGTCAACTCCTACAAACACCAAAAACGGATTATTAGGGGGCATTTTCGAGATTACCCAAATCAGCCCCAAAATCGACTTTGACAAAACTGAAAATTAAAGAGGTAGAAATAACGGGAATGACGAGATGAAAGCGTAGGCGAAAACCTTGCGTCAATCGGAGTTGAGATGAGTATTTAGATGAGGTTTTTGTGAAATGGAAAAGGGGTAACAATGGAGGAAGTAGAGTTAGTGTATGTAGTTTTTGTGGAAAATGATATCACCTTGAATGAGGAAGGAGGGTGTCCTTTTATATTTGTTTTGAGTCGGGTTTCCTAATTAAGGAAACGGAAACCTTAAGAACGGAATTACCAAGTAAAACACGATATCTTGAGATTAAATAATCTTAAGACGGAACTTAACGGAATTTCTTAAAATAAAACTTATGAAATATAATTAAAATATTATTAAATTCCGAAAGCCACTTTAAATTATTAAAATATACTTTTACGAAAATACGGGATGTTACACAAATTCTCCTATCTTCCGTTTTATTCTTCTACTTAACCTGCAAGATTTATACCTTCTTTTTTCCTGCAAATCAATTCACAATTCGCAAAAAAGAAAACAAAAAATAGCTAATTCAAATTCGAATCCGAGCATATTAATCAAATTACTTGGTAAGATGGCACCCAAGAAACGTTGCCCTGTACCGAAAGTAATCAGGGCTGTAGGGGAATCCTCTGCTCAGGAAAGTGAGCACGAGGTTGTTGTCATCAGCACTCCTACTGAGTATACCACCTATAAATATCAAGATTCAACTTTTACTGCTATTGAGTCCCTAAATTCTTCATTCATGGATGCTAATCTATTGAGGACAGATTATGATCAGGCTATGAGGGAAAGAAACATTATTTTTAATTCTGCCGAAGTTTGGATACCGGAGAATTGCCCTGTCAGGGCCAACTGGACTTCTCCCGGTTGATTCTGCATTTATGAATGGGCTTTTAAGGCCGGTTGTCGTTTACCTTTCACCCCTCTTATGGCCAAGGCTATGCGGTCGATGAAGGTTACCCCATTCCCAGTCATGCCTATGATCCGGAAGTTAATTCATTCAGTTGAAAACCCGTGTAGCAAGTACAAGCTTACCTTAACTATAAACGACATCAGGGTCATTTATCAGCTTAGAAATCATTCCGACGGTCGCTTCAATCTTCGGATTAGAAGCAAGATGGCTCCCTTGATCACCCATCTTGATTCAGGGGTTGATAAGTATTGGTCAAAAACCTATATGTTTGTGCGTACTGAGACTCTCGATCCAGGGATGGACTATCTCAGACATCCAGTCATGCTTAATGGTAAGGTTTATCTTCATCAATCATGTTCAGATTCAATTATTATAAGAATGAATTTTGACATACCTTTGCTTTCTTTATTTTCAGTTATTGACTCGATAGTGGAGCCTGGTGAGGGCTTCGCTAACAGGATAGCTGCTCTTTTGGCTATACGGGACGCTGGGCGTACTTGGCCTGCCAGCCTGTGCAGTGATCAACTGCCTCGGTATATGAGGCTTGTCCTGGGGGGATTGAAGGCTAGAAAAAACAAGGCTTCATCCAGATCTCAATCTAGTGACTTTTCCTTTTCTTTCTCTTTTTTCATTCTTTTCTTTTATGCTTTGTGTTGTTATTCCTGTACTGACTTTGGTATTTGTTGATCTAGTCTACCGGTCATCCGTCAGGCTGGCTGGCTTCTCTGCTGCTTCTTTGAAGGCTGGTTTGGCCAAAATTTCTGAATCGTCAAAGAGCAAGGGCATTGGGACGAGTGATAGTGAGACGACGCTTGATGTGATGGTCTCTCCTGGAGCGGCAACTGAGATGTTCAATGTGCGCTCATCCAAGAAACTGTCGCATGGGACACATAAATGAAAAACGCGTAGAGAAACTCATTAAGAATGGGACAATCCCACCATTTCATTACGAATCAATTTGTACGTGTGAAACATGTCTCATCGGAAAGATGACTCGTATTTCCTTTAAAAGTATTGGGATGCGAGCTAGTGATCTTTTAGGACATACATACAGATGTGTGTGGTCTTATGACAATCACAACAAGAGACGACTATAGATATTTTTATCACTTTTACGGATGATTTGAGAAGATACGGGTATGTCTACTTAATGAAACATAAAAGTGAATCGTTCGACAAGTTCAAGGAATTCCAAAACAAGGTTGAGAACCAATTGGATAGGAAGATTAAAGCACGTCGATCTGATCGTGGTGGCGAATATCTTTTGACTGAGTTTGATCAACACCTAAAAGACCGTGGTATTGTATCACAGTTGACTCCACCTGGAACACAACAACTAAATGGTGTATCCAAAAGGAGAAACCGAACTTTATTAGATATGGTTCGATCCATGATGAGTCACACGATTGTGCCTGATTCATTATGGGGATTTGATCTTCAATCGGCTGCTCTAATACTTAACCGAAGTCCGACTAAAGCAGCGGACAAGACTCTATATGAGATGTGGAAAGGAAAAGTTCCTGACTTGTCTTTTATTCGGATTTGGGGCTGTGAAGCTTATGTCAAGTGGAGACACGAAGACAAGCTAGGCCCACGAGCGGTAAAGACTTACTTTGTAGGTTATGCGAAAGGAATTTTTGGTCACTACTTTTATTCACCTGCCGAACAAAGAGTTTTTGTTGCGGGCAGTGCAAAGTTTTTAGAAAAAGAGTTTCTCTCGAACAAACAAAGTAGTAGGACTTTTGATCTGTCAGAGGTTCAAGAACCAGAAACCAACAGTGGGATGGAAGAAAGTGTTCCTTCCACATCTGCTATGGTATCCATTCCAGAGGAACCTATGAGGTTGGTTCGAGTTTCTCACCCCCAGACCGATACATTGGTATGGTTAAGGAGGGTAGTGTAGAAAACATTTTACTCCTTCAGCGTAACAAACCAGCTTCCTACAAAGGAGTCATGACCTGTTTTGACTCTATGCTATGGCTCGAAGCCATGCAATCCGAAATAGATTCCATGCACGAGAATCGAGTATGGGATTTGGTTGATTTGCCTGAAAAGGTGAGACCCCTTCAGTGCAAATGGCTTTAGAAGATAAAGCGCGCATTAGATGGACAACCAGATGTTTATAAAGCACGATTGGTAGCAAAAGGTTTCACTCAAGTACACGGGTTTCACTATGATGAGATTTTTGCTCCAGCTGTAATGCTTAAATCTATTCGGATTATCTTAGCGATGGCCGCATTTCATGATTATGAGATTTGGTAAATGGATGTGAAAACCACCTTCCTAAACAGATTTTTGGAAGAAGAACTGTATATGATACAGCCTGAGGGTTTCATAGATCCTAAACATCCTAAGAAAGTGTGCAAGTTTAAGAGTTCCATCTATGGACTTAAGCAAGCATCACGGAGTTGGAATCATCGTTTTGATGACGTGATTAAACAGAACGAATTCATTCGAAATGTCGAGGAACCATGTCTGTATATCAAGTCAAGTGGGAGCAAAATCGTATTCCTATATTGTATGTAGATGACATACTACTGATTGGAAACGACATTCCCATGCTCTCGTCGGTTAAGACATGGTTAAAGAACCATTTCAAAATGAAAGATTTGGGTGAGGCACAAAGGATTCTAGGCATCCGTATCTATAGAGATAGATCAAAAAGGATGTTAGCATTGATTCAAGAAGATTATATAGATAAAATTCTTGACAGATTCAGTATGACAAACTCCAATAGGGGTTACCTTCCTGATGTTCATGGGGTGCATCTGAGTAAGACTCAATCACCTACAACACCGGAAGAAACTGAACGCATGAGTCGGATTCCTTATGCTTCGACAGTAGGATCGATCATGTATGTCATGATGTGCACACGTCCACACGTGGCATATGCATTGAGTATGGTCAGCCGTTACCAAAAGAATCCAGGTGAAAGTCACTGGATGGCCGTCAAGAACATCCTTAAGTACTTGCGAATGACTAAGGACATGGCTCTTGTATATGGTGGAGACACGGAGCTATGTGCTAAAGGTTACACAGATGCTAGTTTCCAAACCGATCGTGATGATTCCAAATGTCAGTCGGGTTTTGTCTTTACTCTTAATGGTGGAGCAGTCAGTTGAAAGAGTTCAAAGCAAAGCGTTACAGCAGATTCTACAACAGAGTCTGAGTACATGGCAGCTTCCGAAGCTGCAAAGGAAGCTATTTGGATGCGTTATTTCTTACAAGGACTAAAAGTAGTACCTAGTGTCAAAGATTCAATCACCCTTTATTGCGATAATAGTGGTGCTATCTTCCAGGCTAAAGAGCCTAAGTCTAATAACAAATCTAGACATGTACTCAGAAAAGCTCATCTAATAAGATATTACGTGGAGCAAAAGGAGATAGTGTTGTGCAAGATTGGAACGGATAACAACATTGCAGATCCGCTCACTAAGGCACTACCGCATAGTAAACATGAAGGGCACATCACATCCATGAGGATAAAACGTGTTCCAGAGTTGTATTAGATATTATTTGATTGATGTTTAATCTTTTCAATTACTACTTAATAAAATCATTGAATTTCTTTATATTGTACTTCATGTGGATTGTATGACAATTTTGAACACCACAAAGTGAACTGTTTTACTTTACATGTTTGTTTTGTCCGTAAACACCATAATGAGCTGATAACTCAGGTGATTATTTTGTTCGTTGAAGGATGGATGGTTCAATATGCCATAAGTCAAACGCTTGACTGATCAATAACAAATATGAGTATCTGATACCGCATAGGACATGGTGACCACTACATAGAGTCCTAAATGTTAAGATACATTAGGTGCCTGGTCGTGGATAGGACGTCTATTGTGATTCCTAAAGTCGGTTCTTTTGACCATTGATTATTTCCTGCGATGTAGACAGTTTTTGGGTGGTTTAGATTTCTGTACTAGGTCGCACAGTAAAAGGAGGCCAATCAGACTTTTACTGGGCCATTTCATGCTGTGCTTTTATCGGCAGGTTATAAGTCAAGGAAAATATCAAGCCTTTATTAGGTTTTATATATATATTCTCATGGCCACTCGAGGAGTAGTAACTTAAATGCATGGCCATGCTCGAATATGATTCGTATATCAGTTATGTTACTCTCTAGTCAAGGAAACCGCTCTTGATATGATTACTTGGGAGATACGACCTTGTAAGGTAAGACTTTGCAATTTGTCTTCCATTGAGTGGGATAAATTTATGGATATGAGAATCGTAATCGCACACACACTTGTAGGACAAGTGGGAGATTGTTGGAGTAAATGTCCTCCACAGTTTGTGATTATTTGAATAAATCTTTTACAGGATCACAAAAAAAATCCTTAGTATATTAATCAGTTGGTTAACGTGTATCGGTAACGGTTGGCTTTATAGAAGTTTGACGTTACTGTCATATGATGACGGTAATCAGTTGATTCCTAAAGGTCACACCTATTGGATAGTACTGAGAAATGTGATTATATAATGATATAATTATGTAATTGCCAAAATTAGCTAAATCTAGTTAAATAGATGATAAACATTTAATATGATTAAATAATACTTGTGAGAAATGAATTAAATGTTAATTCTAACAAATATATATAAATGTTATATTTATTAATTATATATTTTTTAATATATGATATTTTAGAACAATATAATTAGGTTAATTAATTATAAGATAATTAATTAACACTTTCCTAAAAATTGTGTTTATGTCACACGGTGGGTAGTAATATTGGGCCGTGTGAATCACACGGTGGGTAATAGTATTGGACCGTGTGAATCCCAAATATAAGAGAACAGTTTTCTCTTATTTTGACTACTGGTTCATCATCTAAAAACCCTAAAAACAAAAGCCTCCAAAATTAATAGTAATTAAGGTGGTAACTTGAAGGGTAATTTTCTCGGTCGTCTTGGGTGCAATCTAAGGAAAATTTCAACATTGAAATTTGGGTTTACTAGGTTGTTCTTAGGCCGATTCTTCATAGATCTAAAGGTTATTTCTATATTCATGTCTTTTTAATTCAATTTATAATTTTTGTATCAAATCGTCTTTTGATATAATCCTTGGCAGTATTAGTTAGATTAATACTTTAATGGAAATTTATGAAATAATCCTACAAGTAAGAGGGTCCTGGTCGGTGAAGCTGATGAGGAAGAGGAGGAGGAAGGGGGGCCTTCTGTGGTGATTGTGACTCGCCAAGTTAAGGAGGTCCCTAGCCAAGCTGGCGATCTTGGCACTGCCATGGCTGTCTTAAATGAATTTGCCTAGAATCTTGACCAGGGGTTACTGGCAGGGGATTGAATCCTCAGCCAAGCTGGTGGCTCTAACAAACACCCTGATGGTTAACTTGTCCGCTGCTGCAACTAAAGCTAAACAGGTTTATTGCTACCTTTTGTTTTCTGTATGCTCACAGTTTTGATAGATGATTGGTCTGTTGATTCAAGCAGTGTTTGGATGCCTTCTTGACCAGTGGATCTTAGCTGATGGACTTCCGGGGGAGGGTTGAGGTCCTGGAGGATCAGGTCAACCGTCTCCAGGCCAGGGAAACTCAGTTGGAGTCGTAATTAGCTTCTGCCAAGGAAGCAGCTCGGGCCAGCCAAGTTTGTGAAATAGCGGCCAAGAGTGCTAAGATGGTTGTAAGGAGCGAGTTGGCTGAGGTGAGGCAGGCCATGCAGGAGCTCTTGAAGAAAAATGAGGAATTGGGTGCTGAGAAGGAGATGCGGGAGATCAAGCTGGGGGATTCTGCCCAATACTTCTTCGGCAAAGGACGGGTGGATGCCATGCGAGATCCTGAGGCTGCTCGGTCAAAATGGAACCCTGACCAGGATGAGAAGGCCCTCGATGAACGTTTTCCTGATCTGGCCAACCTGGGTGCTGATAAAGGTGAGGAGGAGGAGGTGGACTCTCCTGCATCCAAGGAGAACTAAGGGGGTCCGGTTGTAGCCGAAGAAGGCTTCGGGTCAGCTCCTGCTTTAAAAGCAGCTTGATTTTTGTTTGTTTGTGATTGTTTTGTCTCATCCATTGGGGGATGTTCCCTGGAATGAACAATTTAGCTGGTAGTTTTTTTTGGATGATCTCATCCAGGGTGGAAGTCCCTGGAACGAATTTTGGGTTGGTCAGTGTTGTCTAGCCAACCGTTTGAATGTGTATATAGATTATGGCTGTTTGCCTCTTTTGTTCCAAATGTTTCCCTCTTCTCTCGTTTTTTTTTTGCTTAAGGTTTTTATCTGGTTCAGGCCAGACTTCTTGCTGGGTTTGGCCAGGCTTCTTGTTGGGTTTGGCCAGGCTTTTTAGCTGGTTTTGGCCAGGCTTTCTAGCTGGTTTTGGCCTGGTTTTTGTTTGTGATGGGTGGATTTCCTTGCCTGTCATGAGGGCTTATAGTCCATTGCCTGTCTGGAGGGCTTATTGTAGGGAATATTACATGTATTCGCCCTAAACATGAAGGATTATAACGAAATTTACAGTTGCGAATATAGTCATAAGATAATTAAAAACATGAAAAGGAATACAACCTTGGGTCCGTGCTTGAATAGGCCTAAGAACATGAATTAAAGTAAATTCCCTCCTATAACTTGCACCCAAGACTTAGTTTGAGATGATGTCGCGTGTGCTAGAAATACTCTCCAATTACCTTGCCATATGGGGAGAGCTTTTGTGAGTTTTTGATGTGAGATCTGAGTTTTGGGAGAAGAATGCTCTCAAAACCCTAATTATCAGAATTATGATTTTAACAGTCGTTGACAAAAGGAGAATAACTCTCCTTTTGTAACTTGTGGGTCGACCGAAAAGGGTTGGGGTGAGAGTGGGCTTTCCACTCTCACCTTATTCTGATACGTGATTCGACCCATTTGCTAATAATATAATTCGTGGGTTTTATTTATAAATCGCACACATGTTATCAGATATTAATGCAGTCAATGTATTAATAATGGTCTGATAAAATTACGATATTGTATAATTACCCAAATTAATATAACTGTTTATATTAATACGCGAATACAATATTTAATTCAATATAACCATTTATATTTAATTTACGAATTAATCATGTAATCCGTATTAGCTAAAATTATTTAATCCGTATTAAATAATAATCTCAACATCTTATTGGCTAATTTAATAGTCAATACCTCTGACTAACTGTTTAGTCGTATCCGGCATAAATGTGACTGTATTTTCATACCTTCACATCTCTCAAACGTGTCCTATAGGTGTGACGTATAGGGACCAGTTGATCACCGCCATTGTACTAATAATAATACTGAAGTAAGTCATTGTACTAATAATTGTCAAGGACACCAGCCCCAACATTTATCACCCATGGCAAGCAAGTCAGGAGGATTTTCCTTTTCTTGTTATTTTTGACTAAGCTCAGGTTTTGTTTTTATGAGGCCTTGTGTTTAACTCTTTGCAACTGAAAAGTTGAGTTTTTTATATATATTATATGAAGTATGCTGGTAGAGTGACCCTTAATCTTAAAAATTCGTTTAAGTTAATGATGTAGGCTAAATGAATGCAAGAAGTAAACAAGTATTTAAGATTCGAAGTAAACATGTTTGCAATTGTCAGATATCATTTGTTTACTAATTAAATACTTCTAGTAAGGCATATAGGAACAAATCAGGTATATTCAGGAAAAAAGTATGTAGGAAAGTTTTATTCATATAAACATCACATTTCATACAAGTTGCAACAATCAGGTCGGGCAAAAAAAGGGGTTTTGGACTACTGCTTGTACTTGACCAAGGCAATGTAGGCTACATATGAAATAATTTCAAGTGGGTAATGTTCCATGCTCTTGGAATCATTTCACCGTCCAGGGTTTGCAGCCTGTAGGCACCCTGACCAGCAATTGAGTCAATCAGGTAGGCGCCTTCCCAGGTTGGGGCTAGTTTGCCTGCGTTCTCTTCCCTGGTGTTTGGGAATACTTTCCTGAGCACCAAGTCTCTTACCCTGAATACCCTGGCTTTGACATTTTTGTTGTAGCTTTTTACAACTGTTTGTTGATAGGCGGCCATTCTGATCGCTGGTTATTTCTCTTAGTTCCTCTGTCAGGTCTAAGCTGTTCTCCATCAGAGAAGTGTTGTAGGCTAGGGTATTCAGGCTAGTCCTGGCTGATGGGATGTCAATTTCTGCTGGGATCACGGCTTCACATCCGTAGACTAGGGAGTAAGGGGTCTGCCCTGTTGCGGTTTCGGAAGTGGTCCTATCAGCCCATAGCACAAAAGGCAATCCCTCTGCCCATTTGCCTTTTCGTGCCTTCAGCTTCTTTTTCAGGCAGTTTATGATTATCTTGTTGCTTGATTCAGCCTAACCGTTTGCTTTTGGGTAGCCTAGTGTTGATGTGATAAGCTTGATATTCCAGGCTTCACAAAATGTTGTTGTTCTTTTGCCTATGAATTGGCTGCCATTGTCGCAAATGATTTACGAGGGGATGCCAAATCTGCAGATGATGTTCCTTTTAATAAAGGAGATGACATCAGATTGCCTGACTTGGTTGAATGAGTCCGCCTCAATCCATTTTGAGAAGTAGTCAGTCATTGTTATCATGAATATTTTCTGTCCTGGAGCTCGGGGCATTTTGCCAACAATGTCGATCCCCCATTTCATGAACGGCCAAGGGGCAGAGATTGAATGTAGTTGTTCAGAGGGTTGGTGAATATAGGTTGCGTGGATCTGGCAGGCTTTACATTTGGAGCTAAATTCCAGGCAATCGGCCCTCAGTGTTGGCCAGAAGTAGCCTGTTTTGAGTACGTTGCTTGCCAGGCTTCTGTCGCCTTTATGATTTCCGCAGTGCCCTTCATGTATTTCATTCTGACAGCACATGTTCAGCCTCTTGTGGTTCTAGGCATCAGAGATATGGTCCAGCCTGCGATCGCTTAAAAGTGCATTGTTAATTATAGTATATGAGGCAACTTTAATTTGAAGAGCTCTAGCATCCTGCCTGTTCGGGGGTAATATTCCCTGAAGGAGCCAATCATAATATGGCTTTGTCAAGGAGTTGGCAACGTATATGAGAAAGGTTTGGTTCCTTCTGTCTATTGAGGATTCTAATAGATGAACTATAGGAATGTTGTCAAAGTCAGGGGGACTGAAGTTAGATCCTAGGCCGGTCAGGGCATCGGCCTGGGTATTCAAATCCCTAGGGATTTGGTCAATACTAAATGTAGAAAATTTGAATTTCAAATTCTGGACAATGTCAAGGTAGAGCATCATCTTTGAAACTTTTGCAGCATAGACTCCATTAACTTAATTTGAAATGTGAAGGGAATCGTTGTGTACCTTTGTAACAATCTGACCCGCCACCGTCGTAACACAAACCCAATAAGATGGGTGCACACTTTTGGGCCCATTATTTGTCCTCACTTAAGCCCAAAAGCACAAGGCCTTGTTACTAAGTGGTGGGCGGGAGCTATTATAAACATATCACAATCCTCACCTTGTACCGATGTGAGACAAATCTCCTCTCATACTCTTGGGGTGTTACAACTTTGATGTTTTTGGCACCTAGATCAACACATACCTTCAGACCGGCTATTAGGGCTTTATGCTGCTTCATTATTTGTTGCTTCAAATGCACAACTTATGGCATGTACTACCCTATTCCCCTGTGGTGATTTAAGTACTATACCTAGGCATGTTCCTCTCACATTGGCTGCACCATCGACAAATAAGGTCGATACTAGGCTTGTCTGGTCGCTGGTCAGTGCGTTTATCTTTTTAAGTGAATCAAGTTCGAGGGTAGGACTAAAATCAGCCACAAAGTCTGTTAATGCTTGTGACTTGATCGCTGTCTGGGGTTCAAACTTAATATTGTAGGTGCTAAGCTGAACTGACCATTTGCACATACGTCCAGACAGTTCACGCTTTCGTAGGACAGATTTAATGGGTATGTTGGTCCGGACAATTATGGGGTGGCTCTCAAAGTAAGGTCTCAACTTGGTGCAACTCATAACCAAAGCTAAAACATATTTCTCAAGTAATCCATACCTCATTTCAGCATCCAAGAGACTTTTACTTACATATTAGACTGGGTGTTGTTGTCCATCCAGCTCTTTGACCAGAACTCCACTTACAGTAGACTCAGTTACTGAGAAATAAACCGCCAGGGGTTCATCCTTTACTGGTTTTGCTAATAATGGAGGGGTGGATAGATAACTTTTTAGTTCCTCAAAGGCTGCCTGGTGAACAGGGGTCAGAGGAAGTCTTTGTTTTTTCTGAGCAGATTATAGAATGACTTGCATCTCTCGGATGACCTTGATATAAACCTGTTCAGGGCTGTTACCCTTCCTGTTAATTTTTGGACATCTTTGACACACTTTGGTGGCTCCAATTCCAAGGCGGCCTTGATCTGCTCAGGGCTGGCTTCTATCCCTCTCTTGGTCACCATGTAGCCTAAAATGTTTCCTGCTAAGACTCCAAAGTGACATTTGGAGGGATTCAGCTTCATATTGAATTGTTCCAGTATTTGGAAGGCCTTCTCCAGGTCTTTAAAGTGATCCTCAACCTTCTTGGATTTGACCACCATGTCGTCAATATAGACTTCCATAGTGTCTCCAATTTGATCTTTGAACAACATATTGACCAACCTCTGATAGATTGCCCTGCATTTTTCAGACCAAAAGGCATAGCAGTATAACAATATATACCTCTTTCAGTGATGAATGATGTGCTTTCCTGGTTTGACGGATGCATGTTTGTTTTATTGAATCCACTTGAAGCATCCATGAAAGTTAATATTTTGTGCCCTGCTGTAGCATCTACCATGGCGTCAATGTGTGGCAAAGGGAATGGATCCTTTGGGCAAGCCTTATTCAGATTAGTGTAATCTACATAGACCCTCCACTTGCCATTCATCTTTTGGACGACCATCATATTGGCTAGCCAATCAGGATACATCACTTCCCTGATCATACCCATGTCTAGCAGCTTTTCTACTTCTTGGTTGATGATTTCATTTCTTTCAGAGGCAAATTTTCGTCTTTTTTGATGCACATGCTTAAAAGATGTGTCAATATTGAGCTTATGAGTAATAATATTAGCATTAATACCAGTCATATCAAAATGTGACCAAGCAAAACAAGACATCTTAGTTTTAAGAAAATTAACCAGATCTGGCCTGACTGAGTCAGGTGCATCAGAACCAACAAGTACCTTCCTATCAGGGAATTCATGATATAGGGTTACCTCTCCTGTCTCAAATTTGTGTTTCTGCAACATATTCTTTCCTGATAGAGGACTTTAGTTGCTATGCCAGGGACTTACATAGCTTTGATGGTTTCAAAGCCTGCGAGTAGCATTCCTGAGCTGTTTTTTTCTCCTCTGATAGTAGTTACCCCCCCATTCGGTCGGTATTTTTACGCACTGATGGTACGTTGAAGGAACAGCTTTGACATTGTGCATCCATGGTCTACCCAGGATTACGTTGTATGAGGATAAGCAATCTAGGACTTCGAATCTTTCATATGATGCAACTTCATTCGTGTATGTTAGTAAGTTGATCTCCCCAGGGTACTTCTGGTTTCTCCACTGAATCCGACTAGGACACTTGACTTTTTGATGATCTGATCCTCACTGATCTTCATAGTCTTTAGTACGTCCATCATTATCAGGTTGATTGAGCTGCCTCCATCTATCAATATTCTGGAAACTTTTGCTATACCGATTTGCATTATTATAACTAGGTTATTATGTTGTAAGTCTGGTACTCCCTGTAAATCAGAGTCGTCAAAAGTGACAGCAGGTAAAGAAATAGATCTAGAAGGAGATTGAAGTTTTGACTCCCTAGCAACTTTCTTAGCTGCTGAGTTGGTTAGACCGCAGATTTATGAATTTGACTTCATAAAGGGGAGAGGAGGAGGAGGCACCCTTATATTTCCCTGGACTTTCCTTTCTTCTTTGTTGTGACCCAACTGCTGGATTATATCCTTTAAATAGCCCTTCCTGATCAGGTAGGCTACTTGCTTCCTTAGCTGGATGCACTCTTCTGTGATGTGTCCTATATCCTGATGGAATTCACACCACTTTGAGGAATCACTCTTGGGGTTGTCAGATTTCCCTAGCCATCTGACTGTATCTCCCATGCCTTCTAGCTTTTTGATTAACCCTGCAGTTGAAATAGAGAAGTTATATTCAGGAATGGTTGGTAGGGTAGAAGGGTTACCTCTGTACTCTTGGGTCACATTGACTTCAGAACGCTCAGGCCTGGAATATGGGGCGGATCTGGAGTTGTTTCCTCTGTGGTTGGAGGTTTTCCTGCTTGTTTGTTGGTAATTCGGCTTTCTTGCTGATGAAGATGCCCTGAAGTTGAGGTCTTCTTCCAGTCTGACATGCTCCAATGCAATTGACTAGACAGTAGCGAAAGTTGGGCAAGCCTTTTTTGTTAGATCTACATAGATATCACTGTCAGGCTGGACACCTTGCCTGAATGCCTCGACTGCGGTCTCCTCATCACACCTTGGTATAGCCACCATTTCCTTGACAAATCTGTCGAGATATTCCTTGACAGTCTCGTCTGGAAGTTGTTTTACGCTGAACAGGTTACTTGGCCTTTTAGCCATGTCCCTGTTGCTGGAAAATTACTGGTTGAAGGCATTGACCAAATCTGCACAACTCCTGATGCTCCCAAGAGGAAGATTGATGAACCATTGTATTGCTGCTCATGTCAGTGTTGTCCCAAAGCCTTTGCACATGCAAACTTGCCTGAGCTCACTAGAAATCGAGGCATCCAGCATCTTGTGCTTGAACACGGCAATATGATTTTGTGGAACAGTAGTCCCGTCATAGGTTCTCATTGACGGAACAGAGAATTTCTTCTGGAGATCCACCTTGGCTATCTCCTCAGCAAAAGGTGAGTCAGCAACGTTGTCAATCTCTACCTCTTGAACGGGATCAGGCACCCAGGAATGTTCTCTATTTTGTTATGGAGTTTCTGGATTTCCTGGACCAGCCATCATTATGGCTGCATTGGTTTGATCTGTTGCAGTTGTCTCATCCCCCTTACTAGGGGTAGGGTTTTTCTCCGGGGTTGTATAGCAGGAGAAGTCAATATTCTTGATAATGGAGGAGAAGTGGCTTCCAAGCTCGAATCTAGGTTTGGAGCTTGATGATTTCTCCTCTAATTGCTTCTTCAGTATGGACTCAGACTCCTTGACCATGTCAAGTTCGGCCTGTGTTTGTGCTTCCCTTTCTCTAATCTCTTCCAACTCTCTGATCTAAGCCAAGGCAGCCTCTAATTGCTCTTCTAGGGTAGGAGTCAACATTTTTTAGTGAGGATTTTTTGTAAGATGTTGGGAAGATTTTTCTGAGATTAATGAACTAGATGCCCCACGGTGGGCGCCAATTGTTTTAGCAAGAATTATCCTGATCGGATCAAGCTAAATGATGTATGAAATGTAGGGTATCTAGCTCTAGTATGATCAATATCAATGTAATTGAATAATTTAAAAAGAAAAGACTAAAGAACGAAGACTCAATAAGTGTTTCTGGACAGAATAGAAAAGACGATTATGAATGCTTGTATTACTTGTGAAAAATGGTACTGATTACATATATTCTAATACAAATGATAGTTTCTGATTTTATAGTAGTTATGATCTGAACGTTGGATGCTTCAACGTTCTTCTTCCTCAGTTTGTAGTCGTTCCGGATTAGTAGGGCACATCCCTATAAATTCGGGTTGACTCTTCTTCCCTTAACGTACATATATATCCCATGGTTACACGTTCCTTTAACGTTGCTAGGGTTTGTGACCCAGTCTTCCTTAAAAGTAGGAACTGAGATCTTTTTATTACTTGTTTGCTGCTTAGCTGATCTGGGCAAGTTAGTCAGGCATGATTCTACTTGATTCTGTTCAGCTGTAACTCCTCGTCTGGGCAGGTATATACTCTGTTTAGGCTATATTATCCCTGATCCGTCTTGAGTACACAAGGTTGTCCGGAATCTCCTTTGCTAGGCTTGTTATGAGTGGTCGAACTGGATGCAAATCTGTTCAGGCTAATTAGGCTCAACAACCACCAAGAAAGATCATTTCCCTCTTCTTTTCATTGATCAAATGGTAGAACGGTTAGCTTCTTATGATTTTTTCTGTTATTTGGATGGGTACGACTCAGGGTTCTTTCAGATCCCTATTCATCCAGAAGATCAGAAAAAGACTACTTTTACTTGTCGTAAAGGTGTTTTTGCATATCGCGAGATGTCTTTTCGTTTGTGTAATGCCCATGCTACCTTTCAAAGGTGTCTGATGGGGATATTTTCTTAGTATATCGAGTCTATCATGGAAATCTTTATGGACGATTTCAGTGTCTATGGGAATGATTTTGATAACTGTTTAGCTAACCTTGATAAAGTTTTGCAGCGATGTGTCGAGGTTAATCTAGTGCTAAATTGGGAGAAGTGCCATTTTATGGTTAATGAGGGCGTAGTCCTTGGGCACTTAGTTTCCGACAGGGGTATTGAGGTTGATAGAGCAAAGGTACAAGTGATTAAGCAGTTACCACCACCTGTTAATGTTAAGGGGGTGCGGAGTTTCCTTGGTCATACTGGCTTTTACCGCCGGTTCGTCAAGGACTTCTCCAAGATTGCTGAACCACTTATACAATTGTTATTAAAGGATGCTCCTTTTGATTTTACTGACGACTATATTTCTGCTTTCGATACATTGAAGCAGGCTTTGGTCTCTGCACCCATTATCCAGCCCCCTGATTGGGAGTTGTCTTTCGAGATCATGTGTGATGGTAGTGATTATGCACTAGGAGCGGTGTTGGACCAGGGGAAGAATAAAGTTCTGAATATTATTTATTATGCGAGCCAAACTCTGGATGAGGCTCAAGTGAAATGCTACCACTGAGAAGGAGTTATTAGTTGTGGTTTATCCGTTAGATAAATTTTGATCATATCTGTTGGGTTCTAAAGTGATTGTTTTATAGATCATGAAGCGCTGAAAAACCTTTTAAGTAAGAAGAGAGCTAAACCCATATTGCTGAGATGGATACTTCTTCTCCAGGAGTTCGATTTAGAAATCAAGGACAAGAAATGCGTAGACAATGTTGTAGCAGATCACCTGTCGCGTATGACGCAATAGGAGGGAGATGATACTCTTCCAATTAATGATTCATTTGTTGATGACTCTTTGTATTTTGCCTTTTCAGTGAGATCTACTGATGGAATTGAGCCTTGGTTTGCAGATTATGTCAACTATGTTGTTAGTGGCGCACTGCCACCCGATCAATCTTATCAGCAGCGGAAGAGATTTTTGGACGGTGCTCGACAATACTTCTGGGATGATCATTATTTATTTAAGAAGTGTGCAGACGGTCTTTACAGACGATGTATTCTACAGTGGGAAACCCAAGTTATCTTGGAAGTTTGTCATTCTTCTCCTTATGGTGGTCACCACGGTCCGTCGTACACCGTGGCTAACGTAACATCCCGTATTTTCGTAAATAATATTTTAATGATTTTAAATTATTTTCCGGAATATAATATATATTATTTTATTAATAAATCGTAAATCTTATTTTAAGTTCTCCGTTAGTTCCGTCTTAAGAATATTTTAATTCTTAAGATGTTCACTTGGCAACTCATTTCCCGACTTGAGTCCGTTCACAAAACAAGTAACCCGACTCAAATAAGTGAAAGGACAATATAAAACCCCACTTAAACCCTATTCATCAACATCCATTTCATTTCTACAGTAACATCACAAACTCCATTGTTCTTCATTTCTTCAAGCTTAAAATCAACATCTCGACCCTTTCCCGAACTCGTATCAAGGTAAGCTTTACATTTTCGGAATCCTCTCGAGATTTGCAAGCTTCCTATCTCTTTCAATTTCAGTTTCCTTGAAGTCGAAAAAGACGCTATTTTTCCCCAAATCTGTTTTAAGCTTATAATCTTCGTTTCTTTTGTTGTAGGAGTTGGATTAGAGGACCCGGAGGTTGATAGTTACGTTATTGAAGAAGAGATTGGAGCTTAACCCGTTTATAAGGTGACTTTGATGAGTAACTTGGCCTTTTTGTTAAAGTAGCACAATTTGTGGTTGTTCTTGATGTTATTTCTGATTTTGTGGGTTATTGATGATGCTTGAGTATAGTAATATGTTAGGGATTCATTTTACATGTTCTTCATATGATTTAATTGAAGTTTATGATGTTCTTATGCTTGATTCATTTACTTTTCAGTTTTTGCAAAGTTAAGACGAATACAATGTTTGATCCTAATACGTGTTCTAATTGTTCAAAATTGTATATGAGACGTACTTGGGATTGTTATGGGTTGATATGTGCTGATAGTATAAGTTTGATGCTTGAAATCATGATGTAGAAGTGTTTGTCGAAAGTTTAAAGGAAATGGCGAATTGCAGGAATTTCACGAAACAGACCTGCCCGTGTCTGGGCGCAGGCTGCGCAACCCGTTGCGCAGGCTGCGCAAAAACCGTTGTAGCTTGTTCATTTGTTTAATTGTTTTCGTGTTGTTTTGAGGGCTTGTTTCTCAATTTTTTTAAGGATGTTTAAGTGATGTTTATTGATATATTTACTTGGTTTTAAATGTATGTTTGAGCTAAGTAAGGTTTAGCAAAGTAGTTAGCTAATTGCCTAATGTTAGTCATTTCTCAATTGTTTGGTTGTAAGGTTTCTTTACAAGTTTTATAGCATGTTTAAGTATCATATGTTGATATGTTTATACTTGAATCGTAAGGGGTAATGTAGTATGTAATAAGTTAGCAAGTTTACTTCTTATCTAAAGTTAGTTAGTTCTTAATGGTAATGGGTAATTTAGTAAGCAATGTTTTAGCATGTTGTTTCTTATCTTAGGCTAGTCCTCTTCTTAGGTTGTTTATGAGACCTAGTGAACTTAGTTAGTCGAATAGGAACCCTTAGACTTTTAGAAGAGAGTCTTAGGTTGTTCATGGTTTTATCGAACTTGGTCTTCTCTTATATGTGTATGTGTGTTTGAGGTCCCCGAGGTTCGGGCGGCACTCTATTGGGTTCGGGAATGGAGAGAGGATAAAGACCCCCCGGTCGGGTAACCGAAAGGGAAACCGGCTCTCCCTCAACTTAGTTCCCAGGGTCAATTAAGTGTTGTTTAGAGGTCTAGAAGATTAGGACTAAGGTTTTGGTTGAAGTACATATCGGAATATGTCTGAGCAGGGACCGCTAGAGTACGATATGTGCTGATGTTTGTATGCATGTCAAGATATGATCTGAGCAGGGATCCTCTAGCTTGACATGTGAGTGTTTGTGGCGTGGCAGACATGTTTGAGCAGGGACCTCTGGACCGTCACATGTATGGTTGATGCGGTAGGGAAATGTCTGAGCAGGGACCTCTGTTCTACCGTGAGTTTGAATGACCGTAGTGGGTTTGGTCTGAGCAGGGATCTCAATATGTTATAAATGCTGGAGTATGTTGGATGCTTTATGTGTTACGTGTCGTTAACAATAGGTGGCTAGGAGAACTCTAGTCACTCCCCACTGATTGTGGCGTACATGTTTTCATGTATGTAGGTACATGACAGGTTGATAGCTGATGGGTTACATTGGAGGCTAGCGAGCGATGATCCATTCATCATTGACTTACCTTTCTTATCATGTAGCTAGACCTAGTAGTTTTGGATTTCGTACTTGGTATTTATACTTTTCGTACTTAGACATATACATATCTATGTTTTGGTTTATATCAGTTTGTACAGTTTTGTTTTAATTCACCTCGTTTATCATGCATGTTAAAGTTTAAATTCCGCGTAAATTTTGGCATGTTTGTATGTTTTATTTTCCGCTGCGACGAGGGGTTTTACAACTAAGGTACTTGAGTCTGGTTTTTATTGGCCAACTTTATTTGTTAACACTAAAGTCTTTGTCTCGAGTTGTGATGCTTGTCAGCGTTCGAGAAATATTTCCAAGAGGAATGAAATGCCTCAGAATGGTATTTTAGATGTCGAGATTTTCAATGTTTGGGGAACTGATTATCAAGGACCATTCTCTTCCAGTCGTAGTAACAGGATTATTCTGGTCGCTGTAGATTTTGTGTCTAAATGGGTGGAGGTCATTGCTACACCCAACTATGATGACATGACCGTGATTAAGTTGTTTCGTAAGACTATTTTCCCCTGTTTTGGTGTCCCTAGGATCGTCATTAGTGATAGGGGTATGCCTTTCAGGGATTAACAACTAGCAACCTTAATGTCTAAACACGGTGTAAAGCATCGTAGGGGGTTGGGGGTATCATCCTCAGACTAGTGGGCAAGTTGAAGTCTCTAATAGGGAACTTAAGGAGATTTTAACTAAGGTCGTGTCTAAATCACGGAAGGACTGGAGTCTAAAACTTAATGACAAGTTTTAAGCTTATAGGACTGCTTTCAAGACATCTATTGGTGCTTCGCCGTATCGAATAGTGTATGAAAAGTCATGTCATTTACCTGTTGAACTCGAACATAAAGCTTGGTGGGCGATTCGACAATTGAATTATAATGCTGACTTGTGTGGTGAGATACGCTTGTTGCAACTAGATGAGCTAGAGGAATTCCTTCTAAAAGTTTATGATAGCTCATGCATTTATAAGAAGAAGACTAAGCATTGTCACGACAAGAGGATTCTCCCTCGTGAGTTTCATGTTCGGCAAAAGGTGTTATTGATTAACGCCAGTTTGCGTCTGTTTCCTGGTAAGGTGAAATCCAGGTGGAGTGGCCCTTACACCGTCACTGGATTTACTAATTTTGGATACGTTGAGAAAGAAGACCCCAAGGGGAACCGTTTCAAGGTCAACGGGCATCATGTGAAGCACTATTATGGAGTTGGCGACGTTGTTGGTCAAGTCGAAGTGATCTTCTTCGACGAGTTTGAAGAATTCAAAGACTGAAGGATTTAGGTTGTGCGGGACCTCGTAAACCTACGCTTACCAGGAGGCAACCCCGCTTGTATTTTGTTGTAATTTTTTTCCGGACTTTTTGCATGTTTTCTGTGTTTTTAAGACCTCTTAAAATATGTTTCGCATGTTCTTTCAGTGCTGATCGTTGTTTGCCGCTCACTAATGCGGCCTGGTACAACAATCCCATCGATCGAGTCTCTTTTATGCTCAATCGAGCTCTTTGATGCAACAAAACCTATTGATCGAGTACCTGATTTCCTCGATCGAGAAACTTCCCTTCAAAATCTATCGATCGACTCTTTTTAGTTGCTCGATCGATGCATACCATGGTCCATTCTTATCGATCGAGTGAAGTATGTCCCTCTAGCCTCGATCAATGATTTTCGTAAACCTCCCATATTCTGGTTCGGTTTGGCGAGGTACATGGCGTGCGCCATATTGTAAGTTCTCCGACTCACTCTATCTAGTTGTATTTTTCTTTTCCCTTTACTTCGTACAATGAGGACATTGTATGGATTGGTTTAGGGAGGATTTATGTATCCATTTCTTGTCTGCATGTTGTTTCACTTAAGCCTAACACAGTTATATCTTTTGCACAGTGACTTGCATAATCTACGAGTTTTTTGTTTAATAGTCATGCTGAACGAATAGACCCGACCTACAATTTGGCAACCTACTTACAAATTCTAAGGAATAGAGATTATATAAACTGGTGACATTCATGACCGATTTCATGCAGGATTGTGAGTGGTACTCCATACATTTCATCGCATCGCACATATATGATTTTTGACGCCTATTGCCTGCACGTACGGTTTGTGGATGGTGTTACATCCTTGGAAATACTTGCAATACCCTCTTTCTCGTTTTACTCCGTTAACTTCACATAAGCCAAATCTGCCAGTTATCTCTAACTACATCCTAAACTAAGCCTACCCTTATGTTGAGCTAGTTTAGTAGTTTTGGTTGGTACATGTTCTATTGATATATTTTTGGCTCGTATTAATTGTTCTTGAAAGTTGGGTATTTACAGAAAGGAAAAAAAGAAATCGAAGTAGCCGAAACTCCTCAATCTCTTAAATAAATTCAGAAACAATCTCGGCTAAAATTATTCGAATTACCTCCTATGTTTATTCGTAGTTCATAAGGTATGATTTATTGGATTGGTGTTGTATGCCTATAATATAAAGGCGATTGAGCTCCAATTTTTTATTCCTGTTTTACAATCCGATGGTTCATAATGGTTCTGATAGGATACTTCCTTGGCTACTTACCCTCTCATTTCCATAATCATTTTGCCTCTTCTTACCCATAGCCTCACAAATCCAAATTGTTGCAAGTGCTTGGCATGTATCAGATCTTGATTGGTGGTATGCGTGTGTACGGTAGCTGGAATCACTTGTCATGCTAGTTAGCGATGCATGAATATGTTGGTCGTAGTTACGCGAGCGACAATTTCTCTTTCTCTCTTACTCATATATCATGATTGTCCTTTTGATTTGCTGAGAGAATAGTGACTCGTGAGAGTCTGATTTGGATGGTCTAGCATGGTCGACGAATCAGCTGCTTTCAAAAATATCTTCATAACTCGTTTGCATTTGACAATATTGCTAAGTTTTGACTATTGCTTGAAACTGGTTTAGGTGGACAATTTGTAGTGGTTCTGAGCTTAATCCAGTTCCTTTAGTTGGTTACATCCTATTTGCTTGAGGACAAGAAATGGTTTGGTTTTGGGAAGTTTGATGCGTGCATTTCATATAGACCTTTTAGGCCATGTTAGCACGCATTTCCATGCTTATTTCGTAGTATTTGTCTACAATTTTTCCCTGAACAGTCTACTTTGCTTTGCTTTGTATTAATTATAAATACGAGCCGGATAGATGGAAAACCAGCCTACTTCTGGACCCTCGAGCACACATAAGAGAGTTAGAGCGGAATCATGTGACCTCGGCATGCACGAAGCTATTTGAAGAAAAATGAAGGACGAAATGAAGCTGCCAAAGGACTAGCCGATCGATCGAGAGCTTTTGTAACACCCCCATTTATTTAAGGTCCTGTACTAGGACTCCCTAGATAAATAAGGATGTTACCATCTCGGTTTCCCGAGGCAGTAGATACAAAGGAAGATAAACAATACTTTAAATTGATAAGGTTAACTCAAGGAACGAGTTTATACAACTGAATTATAAAAACTGTCTTGATGAAATAAAAGTACAACTCGTAAAACAGCTACTAAAGTGATCTAGACTCTAGGCAGGTCCGGGTCCATGCTTCTCTCTTCCCTTAGCTCCTAAAGTCTCAACACCTGTCAATCTGCTCCCCAATAAATTAGTTCATCACAGGTGATCACGAATACACAGGGTTAACCACGAGGTTGAGTAAAGAAAAACTGTAAACAAACCACATTGCTATAAATAGAAAGTCGAACTTCTCCACTCCGAATCACAAGACCCATTATTCTCCACACAAATCACAAAACCCATTATCTCCGCACCAATCACAAGACCCATTATCTCCGCACCAATCACAAGACCCATTATCTCATCTCCTCGTTGTATATCACAGAATTATATAAATAACACAATATAATGATCACATGGTGATAGATAACAAACATGCTTGATATCAAATAAGAACAGATTACACATCATTATATACCAGTAGTTCCCCTACCTGAAATAGCAGGAAATGTAGATACGTCCAAGCTCGTTAAAAGTGTTCCAAACGAAACTCGCTACCTAAACACGTATATGTAACAAATTAACAATCTTCCCGAACCCCTTAACGGTCATACTTACTATAAATAGCAACCTTCCAAAAGTGGAAAGTTTTCATAAATAGAAACGTTCCCAATATAGTAAATTTAGTTTGAATTTCAAATTGTTCTAAGTATACATTAATACCCATATTAAAGCTTCCCATAAATAATTCCCAAAACATATTCCTTAATAAATAAAATCTTTACTAAAAATAAAACATTAATACCATAAATAACAAACATATGAATAATAATAATAATAATAATAATAATAATAAAATCATAAAAATAAATAAACTTAAAAGAAACGAGACCACAAAGCTAAACTACCCGACTCACCCTCTCTCCCGACTTCAACCCACAACACCACCGTGTATCACCCCCTCGACCACCAGCGGACACCACCCTTCAACCACTACGAAAAAATACGCCATTTGCGACGGAAATTTTGCGACGGACAGGAAATCCGTCGCAAAAAGGTGTTTGGGACGGACTTTGCGACGGATTTCTTTTTTGCGACGGACCCAAATTTCCCAGACCCGCGAAGTAAAAGTCAAATGGCGGGAAAGTTTACGACGGAAAATCCGTCGCAAATATTGACTTTTGCGACGGAAATTCCGTCGCAAGCACATTGACCAGACTTGACAAACACATGGTCCAGGTCAAACATTGACCAGATTTGCGACGGATAATCCGTCGCAAAAGTCAATATTTGCGACGGATTTTCCGTCGCAAATCTGGTCAATGTTTGACTTGGACCAGATTTGCGACGGAAAATTCCGTCGCAAATATCCGTCGCAAACGTTATTTATACAGACCCCCGCGGGTCTTTTCTTTTTCCCCAAATCGATTTTAATTTCGTATCCCTAAAACCTAATTGCGATTTTTCGACGATCAACCACCCCAACCCACCACCCCCGACGCCACCACCCCCCCACCCCACCACCCCTGACACCGCCTCCCCCGACGCCGCCGCCTCCTTCCTTCCTTTCCTTCTCCTTCCTTCCTCCTCCTTCCTCTCCTTCTCCTTCTCCTTCTCCCTGCCACCTCACCGCCGCCGCCTTGCCGCCGCCACTTACTTATTCATTCTCCATTTCTCTTAATGTATGTATACTAACTTTCGTTATTTATGTACCGTCTTAATTAGTTATTTTTAGTCCGTCGCAAAATTCCGTCGCAAATTCCGTATTATTGTTTTTTATTGTTATTAAGAATAGTTAGTTTAGTTTAATTGTTATTTGATTAGTTTAGTTAGTATTGTTAGGTGGTTAGTGATATTAGGTTAGTAGCTAATTTCGTCCCAAATCCGTCGCATATTGTTGTTAAGATGTTTAGGACGATTGTTTTTTGATATAAAATTTGCATTGTTGTTGATTGTTAGTGTTGTTGATTTGTTTAGAATATTCTTGAATAGTACCCGTTCAATAATTACACATTAGGTGTAATTGTTGAATAGTCCCCGTTTTGGGACTGTCTTTGAATCTTTCATGCCATTTAGGTAGTAAACATTCTTATATTTTCTTGATTGTAATGAAACAAAAATTGGGCAACACTTCCTTATTGTTCTCCAAATACATTCTATATAATGTATTTGGAGAACAATAGGGAAGTGCTGCCCAATTTTTGTCTCATTACAATCAAGAAAATATAAGAGTGTTTACTAATGGTATGAAACATTCAAAGATGGGTTTAGGCTGGAGAGATAAGGACCCCAGACCGTTATATGTAAATTGTTTTTTTTTTGCAGGTTGGTGTTGGTGTTGGTGTTGGTGTTGGTGTTGTAGTTGTAGTTGTAATTGTTGTTGTTGTTGTTGTTGTTGTTAGTTGTTGTTATATATGTAGTTGTTATTTAATTGTTGTTGTTAATTAATTGTTGTTGTTGTTAATAAGTTGTTAACTAGTTTTTGTTGTTAGTTGTTGTTATATATATATATGTAGTTGTTATTTAATTGTTGTTGTTAATTAGTTGTTGTTATTGTTTGCTAAAATATGTAGATTTACTATGAAGAGATTAGAAAGAAAATGGATGTATGAAAGGTTGGATTCTAGGAAAAAAATAAGGCAGGATTTCGTAATTGGTGTTAATGAATTCATTAACTATGTTAAGCAACAAGACGAATACGTTAGGAATAGAGAAATTAGGTGTCCATGTTCTAAGTGTAAGAATACAAAGTATTTAGTTGAGCAAGAAGTACGGAAACACCTTGGTTTAATAGGGTTTTGTGATAACTACTACGATTGGGTGTGTCACGGAGAGAAATTCTCCGTTGAGGAAGAGGGAAGCTCATCAATGCACTCCGACAATCCTTATAGAGATATGGTAGAAGATGCGTTACGCGATAGCATTGATCAAATTAGGGAAGATGCTCTAAACGCCGAGGTGGTCGATGAATCTCCAAATCCTAATGTATTAGCTTTTTTCCAAATGCTAAAACATGCCGAACAACCTCTTTATGTAGGAAGTCGTATGACATTGCTACAGTCGGCTTCAAGGTTGATCACTTTAAAATGTGAATTCAACTTAGCTGAAAAATGTGTAGATGGTTTTGCGTCATATATCGGAGATATGATTCCTGAAAATAATCTAATGACGCGTAACTACTACGAAACCAAAAAAGTTCTTAAAGCTCTTCAACTTCCCCATCAGAAGATAGATGCCTGCTCGGTAGGATGTATGCTTTTCTGGATGGACGACGCTCACCTTGATAAGTGCAGAAAATGTGGTACGAATAGGTACAAATTAGAGAAAAATGCAAATGGCAAAAGAGTTCCCGAAAAGTTCTTAACTTATTTTCCATTAGGACCACGGTTGCAACGCTTTTATGCCACAAAGCACATCGCGGGCGAAATGCGTTGGCATTATGAAAACCCTCGTGTTAGTGGAACAATGTCTCATCCAAGTGACGGGGAGGCTTGGAAACAGTTTGACCGGCTGCATCCTGATTTTGCATCTGAGCCTAGGAATGTCCGTCTTGGACTTTGCACTGATGGTTTCGCACCGTTTAGTCAATTCGGGAAGCAATATTCATGTTGGCCGGTGATACTTACTCCATACAATTTACCACCCTGGCTCTGTATGAAAAGACAGTTTATGCTCTTAACATTACTTATTCCCGGTCCCCACAATCCAAAGAAAAACCTTGACGTCTATTTGCAGCCTCTTATTCACGAGTTGAAGCAATTATGGGAGACGGGGATCTTAACCTATGACGTTTCCCTGAAGCAAAACTTTGATCTTAGAGCCGCACTCCTATGGACGATCAACGACTTTCCTGCATATATGGCATGTTATCTGGTTGGACAACTCAAGGTGAGCATGCATGTCCATATTGTATGAAAAATGAGACTAAGTCAATTTGGCTACAACATGGCAAAAAATGGAGTTGGTTTGATTGTCATCGACAGTTTTTAGACAGTAATCATGTTTTTCGTAACGATAAGGTGCATTTTAGAAAAGGGAAAGTTGAGCACGATGTTGCTGCGAAGAGGTTAACAGGCAATGAAGTATGGGATTGTGTCAAACATCTACCAAAAATTGTGGATGGATCTGAACGTGAACTGAATTTGCTTAAAGGGAAACGGATTGGGTGGTGGAAACAAAGCATCTTTTGGGAGCTTCCCTATTGGAGCACGCTACTAATTCGACATAACCTTGATGTCATGCATATTGAGAAAAATTTCTTCGAGCAAATAATTAACACTGTCATGGACGTGAAAGGAAAAACAAAATTAAACTCAAATGCAGAGAAGGACATGTTACTTCTTTGTTCAAGTAGAAGAAAAGGGGATTCGGTCGTTTTGAAAAAGGAACAAAAGAAGGTCCTATGTGAATGGGTATACAAACTGAAGTTTCCCGACGGTTATGCTTCAGATTTGAGAAGGTGTGTCGATATGAAAGAATTGAAGATACACGGTTTGAAAAGTCATGATTGTCACGTCTTCATGGAGCGATTACTCCCAATTGCTTTGAGACATCTTCTTCCAAAAAATGAGTGGAATGCCATAACTGAAATTAGTCAGTTTTTCAGAGATTTGTGTACTTCATCAGTACAAATTGAAAAAATTACAAGTCTCGAAAATAACATTGCGGAGATTATCTGCAAATTAGAGAAAATCCTTCCACCTTCTTTTTTCAACTCAATGGAACACCTACCTATTCATTTGCCCTATGAAGTAAAAGTGGGTGGTCCTGTGCAATATAGGTGGATGTATCCTTTCGAGAGGTAATGTCATCATCCTTATTCAATTCTTTATATTACATAATACATATTTTTCATCATATTTTTCATTCTAAATTAATTTGTTTGTAGGTTTTTGAATCATTTGAAAAAGAAAATCAAAAATAAAGCTCATGTTGAAGGGTCTATATGTAATGCATATTTAATTGAGGAAATAACAAATTTCTGTTCCCTATACTTTGAAGATCATATAGACACCAAGGCAAAGGACCTTGACGTTGGTTCAAAAAAGCCGACACAATCTAACTTGCCTGAGATATTTCAAGATCATGATGGCACAACTTCTGGAAAGTGTCGTGAAAGGTTTTTGGAGGATAACGAATATGAGCGTGCACACCTCTACGTTTTATCGAACTGCGATTCTGATGAATTGAAACGAAACGAAGTGTAAGTGGTGAATCTAAATTCTTATACTTGAATTCATAATTATTAGTTGTTAAAAAATTAATAATTCCCCTAATTTGAATATAGGTTGTTTGAAAATTTTATCATGAGAGAACATCCTGAATGTGTCGTAGGCAATGATGTTTGGGAAAAATATGAAACAAGATTTCCCAGATGGTTTAGATCTCAGGTTAATAATATAGAAGATCCAGTTCTAATTGCCTTAGCAAATGGTCCCTCAAGAAGAGTCAGAACATGGAAACGCTATTCCATCAATGGCTACAAATTTCGAGCTTTCATTCAAGGAAAAGATTTGGAAAAGTGCACAATTAACAATGGAGTTTGTGTGAGTTCCACTGAAGGAGCTGACTACTATGGGACCCTTGACGAAATTGTTGAAATGACTTATACAGGCCCACAAAGCACTTACAAAGTCATTTTGTTCAAATGTAGTTGGCTAGATAACTCCGAAAGAGGCATGCAAGTGCATAAGGAATATAAGCTTGTGGATGTTAACCGGAGTAGAAAATTTGCAAAGTACGACCCATTTGTGTTGGCATATCAAGTGGAACAAGTTTACTATAGTCTTTATCCAGGTATAAAAAAGGATCAAAGTCAATGGTCAGCGGTATTCAAAACCAAGGCTAGATCACATGTCGATGCCCCCGTTGATGAATCTTTCTTTCAAGAAAATGTTACTAATGGTGAAACAATACTGTCACCAATTGAAGTAGAAGAAGAAGATGAAGATGAAATTGTGGAGGAACCAGAATACATTCAAATTGTGACAGTGGGGCAACATGAGGATGAGGACGAGGACGAGGACGAGGTTGAGGATGAGGATGAGTATGAGGATGAGGATGAGGATGAAGATGAAGATATTATAGATTCTCTTTGTAAGGATGTATGAATAAATTGTTCAAGTGATGATGATGATGATTAGGACTACTATCTATTAGATTCGATAATCTTGTATTTGTTGAAATTATTGTAGATGCCGTATGGCTTAATGTCAATGAAATTATCTTATTAATCTTATTATTCAAGTTTTTAATTACGTAAAGCATTTCTTTGTAATTGTTGCTATATTAGTTTGATAATAATATGCCGGGCGGAAGACGACGAGGTGGTGGTAGTCGTCAGCCTGAGGGAGGACGATCGGGAGCTAATGATGATGAGGACGAGATTGTACCTGAGACTCAGCCGCCTACACATCGAGTACACCTCGATCCGACTGATTACGAAGGCGCCAAGTGGTAAGTATCTTATTTGTTTACGGATAATTGATTATATATATGTATATATTGATTATAATATGATTACTTGTTGACTATTTTATTTTCACATTTAACTCTTTTTCAGGTTCAGTGACAAAGACGTTTCTACTCTTATAACACAGACCATTATTTGCAACTACAAGGAGTATGCGCCCAACTGGTCAGAAGCGTCGGATGTCATTAAGGAAGAGTGGTGGAATTGGTTTGAGGTATTTATTAACTGTTTACTACCTATTTCCGTTTTATTATTTATTACATATTTATTGTTTCATATTTATTTAACTATTTTTTTTTTTTGAAACAGAAAAAAGTTACCTTTCACCCTCGTGATAGAGCAGCGGTTAGGTCGGCGTGGGAAGACATGATGAAAGACCGCCTTCGCAAAAGAATCCACTACGCTATGAACAAACCAACGGAGAAAAGGCCGCAGTGGATACCGGCGGATATTTTTGAACAACTGAAGGGTAGAAAGGACGATCCAAAATTCCAAGAGAAATCCGACAAAAACAAGACCAACCGGATGTCGGGAAGTACCGAAAAAGGCAAGGCCTTAGGTACTCACATTATGGGTCGTAAAAACACCCTACAGATGATGGATGAAATGGTAATTGTTTAGTTTTTACTTCATTTTTTCTTGTCTTCAATAATTTTCACCCTTTGACAAAATTGAATGTTTTTTTCAACAAGTGTCGTTGGATTTAAATTGCAGGCTGGAGAAGATGGGAGGGATGTACCATCGGCCTTGAAGTTGCTTGAGAAGACAAAAAAGCATGCCAAGAAGGGTTGGCTATCAACGAAACCCAAAGCACTATTTGTAAGTTAACAGAAACTTTTCTTTATATTTTAGTAATTTGGTTTACTAATTAATTAACGTATACTAATAACATTTTATTTTTGTTTTGTAGGAAAAAGTTTTTTCAAGAAAGAACAAAATGATAAGTGAAGGGATCCCGGAGCAAGATATCGACGACAACGAGATCTATTTCGAAGAACACGGCGGTTTCAACAAGAAAGGGTTGATACTCGGTATGGGAAATGCAGCCCCAGTCATTTACGAGCGTCGTCGTCACTCAAGTGCTGGGACCCAATCATCATACACCCCAGGTTTGTATTTTATAGTTTATTAAAAATTAAGACTAACCAATTATTTAACCATTTACTAAATGAATATAATATCATGTTTGACTATTAATTGCAGGTATCGTCAGCAGAGTTCTTCGAGAGAATGCTCAGCTAAGAGAACGTGATCTCGAGACATCCCAAAGGCTGAAGGCAATTGAAGAGTTCTTAAGTCAGCGGGGGAGTTCACTACTCAGAGCTGCAACCCGGGAGGCTTTTCTCAGCCGAGACGCGACTTTGACGATGATGGCGGCGACAATGCTAGGGCGGCCAGTCATTTCGCCACCCCACAGCCACCGACACGACCGTTAGATAGATTTCATTAGGTTGTTTAGTTGATGTACCGCGGACTATGTTTAGTTTTTAGTTGGATTATCATTTGTAAAACTTTCTTATTAGTTATGAAAAGACGTTTTAAAACCCTTGTCTCCGACAAGTTTTTGTTGCTGGGTTGTTTTTCTGAAATTGCAGGTTTACAGATCATGCAAAAGGGAAAAAATGAATCATTTCAATGGAAATGGGGAGCTGGAAAAACGGCTGAAACACGAAAATCATACAAGAATTTGCGACGGAAATGTCTCAATTTGCGACGGAATTCCGTCGCAAACCTTGACCAGAAGTCAAGGTCAGTCAAGATTTGCGACGGAATTTCCGTCGCAAATTGTCCTTTTTGCGACGGATTTTCCGTCGCAAATCTTGACTGACCTTGACTTTTGGTCAAGGTCAGTCCGTCGCAAAATGAGGTCAATCCGTCGCAAATATGTTGCGACGGAAAAATCCGTCGCAAATTAACATTTTGCGACAAAAATATGGGACAGATGCAGTCCGTCGCAAATCCGTCGCAAAAACATCATTTGCGACGGATTTCACCCTTTTTGCGACGGAAAATTCCGCCGCAAAGAGAGCATTGTTTTGTAGTGAACACAGCCGACACCCAACAGACCCTCTGACACCACCGACCCACACGACGCCTGCCGGAGAGTCAGACCAGACTCCAATAACCCAGGCCTGACTCTCACCCGTACTTCAACCAGTCTGAAAACAGACCCCCCAACGACCGTCCCTACCACCGCTAACACCACCCACGAGCACCACCAGAACCATCTCTGACACAAGACCCATAAACAACGGTGGTGCCACCGTGTCGACCTCCCCCGAGTCAACGGTGGTACCACCCCCAACCCTCACCTGAAAACGTAAAACCACAACAGAGACAATCAGGGGCCACGAGCAGCCCCTTCGACACCGACTCTCCCGCCTATACCCACCACGGCTACCACCATGACAAACCCCTGGTTACCACCTGCCTCCCTGACTCATGACCCATACTAAATATACACGAAACCAGACTCCACACCCATGCTAAACACACACACACAGACGCGAAACAGTGAAGAGCACAAACCCAGAACTTAAACAGACTCGTAAAACCACCCCTTTCAGCCGCCTTCCACGGCCAACGACCACCCCACAACAGTTTACATAAACTCTTTACATGTTCTATTACAAAAATATGCAAAGACAACAAGGTTTCGTCGTGTTCCTTATATGATAAACTCGCCTGATTACGTGATATTATATGAAATACGACAGAAATAGATTAACAATGTGGTGTCTTACCAGATCTAGAGGCAATTCGAACCACCACAGGCTATCCTACGACCACCGTGCACAACTTCTTTACCTTCTTTGATATGACGGCTAGGTGTGGGTAGTGTTTGAATGTGGATTAGGGTAAAGCCTAGGTCTAGAGAAGTCTTAAAAGGTGGCGGTAGGTGGTATGTCTTAGTAGGGTTGTGGAGGTGTTCTCAAAACAGCCGTGTGGGCTTGGGGTTGGGCACGTATCACGAGGCCCAAGTCACGCGCACAAGGTCTAGGGATCGAACCCCACTATGACATAAACATAAAACTAGAGGTCTAGGGTTCGAACCCTCCTAACCACTTATTCACATAACTTGGTTTCATTGCTCAAAGTCGTAAAGCAAATTATCGATACAACAAGTAAAACTTAATAATCGAGTCTCGATTTTAGAGGTATTACAGTCTCCCCCCCTTATAATGAACTTCGTCCCGAAGTTCGTCCCAACTTAGGTGACAAAACCATCAACTCCAACGAACTTGGAACACAAAACATCATAAAAACTTCACTTAAATCACAGAATGTTACATTCCACCCCCCTTCAAGAAAAGTTACGTCCGCGTAACTTACCTCAATCGAATAGATGCGGATAACGCTCTCTCATGGACACCTCAGGCTCCCATGTAGCCTCTTCCTGGTTATGGTTTGTCCACAGGACTTTCACTAAAGACGTCTCCCCATTGCGAGTTTTTCGTACCTTCCTGTCCAGAATCTCTTTCGGAGTCTCAATGTATGTCAATTGCTCATCTACCTCAATCACCTCGTGATGGATCACTCACATACTTCCTCAACTGGGACACATGGAACACATTATGGACCTTGGATAGAGCTGGAGGTAAAGCTAATCGGTATGCCACCTCCCCAACTCTGTCCAAAATCTCAAACGGTCCAATAAATTTCTGACTCAACTTGCCACGCTTGCCGAACCTCATCACACCTTTCATTGGAGAGACTTTCAGTAGTACTTTCTCTCCGGCCTCGAATGAAATATCGCTCCTCTTCAGATCGGCATAGCTCTTCTGTCTATCCTGAGCGGCCCTCATCCTCTGTCGAATAATCTGAACCTGTTCCACCATCTCCTGGATCATATCGGGCCCTAAGGTCACAACATCAGCTCGATCATCCCAACACACAGGGCTCCGACACTTCCTCCCGTATAGAGCCTCGAAAGGGGCCATCCTTATGCTGGCATGGTAGCTGTTATTATAGGAAAACTCGATCAACCCCAGTCGATCCTCCCAAGATCCTCCGAACTCAAGAACGCATGCCCTCAACATATCCTCAAGGGTCTGAATCGTTCTCTCAGTCTGACCATCAGTAGCTGGATGAAAAGCAGTACTCATCTTCAACTGGGTACCCAAAGCTGCCTGAAATTCCTGCCAAAATCGAGAGATGAACCTCGAGTCTCGATCGGAAACAATGTCCTTTGGTACACCATGCAATTTGACCACATTTTGCACATATGACTTAGCCAACTCAGCTTTACTCCAGGTATTTTTCATCGGAATAAAGTGAGCAGACTTAGTCAAACGATCCACAATCACCCAAATCATGTTGTTGCCCCTCTGAGTCCGAGGCAACCCCACGATAAAATCCATCGAAATGTTCTCCCACTTCCACTCTGGTACATCCAACGGTTGAACTTTCCCTTGAGGTCTCTTATGCTCCCCTTTCACTCTCTGACAAGTCAAACACCTCGACACAAACTCTGCGACTTCCTTCTTCATGTTAGGCCACCAGAACGTCTTCTTAAGATCTTTATACAGCTTATCACACCCTGGGTGAACGGAATATGGAGTAGCATGAGCTTCAGTCAGGATCTTCTTCTTTAGCTCCTCTACATCCGGAACACACCATCGCCCACTGAACCTCAAACTACCGTCGGTATGAATACTGAACTTGGAAGCATTCTCTCCGCCCTCATTCTCCACCATCTTATGCCACTTCTGGATTCTCGCATCAGTATTTTGCAACTCCCGAATCTCACCATACAACTCAGGCTCCACTGTCAAGTCACTAAGAGCATCCCCTTTCCGGATCATGAATATTCCCATCTCCCTTAGTTCACCATGCAACCTCACTCTCGATCTGGCACAACCCAAAGCATGGACAGATTTCCTACTTAGGGCGTCAGCTACCACATTTGCCTTGCCTTCGTGGTAGACAATCTGCATATCATAATCTCCAATTAACTCTATCCACCTCCTCTGTCGCATGTTCAACTCTCTCTGGGTGTAGATATACTTCAGGCTCTTATGATCAGAAAACACCTTAAAAGTGGCTCCATAAAGGTAATGGCGCCACAATTTAAGTGCGAACACGACTGCGCCCAATTCCAAATCATGACTCGGATAATTTTCTTCGTAGGTCTTCAACTGGCGAGAAGCATACGCTATCACCCTCCCATTCTGCATTAGCACACAACCCAAACCATGCTTCGAAGCGTCAGTATAAACTTCGAAGTTATCACTCCCCACTGGCAAAGCAAGGATAGGAGCTGTTGTCAGGCGTTCCTTAAGGGTTAGGAATGCCTTCTCACAACTCTCATCCCAGATAAAACGGTTCTCCTTCCTCATCAACGATGTCAACGGCTTCGCTATTTTTGAAAAATCTTTGACAAATCTTCGATAATAACCAGCTAATCCCAGGAAGCTTCGAATCTCACTCACATTCTTCGGACTTTGCCACTTAGTCACTGCCTCGATCTTACTAGGGTCAACAGATACCCCTTCTTTTGAAATCACATGCCCCAGAAATGCGACTTTCTCCAACCAGAACTCACACTTGCTCAACTTAGCATTGAGCTTATGCTCCTCCAAAGTTTGAAGTACTTTCCTCAAATGATTCTCGTGCTCTTCTGCATTCTTAGAGCATACCAGGATATCATCTATGAATACCACCAAAAACTTGTCCAGATATGGGCTGAAGACTCGATTCATCAAGTCCATGAACACAGCTGGAGCATTAGTCAATCCAAATGGCATAACCACAAATTCATAGTGGCCATACCTCGTTCGGAAAGCGGTCTTTGGAATATCTTCATCCTTTATTCTCAACTGGTGATACCCAGATCTCAAATCAATCTTGGAGAAAACCCCAGCTCCACTTAACTGATCGAACAAGTCGTCAATTCTCGGCAAAGGATAACGGTTCTTGATGGTCACATTGTTCAGCTCTCGGTAGTCAACACAAAGTCTCAAACTACCATCCTTCTTCTTCACAAACAAAACGGGTGCTCCCCAGGGCGACACACTGGGTCGGATGAACCCTTTCTCAGCTAGTTCATCCAACTGCTTCTTCAACTCCTCCATCTCCTTCGGTCCCATACGGTACGGTGATTTAGATATTGGTCCCGCTCCTGGTTTTAGGTCAATGGAAAATTCCACTTCCCTCCTCGGCGGTAACCCCGGAACGTCGTCTCGGAATACCCCCTCAAACTCCCGTACCACAGGTATCTCACTAGTCTTGGGGGTCTCAGACTCACAATCCCACATTTGGCATAAGATCAGACTCTCTCCCTTTCTCAAGCCAGACTTAAGGGTATTGACTGAAATGAACTTGATTTTAGGCTTGACTCGATATCCCTTGTAAGATACCCTCACCCCCTTAGGTCCCTTCAAGGAAATTTTCTTTTGATGACAGTCGATAAAAGCTCTATACTTCCCCAGCCAGTCCATCCCTAGGATCACCTCAAAACCCCCCAAAGGAAATTCTATGAAGTCACCAAAGAAAGTTGCTTCCCCGATTTTGATGGGTACACTACCGTATACTCTATTACAAACTATCGACTCGCCTGAAGGTATGGTCACTGAATCTGCGACCCAGTCGAATCTCTCAAGTCCCAAAGCCTTAACATGATCTCTAGATACAAACGAATGGGTGGCACCGGAATCGAAAAGTACGAAAGTAGGTTTAGAGTTCACAAGAAAAGTACCAGTAACCACATGAGCATCCTCCTGAGCTGTTTGCTTTCCCATGGCAAAGAGCTTACCACTGGATTTGACCCCACTCTGACTGGCACTAGATGTCCCAGCCTGCTGGTTTCCCTCTGCTCCTGTCTTCTGATTGCCTCCATTACCATAGCTTTAGTTCTGGTGCGAGCGGTTCTGATAGTTGTTGAAGGTCCTCTGAAAATTGCTGCTCCCTCCAGACTTCGCACCCCCACCATAGTTTGTCGTGGGTGTGCGATAGCAACTGCTACCATAGGACTGCGTGCGGGATCCCTGGTATCCGAATGTAGGCGTGCGATAACCCCCGGACTGATTCCCTCCAGAAGAGCGACATACTGCCTGCTTGTGCCCCGTCTTTCCACAGCAGAAACAGACTATTCCCACTGAACCATTGCCAGAACCCCCATTCCTAAAACTACCCCCACTTTGGTTTCTCACACCTCCTGAGACACTGTTACTGAAATATCCACTAAACTTGTTAGTGCTTTGCTTTTTCGACCTTGAACTCTCAGTTACTGCTTCAGCCTTCCTCTTTTCAGTCTTGGACTTCTTGTCCTCTTTAATCATCTCTGAAAGCCTCTCCGCCGCACCAGCCCTTAAATAGATGTCACGGACTGTGGTGGGCGGAGCTGCAATCAGTCTCTTTTTTATGGCGATTGATAACCCCCTCTCAAATTTCATTGCCAGCATGGCCTCGTCAAACCCCATGTCTCCCACATAGCTCACCAACTGAATAAATTTTCTGTAGTAAGCCTCTACTGTCATGTCCTCCGACATCTTGAATGTATCAAACTCCTCCCTTAGCTTGCTTTTCTGGAATTCTGGTAGAAACACTTCATACAAGATCTTTTTGAATGCGATCCAAGCAACAAACTCGGTCCCATCCTCTCGAGCTGCTTCTCGGATCTCTCCCTTGTTCCCAGTCCACCAGTCTCCAGCCATACCCCTCAGATAGTGGGCTGCTTGGTCAACCCTCAATTCTTCAGGGCAGTCCACCAACTCGAATAGGTTACTGAATTCCCGGCACCAAGCTCCCAGCAGATGAGGTTCCCCCTCCCCAGTGAAATGGGTAGGGTGATGCCTCGCGATGATTGTGCTCATTTTCGCGGAGTCCATACGTTTGGCCTTTAGGGCCTCATTTTCAGCTATCAATCGGTCCAATTCTTCTTGCGTGATGTTAACGGCATTGTCTCTTCGCGGAGGCATACTATAACACAAGAAAAGAATGAGTCCCTACGCATGTGGGTACCCATTTAGGTTAGGGCTAAAGTCCCTAAACAATATAGTCCATTCATAACTAGTAGATTAAATAACATGTATCTATAACATGGCTCGGGATTTCACATAACCGCATATTGCTAGACATGATGTAAGAAGAATTGCTGACATGCTTCAAATCACCTCACATATTCATATTAATACACATCTCCTTACTCAAACAATTAAAATTTCTTTCATGCACATGCCCCTCCCGGCTTATTTTAAACAGTCAAATGTACTAAGAGTTCTCATAACATACTTATCATAGTATGCTATCACTTTCACCACCTCCTTATCTACCCTTTTCTCTCGTATATGCACTCTGGGTTCCCGGGTAAAACTGATAGGGCCAATGGTTCGGTGTGAGGGGGCCCCAGACTCATACTTTTCCTTTAGTGTGCTCCTAACAGACCTATCCCAGGGTTCATTTTATTTAGACTCTCCTACGTTCATTGGGTTCATTAAGTTAGGCCTGAGGATCGTTCGCTTTGATACCACTTTGTAACACCCCCATTTATTTAAGGGCCTGTACTAGGACTCCCTAGATAAATAAGGATGTTACCATCTCGGTTTCCCGAGGCAGTAGATACAAAGGAAGATAAACAATACTTTAAATTGATAAGGTTAACTCAAGGAACGAGTTTATACAACTGAATTATAAAAACTGTCTTGATGAAATAAAAGTACAACTCGTAAAACAGCTACTAAAGTGATCTAGACTCTAGGCAGGTTCGGGTCCATGCTTCTCTCTTCCCTTAGCTCCTAAAGTCTCAACACCTGTCAATCTGCTCCCCAATAAATTGGTTCATCACAGGTGATCACGAATACACAGGGTCAACCACGAGGTTGAGTAAAGAAAAACTGTAAACAAACCACATTGCTATAAATAGAAAGTCGAACTTCTCCACTCCGAATCACAAGACCCATTATCTCCGCACCAATCACAAGACCCATTATCTCCGCACCAATCACAAGACCCATTATCTCATCTCGTTGTATATCACAGAATTATATAAATAACACAATATAATGATCACATGGTAATAGATAACAAACATGCTTGATATCAAATAAGAACAGATTACACATCATTATATACCAGTAGTTCCCCTACCTGAAATAGCAGGAAATGTAGATACGTCCAAGCTCGTTAAAAGTGTTCCACACGAAACTCGCTACCTAAACACGTATATGTAACAAATTAACAATCTTCCCGAACCCCTTAACGGTCATACTTACTATAAATAGCAACCTTCCAAAAGTGGAAAGTTTTCATAAATAGAAATGTTCCCAATATAGTAACTTTAGTTTGAATTTCAAATTGTTCTAAGTATACATTAATACCCATATTAAAGCTTCCCATAAATAATTCCCAAAACATATTCCTTAATAAATAAAATCTTTACTAAAAATAAAACATTAATACCATAAATAACAAACATATGAATAATAATAATAATAATAATAATAATAATAATAATAATAATAATAATAATAATAATAATAATAATAATAATAATAATAATAATAATAAAATCATAAAAATAAATAAACTTAAAAGAAACGAGACCACAAAGCTAAACTACCCGACTCACCCTCTCTCCCGACTTCAACCCACAACACCACCGTGTATCACTCCCTCGACCACCAGCGGACACCCCCCTTCAACACAGCCGACACCCAACAGACCCTCTGACACCACCGACCCACACGACGCCTGCCGGAGAGTCAGACCAGACTCCAATAACCCAGGCCTGACTCTCACCCGTACTTCAACCAGTCTGAAAACAGACCCCCCAACGACCGTCCCTACCACCGCTAACACCACCCACGAGCACCACCAGAACCATCTCTGACACAAGACCCATAAACAACGGTGGTGTCACCGTGTCGACCTCCCCCGAGTCAACGGTGGTACCACCCCCAACCCTCACTGAAAACGTAAAACCACAACAGAGACAATCAGGGGCCACGAGCAGCCCCTTCGACACCGACTCTCCCGCCTATACCCACCACGGCTACCACCATGACAAACCCCTGGTTACCACCTGCCTCCCTGACTCATGACCCATACTAAATATACACGAAACCAGACTCCACACCCGTGCTAAACACACACACACACACAGAGACGCAAAACAGTGAAGAGCACAAACCCAGAACTTAAACAGACTCGTAAAACCACCCCTTTCAGCCGCCTTCCACGGCCAACGCCCACCCCACAACAGTTTACAAAACTCTTTACATGTTCTATTACAAAAATATGCAAAGACAACAAGGTTTCGTCGTGTTCCTTATATGATAAACTCGCCTGATTACGTGATATTATATGAAATACGACAGAAATAGATTAACAATGTGGTGTCTTACCAGATCTAGAGGCAATTCGAACCACCACAGGCTATCCTACGACCACCGTGCACAGCTTCTTTACCTTCTTTGATATGACGGCTAGGTGTGGGTAGTGTTTGAATGTGGATTAGGGTAAAGCCTAGGTCTAGAGAAGTCTTAAAAGGTGGCGGTAGGTGGTATGTCTTAGTAGGGTTGTGGAGGTGTTCTCAAAACAGCCGTGTGGGCTTGGGGTTGGGCACGTATCACGAGGCCCAAGTCACGCGCACAAGGTCTAGGGATCGAACCCCACTATGACATAAACATAAAACTAGAGGTCTAGGGTTCGAACCCTCCTAACCACTTATTCACATAACTTGGTTTCATTGCTCAAAGTCGTAAAGCAAATTATCGATACAACAAGTAAAACTTAATAATCGAGTCTCGATTTTAGAGGTATTACAGGTTTACAATGCTCGATCGATTCTTTTGGTGATGAGAATTATCGATCGAGAGATCCATTCCTTCTCGAACGATCCTTGCTGGATTCTACTCGATCGACTCTTCCATTGTGGTCGATCGAGTATTTCACCTTGAAAAATTCCTCGACCGAGTACTCTGTTTGCTCGATCGAGGAAATTGCTGCTGCCAGATGTTGTGTCGCCTCTTAATTTTCGCACGCATCCTTCTAGCCTTGAGCTCTATAAAAGAAACAGAACAGTTTAGAGAAAAAGGACTTATCACTTTTACTTTACCATAATCCTGTTGAACATCACAGTTTCTCTCTTTCACTTTGGGATCGGAATTTCATCCTCTTCCTCATGTTTGTAATCTTCGGTATTCTTCATCTTAACTTTATTAATTCAATCTTGTTACTTCTTTCTCTCTTATTAGGTTTCTTATTGCATCTTCTCTCCTTTCTCCTATTGCATCCTTCATTATAGTTAGCTAATTCTTATGCTAGGATTTAGGGGAGTCATGGCATAGGTAGGATGAGTTAAATGGATTGTCTTTGGTTAGATTTGTATGTAATCATCACAATTAATAGCTTTTGATTGTTTGAGTCGACGCATTCAATTGATTGATTTGGTACCCTCGTGACCTAGATCAAAAGATTGGAAAAGGGAAGATCAGTGATGAACATTAGGATGTGCTAATTAGAGTGAAAGTTATATTAGTATTGTCTTAGGGCGAATAGCAGACCGAAAGGATATTTTTATTACCCACAAGTCAGGTGTGAGATAGTCTAAGGAATTATTCCAGAGACTAGAAGCCATGGTGAACTGATAAACCTAGTTACTTCTTCTCTTCTTTGTTCTTCTCTACTTGTATAATTTTCGTATACCTCTCCTTTTTAGATGTTCGATAAAAATCAACAACCACCCCTATAAAGTTACCTTAACAGATTAACAGATTTAATTAGTTTATAGGATTCTCTTCTCCATGTAGATTCGATATCTGACTGCCTCTACTATACTTAGTTAGGACCAGTTGGTTTATTTTTGAAACGGTTGCGACAGTCGTGTCAGTGGTAATCTTTCCATTCATTTATATTTAAGTTTTCATGTGAATTTGATTTAATTTATGTTGATTTAACGGTTCTTACTTTAGTATATTATATTACTTAATTACTTCAAAAACTCTTCGTTTTTGGTATTCAATTATGTATTATTATGTTAGTTAAATTATTTTCTTTTCTAATTTATGGGTTTTGTTTGTTTATTAAAGGTAGTTTGAGAAATCTGATAATTGCAGAATTTGATTGTTTCCCATTTATTGTTTGATTTGGGTGATCAGATATTGTGATTTTGAGGCCGATTTTCTTCCAATTCTGTTTGACAAATGTAGAAATTGTGGAATTTTTCCCCTCTAGCAAAAGTGTAACGTTTTGCCGAATAGATCATAGTTTAGTGGTTAAGACGGAGTTAGAGTGAATGATATTTTGCAGTTTGAATCTCGTTTCCCTTAACATAAAAAAGGTAACTCCTTATTATACTGTTATTCAAACATGCATTAGTAGAGGATATCTCCCGAACTTATTTTATATATGTCTTTTAATCCATAAATTATTTCATTATATAGGTGAAGTCAGCGTAAACTATAAAGCAATCTCGAATTTAATAAGCCTAATCCAAACCAAAATTGTTTCTTGTCTTAGAGATTTCTTTTCATATCATTACTCAAGATGTATCCTTTAGGAGTAAGGGATTGGGATGGTTTAGGGAAGTCGAATCTGTAAGGAGGGATTATAACTAATTACCAAATGCAAATCCAGTGATCACCAACGAGATCACTTTATTAGTTGTTTCATTTTGAAACCTAAATAGATACCTTTATCCACCGATCTAGGGGAAAAAAAGCGATTAATAGTAATTGTTCGATATTCATACTCTACACATAAAAGTTCTAATTTGACCGTTCCTTTTCCTCTTATGTTTTTGTTAAAAAAAGTTATTCCTATTTTCATCTTGTTGTTTTACTTGTCATTGACTGTTTCAACTGCCTGTTCATCTTTGTCGACTCCAAATCTGGTTAGGATTAAAGGCTTTCTTGGTGTTTTTACTATTTTTTCTTTTGTTGCTGTTTGTTGGTAAATTATACTGATGATGATATTATGTGTTACTCACCTTAAGGTTAATTAAAGATTGTTTGATAAATGTGATAATTGCATAATTTGATTGTTTCCCATTTATTCATATTTTCATCTCATTGTTTTACTCGTCATTTACTATTTCAAGTGCTGGTTCATCTTTGTCGACTCCAAATCTAGTTAGGATTAAAGTCTTTGTTGGTGTTTTTCCTGGTTTTCTTTTTCTTGCAGCAAAAGCAAAAACCGGAAAACGGTGAATATCGAATAGGGAATATTAATCGTTTCCCATAGATCAGTGGGGAAAAATGTGTTTTTAGGTTTTAAAACGAAACAACTAATAAAGTGATCTTGTTGGTGATCATTGGATTTGCATATGGTAACTACTTATAATTTCTCCTTACATATTCGACTTTCCTAAACCATCCCTATCTTTGCTCCTGAACGCTATTAAAGATGGTGATCTTCAGTAACGTTATGAATAGAAATCTCTAAGACAGGAAACGATATTTGTTTGGATTTGGCTTTTTAAATTCGAGATTCCTTTATAGCTTACGCTGACTTCACCTATAAAATGAAATCATTTATGGAATAACAAACACATTATAAATAAGACTGTGAGATATCCTCCACTAACGCATGTTTTCATAACTTTATAATAACGGGTTACTTTTTTTATGTTAAGGGATACGAGATTCAAACTTGAACCTATTACTCACACTACCCTTATGAACCACGTACTAGACTATGACATATTCGTTAAGACGTTAAACTTTTAGGGGAGGGGGAAAAAATTCCACAATTTCTGAATTTGTCCAACTGAATTAGAGGAAAATCAGCCTTAAAATCACATTATATGATCACCCAACACTACTACAAATATAGGCAATAACATCGCCTCATTAACAACGCATATTAATGCATTATATGTAATACCGTTATTAATCAGGTTAGTGTATTTTGGCGCAATTCTGTGAAAAGTAATAATGACGGCTATTTCTTTATAACCGTTGTTATTAGTAATCACAACGGGTTTCATTTTAGAACCGTTGTTAATAGTTGAAAAGTAATAACGGTTGTTCCCATAAAACCCTTGTTATTACTTTTAACAACGGTTTTTTTTTTTTGCATATAACCCTTGTTCATAACTTTTAACAATGGTTTTTTGCATATAACCCTTGTTATTATTTTAACAACGATTGTTCCCATAAAACCCTTGTTATTACTTTTAACAACGGTTTTGTTACATATAAACCTTGTTATTACTTTTAACAGCGGTTTTTTGTATATAACCCTTGTTATTACTTTTAACAACGGTTTTGTATATATAACCCTTTTTATTACTTTTAACAATGGTTTTTCTCATATAATCCTTGTTATTACTTTTAACAACGGTTTTCTAGATATAACCCTTGTTATTACTTTTAACAGCGGTATTTTATATATAGCCCTTGTTATTACTTTTAACAACGGTTTTTTTTTTACATATAACCCTTGTTATTACCTTCGCACCAAAATATATTTCACCGTGGGACAAATCGGATCCCTTATGTTTCTTTCCCTTTATATTCTTTATTCATCTTCAACATTCACATCTTCATTTCCCTCACTCTCAAGAACAAAACCCCATGACACAATACTCACTCAAAACCCATCAAATCATCCTCAAAACACTTAAAAATTCTCCCTAACTCAATCCTACATACTTATAACCCACATTGGAACTTTCAAAACTACCAAAATCACTCAAAATTGACTTTTAGAAAACTAGGGTTGTAAAAATCCGAGAGAAAAAAATTGGTTTGTGGTTTGATTTTTGCCTTATTACTTCGATTGTCAAGTATTGAATACTAACATACTTGATTTATTTGTCAACACAAATTCTTAATAATCACACAACTATTTTAATTCCCATTTTACTATGGTTTGAGTAACCCTTCTTTATGTCATCATCGACATCACTCTCCCCTTTATTAATTCTTTATTTTACACTATCAATTACCTTGTTAAATTTCAGGGTTTTGTTCGATTTCTTACGGATCGTTTCATCTTTCAGAGTATCTATGCAGATCTAGAGTTATTCTTTTTAACCCTAATTTATTCTCCTAATTTGATTTTAAAATCCCTGGTGCCTTGTTGAGTTTTAGGACTCGTTTCATATTTGAACTTCTTTTACTGTCTCGCATTATTCGTATCCTTGGAAATTTGTACATTGTAGTCTTGGAGTCTTAGGGTAGTATGCTAATACGCTCAACTGATTAAGAAGATCAAACATGACTTCTGTTTTTTTAAGCATCTGATGCTAATATACTCCTTGCAACAATTTTTAACCATAAGAACTGCAAATGTTTTTCTCGTCAGGTAATCTCACTCAATATATGAGTTCCTTATTTAATGATCATATTGGTTGGTGAACATGACCTTTTTCTGTATACTATTGTTCGATTATAGATTATTAATTTCAGAGGTGCGTGAAATGATATGTATTCCGTCCTTTCCATGAAGATAATAACCTGTGACCTCTTAATTTTCCCCATTTTAGCGATAATACTTAGCATTGGGAATTTTATATATTCTCTTCTTTAGGTTAACATCTTAAGCTGACCTCTTCTTCATAGAATTAATTGATCTCTTTTCTTTTAAGAGATTGATCCTGTAGGCAGTAATGACTGCCGCTGAAGCAACTCCGCTGACAAAGAAGGACGAATATTGATTTTTGTTACCACTGCTTTTTTTAACTAGATATTATGTTGTTCATATATATATTTTACATTCATATAGTGCAAAAATTTTAATTCATGAGGACTCGCAAGACTCATATTGTCTTTGAAATCAAACAAAACCCGTGAAATTTCTATGTTATGCTACCTCACTTTATTCTTTGAATCTTCTTCCAAACTTAATGAAATTAAGATGAATTAATGTTGTTTGTGTTACTTCAGTTTCAAGTGTTTGAGTTCACAAATTTTAGTTTTGTGGCTAAAGCTGCAATATATGCTCATTTTTTGTTAAGGTCGTGAAAATTTCTATGTTGTGCTACCTCACTTTTGTCTTTTTCACGTCTCCTTCATTTTCAACTTCTACTTTATTCCTCGATTTTTGCTAGTAAATACTAGTTTATGCTATTTGTAGGTTAGACTTTTAATGATTTTCATATATTTGCCTCGAGTATCTTCCTCATTTCTTCTTCTTGCTTTCATCCACATCTCATATCAGCATTTCCCTTTTTTATTTACACCGGCTTAACTCAAATGTACCATTGCAAATTTAAATTTAAGAGTGTCAATTGAGGAAATAAAAGATGTTAATGGGGTGTAGACTACCAACTATTTAGGGAATACGTAATGTTGAGTAGTCTATTAACTAAGATGTTATTGTTAAGTTGGATGTGAATCATATCGATATAAGTTTGTTGGTGTTGTATTGTTGAGTAGTCTATTAACTAAAAATGTGTGTGCGTCTTATTCGAGTTGTATGTAACTCTCGGATGTAAATGAAAGTTTGAATTGTGGTTATAATATTTTGTGAAAATCGTTCTGCTAGTGCATAAAATTTGCAGGTGTTTAATTTTAGGTTAATCAATTTATAGTGAGGTTTTGTTTTGTTGTATGTTGATACCACTGCTGTTGTTGATACATGATTCACTGATTTTGTAAATTTAAAAAAAAAAAAAAAAAAATTAAACATCAATAACAACGGTTTTTTTTGCATATAACCCTTGTTATTACTTTTAACAACGGTTTTCTACATAAAACCCTTGTTATTACTTTTTAACAACGATTTTTACATATAGTCGTTGTTATTACTTTTAACAACTGTTTTTTTACAGACAACTCTTGTTAAAAGTCACTTTTAACAACGGTTTTTCCATACATAACCCTTGTTATTACTTTTAACAACGATTTTTTTAAAAATAATCCTTGTTATTACTTTCACACCAAAATATTATTCGCGCGAGTCACTTCTTTTAACAACGGATAACACTAAATAACAACGGGTGTAAAAACGGTTTTTGTCTAAAATAATAACCGTTGTTAAAACCTTTGACAACAGAGGCTTTAACAACGTCCGCTTTTTTATATAACAACGATTTTTAGCCGTTGTTATAGGCTGTTTCTGTAGTAGTGTAAATCAAACAATAAATGAAAAACAATCAAGTTCTGCAATTATCACATTTCATAAACAACCTTTAATAAACAAACAAAACCCATAAATTAGAAAATAAAATAAATTAACCCACATAATAATACATACGAGTAATTGAAAAGCAAAAACAAAGAGTTTTTGAGGTAATTAAGTAATATAACTGTACTAAAATACCAACCGTTAAATCAACACATAAATTAAATCAAATTCACATGAAAACATAAATTTAAATCAATTGGAAGATTACCACGGTTCACCAAGTCACCAAAGCACAAAAGCTCCAAAGCATCAAGCTAACATGAAAATAATCAGGTAAGCATCCATAGTGACCTCTTCGGTAAATGAATACAAGAAGAGAGGTGAGTTATGCTATGAATACAAAGGAAAGAGGGTGCGTGCGTATCTATAAAATATCATGTAAGTTGGTTACAATTAATACATCATCTAAGTAGAATGTTAAAGAAATTATGGTTTCTTACATTAAATTGAGACCTATGATAATGAAACACTGAAGCTACATCATCAAATTATGTTTATGTTCAATGTATGTCAATATAGTCTCTAAGTGGTTCAATCTAGCTCGCACCTAAAGTCTAAAAATGAAAACCGGCAATACATTAAAGAAAGAGACTTCCACATTAGTGTTGACGCATTAATATTGATTAGCGGATGCATCCCGAAGGTGAGTAACACATAATATCATCGTCAGTATAATTTACAGCAACAAAAGAAAAAGCAGGAAAAACACCAACAATGTCCTTAATCCTTACTAGATTTGGAGTCGGCAAAGATGAACCAGCAGTTGAAACAGTCAATGATGAGAACAAAAATTACCTATTTTTCTTGCTTAATCTTTAAAAGGCTCGCCTGTAACACATGCCATCTATGAGGGGAGTGATCTAGAGTAGAGGGCGTCAGTTGACTTTGGTTTGGTGATGGGTAGTGAGGTGAACTTTGGGGACGAAGTTCTTTTTAAGGAAGGAAGACTGTAATAACCCGTATATTAGCAATTATTCACAAACCATGTTTTATACACGTATTTCAAAAGAATGTTTATAAAGTATTTTATGTAAACTGTTATTGTTTTATAAATCGCATGTTTACGATTATTTCGTATTTCATAATCATTTGATATTTAATGATTATTTCATAAAATGACATTTCCCTTGTGTTTCTTTAATTTTAATAATATATTTATAATTAAATATATTTCATATATTATATTTATTTCTCGTCTACACTTAATTATATTCTTTTTATTTAAGTTGTAATTCTATTTAAATCCTATTTGTGTTATATTTGTGAATAATTGCTAATATTTTCTAATCTTCAAACAACTCAAATTATACTGACCAAAATATTACCTTACTAATAATATTTAGATTTTGTAACTAATTAATTAGTATTTACTAAAATTAAAGTTCCGTATAACACTCGTATTTTATTTATGAATAATTGGACCGAGTAAGAAGAGTGTTGGGTTCGGACTTTGGAGTTAAGAAAACAAGTAAACCAAAACCCTACCTTACCCTAACTCAGTTGACGTAACCCGGCCCCCTTACTACCATTCTCCTTCATCGACAAAAAAAAAAGAAAAAAAACTAAAACCCTACTTCACTACCTACCTTTCGACAGTCACACATACACTCACGCCAGGAGCTTTCTTCGCTGTTCTTCGGCGCCGCCTTAATCGAGTTAGTCTTCCTCACCTCGGGGACGAGTTTGAAGTGGAGTATTCTGATTCCGTTGATTACGTGACTGCTCGGAGTTTTGCTTGATCAGGTAGGATACACTGACTCTATACTCTATGATGTGTTATGAATGAATGTTGGATTGTGTGTTATGGATGCTGAGCATGATTTATATGAAAATGGTATCGGTTGGAATGAGTGTTGTTTATTATTATTGGTACGTGCATTGCATTATTTAATAGCATGATTGATTAAGAGTATTGTTGCATTCACGAGCATGGCATGTGCATTGGATATAGATTTGAGATGATGAGATATTATTGGGCCCAAGCTAGTTCTGCAGGACTAGACCTGGTGACCTCAGCTGTTATGCTGGTGTTCGGCGACGACCGATTATAGTCTGCCGGGAGGTTCGGTATGGCTGGGTGTTACGGGTTTGAGATTGAGATTGTGATTGAGAATGAGAACGAGATTGAGCTCGAGCATATCATTGCATTTGCATATCATAATTGTTGCATTATAATTATTGTGTTACCCCAGTTAACCGCGAGGTTCACAGTGTATTCGTGTACACCTACGATGATCCGGAATGGGGAGTAGATTCTACAGGTCAGAGACAGATGAGCTAGGAGCTGGGGCAGGAATGTGAGATGTATACTTTGGACCGACTTAGGATTATATCATATCTAGAGGAGTCATCAGTTGTATTTTCTTTTCCACGGTGTAATAACTATAATAATCAAAGTTTAAATTTTATCAGTTTTTATATAAAGTACTTTGGTTGTTTTACTTTGTTATTCACTACCTCGGACATTCCGAGATGGTAACAGCTCTATTTATTTGAGAATGTCTTGCTAAGGCTCTTAAATAAATGGGGGTGTTACAAAGTGGTATCAGAGCGGACGATCCTCAGGCCTAAAAACAAATGAATAAAAATAATGAACATAGGAAGAGTCAAATAAAATGAACCCCAGGTTAGTAACTGTTAGGAGCCCCGGGATTGGAATGAGTTAGGGGCCCCCTCAAACCAAGCCACTGGCCCTTTCAGTCTAGTCTGGTAACCCTTGAGTGATGTAGAGAGTGGGTAGTAACAAAGTAAAGGATTGCAGGAGCGGAATGGGGTAAGTAATGATGTGATACATGGTTAATGATGTGCGATGAAAGAATGTGGTTGACATTGGCATGTTGAAATATTTGAATAATTGAGTGAAAATTTCAGTGTATGGATGGCATGAGTTGTGAATTATGAACTATATGATGATATGCATGCGGCTTTATGATCCCTAAACCCTTAGGTAGAGATATAGTATAATGAGTTGATGACAGGGGCACCATAAGCTATAGCTACCTAAGAGGTTAGATGTAGGAAAGATATTACCATGATTGACTGGAATAGTTAGTAGAGCCAACCAGGCTATGTTGTTACATAATGTGGAATATAGTTAAGTCTTATGTGTAAAGCTAATATACCGAAACGGGTGTCATGTCCGTTGATAATTGTTTTGTTGCTATTCTAAGTGCGTATACACTTCTTATTTGAATGACTTTTATTTGCAAGAGTTTACTATTTGGCTTACTAGTCAAATTTAATCGAATTTTGAGATTTATGATTGTTAGTATTTTTACTAATTGCTTTAGTAATCCATGTCTAGTAATAAGCGGAATGTATTGCCCGAAACCACGAATGTTATAGTTTTGTGTTACGTGGATCATACATAAAAGTTACATGCCAATTTATATGTCCATCTATACAAGTTTGATTTAGTTATAAGGGTAATAATCAATAAGGGAAACCTTAGTGATTTCTCGTTTATATTTACGTACTTAAATAAGCTATGAGTGTTACGATGGTAGAAATTAATTTATTTATTTATACATACATAACTATTGAATTATTTGGATGATTCTATTTTTCAGTTTCACAATCTTTATCGTTTTCTAGAAGACATTCTCAGTTTGAAATAACGAATACATGTTAATATGGTGCAATGTGATTTCAATGCTTCAAATGATATGTCAACATGTTTTGGAAGAAGAATGATTTTATTTAAATGTGATGATATGAAGAAATTTTTTTGGAACTAAAATTTTGATAAATTTCCAGAATATTATCTTATTCGTACTGGCTTCCATTTAAAATGTGTTCCATATATGAATATGAAAATTTTATATATGATAACATTATTAGCTAGTTTTCCAATGCTTTTGGTTTCATGTTGATACGAGTTATATTTTGAGAGATATAAATGTTTTAGTCGACAGTGGTCAGATTGTTACTGCACAGTACCATGCTTTTGCAAAGGAAATCATTTAAAACGTGTTATTGTCTATCCATAATTCCAACTCCACTATTTAGATTATTCATTTAAATTTTCAAAATGATAAGCCATGTAAAATCTTAATGAGTCCTTATTTAATCTTGATTTTTGCAAGTTGCCCAATTTTCTGACTAATTGCTGTAAAGTATCTGTTCAGACCAACCGAGTTGTAAAAATCGTTATAAATAACTCCCTTAAGATATGCTTTTGATTTATGTTCCTATGATTATTTAATTCTTTATATTTTCAAAAAAATATATATATAATAGCTCACAATATAGTTAAGTGGTTATTTAATTATGATTTTTAAAAGTTGCATCGTGATGTATGATTGTTGAAATTGTAAGTTATGCAAGTTTTCTAAATACAAGTTTAATCAAATATCAATTCTGTAATGTAACCATGTAATGATTTGATATGGCATTAGGAGCAGGAGAAGTAGACACGTGAAATGAATATGACATTTATTATATGATAACATATCCTTGTTGTTACAATAATGTGAACGAGTTCCATGATCTTATATAACTGTTAATTGTTAACTTTGACCAGTTCTTGTAATAAGAGATTTGCAATAGGTGTATTTATGCATGTTTGATTATGTGTTACCACTGTTATCTTATTACGGAAGTAGTACACGTTATGTAATCTGATAAGAAGTTCGGAATTTTATACTGGTAATCGGATGTTGTCAATTTTGTTATGACCCCGTGAATATCTATATGATAATTCGAGTTGTGCTCAGATTATCACATGTTGTATGTTTTGGTGACTTAATGCCTTAGTCAGATGACGTATTATGTAAGTCTTAATTGCTGTTTAGTTGTGGTGAAATGAGAAATGGGTAGTAGGTTGTGCTTAATTATCTTCTAGCATGTCACTTCGCCTTTATATGTAGTTATGATTGGTGTTTAGTGATATATAGATGTGATGAGGTTACGAGGACGTAACCAGGTTTAAGGAGGATAGGATTGGAAAATCTCGAAAGTTTGGTTTTAATTATTACATGAGTTGAGCAGTAGCTCTATACATGAAAGTATTGTATAATTCTGTATCTTTTGAGTTTGTGCAATGATGCGAGTTATGTATGTGTATATTTTTGCATTTACTTGTTGGCCTATTTCTTTTAAGGAGGATAGACCGTAATAGAATGTCTTCATAAAAAATTTAGGGAGTCAGTGCAGAAGAGTGGAGGACTGTCGTGTTTGGTTGTGTGGTTGAGATCGTGTTTTGACAGCTGTTAAACTTCGGGACGAAGTTTGGTTTAAGAGAGGTGGAATGTAACACATACCATCTATGAGGGGAGTGATCTAGAGTAGAGGGCGTCAGTTGACTTTGGTTTGGTGATGGGTAGTGAGTTGAACTTTGGGGACGAAGTTCTTTTTAAGGAAGGAAGACTGTAATAACCCGTATATTAGCAATTATTCACAAACCATGTTTTATACACGTATTTCAAAAGAATGTTTATAAAGTATTTTACGTAAACTGTTATTGTTTTATAAATCGCATGTTTACGATTATTTCGTATTTCATAATCATTTGATATTTGATGATTATATCATAAAATGACATTTCCCTTATATTTCTTTAATTTTAATAATATATTTATAATTAAATATATTTCATATATTATATTTATTTCTCGTCTACACTTAATTATATTCTTTTTATTTAAGTTGTAATTTTATTTAAATCCTATTTGTGTTATATTTGTGAATAATTGCTAATATTTTCTAATCTTCAAACAACTCAAATGATATTGACCAAAATATTACCTTACTAATAATATTTAGATTTTGTAACTAATTAATTAGTATTTACTAAAATTAAAGTTCCGTATAACACCCGTATTTTATTTATGAATAATTGGACCGAGTAAGAAGAGTGTTGGGTTCGGACTTTGGAGTTAAGAAAACAAGTAAACCAAAACCCTACCTTACCCTAACTCAGTTGACGTAACCCAACCCCCTTACTACCATTCTCCTTCATCGACAAAAAAAAAGAAAAAAAACTAAAACCCTATTTCACTACCTACCTTTCGACAGTCACACATACACTCACGCCAGGAGCTTTCTTCACTGTTCTCCGGCGCCGCCTTAATCGAGTTAGTCTTCCTCACCTCGGGGACGAGTTTGAAGTGGAGTATTCTGATTCCGTTGATTACGTGACTGCTCGGAGTTTTGCTTGATCAGGTAGGATACACTGACTCTATACTCTATGATGTGTTATGAATGAATGTTGGATTGTGTGTTATGGATGCTGAGCATGATTTATATGAGAATGGTATCGGTTTGAATGAGTGTTGTTTATTATTATTGGTACGCGCATTGCATTATTTAATAGCATGATTGATTAAGAGTATTGTTGCATTCACGAGCATGGCATGTGCATTGGATACGGATTTGAGATGATGAGATATTATTGGGCCCAAGCTAGTTCTGCAGGACTAGACCTGGTGACCTCAGCTGTTATGCTGGTGTTCGGCGACGGCCGATTATAGTCTGCCGGGAGGTTCGGTATGGCTGGGTGTTACGGGTTTGAGATTGAGATTGTGATTGAGAATGAGAACGAGATTGAGCTCGAGCATATCATTGCATTTGCATATCATAATTGTTGCATTATAATTATTGTGTTACCCTACTTAACCGCGAGGTTGACAGTGTATTCGTGTACACCTACGATGATCTGGAATGGGGAGTAGATTCTACAGGTCAGAGACAGATGAGCTAGGAGCTGGGGCAGGAATGTGAGATGCATAATTTGGACCGACTTAGGATTATATCACATCTAGAGGAGTCATCAGTTGTATTTTCTTTTCCACGGTGTAATAACTATAATAATCAAAGTTTAAATTTTATCAGTTTTTATATAAAGTACTTTGGTTGTTTTACTTTGTTATTCACTACCTCAGACATTCCGAGATGGTAACAGCTCTATTTATTTGAGAATGTCTTGCTAAGCCTCTTAAATAAATGGGGGTGTTATATCGCCAATGATGTAAGTATCGTTGTTAGGATCCTCAATTCCTTCTCCTACAAACACAAAAATAAAAATTATGAATCAAAATTGGAGAAGAGGAGACGTACAAAATTTTGTTTGCCTTCAAAATGGGTAATTTCTTACCACAAAATGACGGCGACGATTAGAGGAATCCAATGGCGCAAGAATCAACGAGTTTCGTTGAGAAACGAAGAATTTGTGATGATTTTAGTGAATTGTTTATATTTTTATGAAAGGATAAGAATGGAGGCTAGGGTTTGGGGAGGTTGAAGATGAAGGGATGTGTTTCACAACTTCCTTTTTATATGAAAAGAAAGGAGTACGGATTTAAGTGACAAGTCGGGACATGAGTCGAGTTTGTGTTAATTTCCACTTCTTGAGTCAGAATTGAACTAAGTAAAGTGAGTCTACCAACTCACAATTATCACACCTTGAAATAACATTTGAATACTTAAATTACATTTTACGAAATTACGTGAATACGTTTAAGTTTTATGAATATTGAAGTGAAAACGTAAAAACCTAATTTACGCAATTAACTGAAATGTCATTTAAACTCAAATCCTTCAAAATGAAATATTCAAATAATTTTAATAAAATCATGAAATTTCATGAAATATAATGTATTTCAAAATTACAATTAAAATATTTAAATTTAGTGGTCGGATATATCGGGGTTTTAGAATCACCCCACATTTTAAAAAGTTTCGTCCTCAAAACTTGAGAGCAGAAAACCGTAAATTTCAAAGACGACGCTAACAACCGAAATGTTTACTGAATATTTGATACTTCAAAACTTAGATTTATTTCAAAGATTTTGAAAAAATTTCCAAGGCATAGGTCTTCGTCAAGGGGCATTGGGGTTCTCGTTGTACACTCTAAAGCTTTACAATGTTCGATCGATCGTTTTGGTGATGAGAACTATCGATCGAGAAATCCATTCTTTCTCGATCTATCCTTGCTGAATTCTACTCGAACGACTCTTCCATTGTGGTTGATCGAGTATTTCACCTTGAAAACTTCCTCGATCTAGTAGTTTGTTTGCTCAATCGAGGAAATTGCTGCTGCCAGATATTGGGACGCCTCTTAATTTTCGCACGCATTCCTTCTAGTCTTGAGGACTATAAAAGAAACAGAACAGTTTAGAAAAAAAGGACTTATCACTTTTACTTTACCATAATCCTTTTGAACATCACAGTTTCTTTCTTTCACTTTGGGATCGGAATTTCATCCTCTTCCTCTTGTTTGTAATCTTTGGTATTCTTGATCTTAACTTTATTAATTCAATCTTGTTGCTTCTTTCTCTCTTATTAGGTTTCTTATTGCATCTTTTCTCCTTTATCTATTGCATCCTTCATTATGGTAAGCTAATTCTTATGTTAGGATTTAGGGGAGTCATGGCATAGGTAGGATGAATTAAATGGATTTTCTTTGGTTAGATTTGTATGTAATCATCACAATTAATAACTTTTGATTGTTTGAGTCGACGCATTCAATTGATTGATTTGGTACCCTCTTGACCTAGATTGAAAGATTGGAAAAGGGAAGATCAGTGATGAACATTAAGATGTGCTAATTAGAGTGAAAGTTATATTAGTATTGTCTTAGGACGAATAGCGGACCGAAAGGACATTTTTATTACCCACAAGTCAGGTGCGAGATAATGTAAGGAATTATTCCAGAGACTAGAAGTCATGGTGAACCGATAATCCTAGTTACTTCTCCTCTTCTTTGTTCTTCTCTTGTTTATTTTTCGTATCCATCTCCTTTTTAGATGTTAAATAAAAATCAACAACCACCCCCATAATAGTTACCTTAACAGATTTAGTTAGTTTATATGATTCTCTTCTCCCTGTAGATTTGATACCTGACTGCCTCTAATACACTTAGTTAGGACCAGTTGATTATTTTTGAAAGGGTTGCGATAGCCGTGTTAGCGGTAATCTTTCCATTGATTTATATTTAAGTTTTTATGTGAATTTGATTTAATTTATGTGTTGATTTAACTGTTCTTATTTTAGTATATTATATTACTTAATTACTTCAAAAATTCTTTGTTTATGATATTCGATTATGTATTATTATGTTAGTTAATTTATTTTCTTTTCTAAATTATGGGTTTTGTTTGTTTGTTAAAGGTTGTTTGAGAAATCTGATAATTGCAGAATTTGATTGTTTCTCATTTATTGTTTGATTTGGGTGATCAGATATTGTGATTTTGAGGCCGATTTTCTTCTAATTCAGTTTGATAAATGCAAAAATTCTGGAATGTTTTCCCGTCCAACAAAAGTGTAACGTTTGGCCGAATAGATCATAGTCTAGTGGTTAAGACGGAGTTAGAGTGAATAATATTTTGCAGTGGAATCTCGTTTCCCTTAACATAAAAAATGTAACTCCTTATTATACTGTTATTAAAACATGCATTAGTAGAGGATACCTCCCAGTCTTATTTTATATATGTCTTTTATTCAGGATTTTGAAATAAATTATATTTCATGATTTCTTTTCATATCATTACTCAAGATGTATCCTTTGGGAGTAAGGGATTGGGATGGTTTAGGAAAGTCGAATGTGTAAGGAGGGATTATATATAATTACCAGATGCAAATCCAGTAATCACCAACGAGATCACTTTATTAGTTGTTTCATTTTAAAACCTAAATAAATACCTTTATCCACCGATCTAGGGGAAAAAAAAAAAGCGATTAATAGGCATTGTTCAATATTCATACTCTACACATAAGAGTTCTAATTTGGCCTTTTCTTCCCCTCTTCTGTTTTTGGTTAAAAAAAAAAAAAATATTCCTATTTTCATCTTGTTGTTTTACTTGTCATTGACTGTTTCAACTGCCTGTTCATCTTTGCCGACTCCAAATCTGGTTAGGATTAAAGGCTTTCTTGGTGTTTTTCCTATTTTTTCTTTTGTTGCTGTTTGTTGGTAAATTATACTGATGATGATATTATGTGTTACTCACCTTAAGGTTAGTTGAAGATTGTTTGATAAATGTGATAATTGCATAATTTGATTGTTTCCCATTTATTCATATTTTCATCTCGTTGTTTTACTCGTCATTTACTATTTCAAGTGTTGGTTCATCTTTGTCGACTCCAAATCTAGCTAGGATTAAAGTCTTTGTTGGTATTTTTCCTGGTTTTTTTTTTTCTTGCAGCAACAAAAGTAAAAGCAAGAAAAACGTTGAATATCGAACAGGGAATATTAATCGCTTTTTTCCCATAGATCAGTGGGGAAAGGTGTGTTTTTAGGTTTCAAAATGAAACAACTAATAAAGTGATCTCGTTGGTGATCATTGGATTTGCATATGGTAATTACTTATAATTCCTCCTTACTCATTCGACTTCCCTAAACCATCCCTATATTTGCTCCCGAACTCTATTAAAGATGGTGATCTTCAGTAACGTTATGAAAAGAAATCTCTAAGACAAGAAACGATATTTGTTTGGATTTGGCTTATTAAATTCGAGATTGCTTTATAGCTTACGCTGACTTCACCTATAAAATGAAATCATTTATGAAATAACAGACACATATAAAATAACACTGTGAGATATCCTCCACTAACGCATGTTTTAATAACTGTATAATAACGGGTTACATTTTTTATGTTAAGGGATATGAGATTCAAACTTCAACCTATTACTCACACTACTACTACGAACCACTAGATTATAACATATTCGTTAAGACGTTAAACTTTTAAGGGGGGGGGGATTCCACAATTTCTGCATTTGTCAAACTGAATTAGAGGAAAATCGGCCTTAAAATCACATTATATGATCACCCAACACTACTATAAATATAGGCAATAACACCGCCTCATTAACAACGCATATTGACGCATTATATGTAATACCGTTATTAATCAGGTTAGTGTAATTTGGCGCGATTCTGTGAAAGGTAATAACGATGGCTATTTCTTTATAACCGTTGTTATTGGTAATCACAACGGGCTTTATTTTAGAATCATTGTCTATATAATAATATAAAAAGGCTTCTTGAGCCTCTATGGAAGTGACACATAAGCTTGTGCAAGACTTGCCACATGGCCATCCTACTCAACATTTTATTTATACACTAAAAAAGAAAAGAAAAGGTGGTAGTAAACAAAATGAAAATTTACATCGAATTACGTTTTTCTCTACGAAGACAATAGTTGAAGAGGCAAAACTGTTCACCTCCTCATCTTTCCTCCACCTTTCATTGCTCTCTTTCATTACTCTCGATTTTACCGTCAACACTAATTTATTTGACGGTGTCACTCTCAAATTCAAGTTTTATTAAGTGTAAGCAATTAAAAAGGGATAGACAAGTACTGTATAAAGAATAGTAGTTATTCTTTATGACGGTCTCGTCCCGTGTTTTTTTAAAAAAAAAATAACCACTTTGTAATAAATAATCATCACTTTGAAAAAATTGGTCATTTTTTAACCCAAAAAATAGTCACTATTTGATTAAAAGTAATAACTATTTATCAAAAAGTTTTCACTTTTTTATTGGTTGCACATGCGACTATATTGTAAATGCTACTTGGCTGACCGGAAATATTGTCCAGAATATGCGTTATCTTTTTCTTCTTCCCTGTAACTAACTCTAGGTCAAAACATATAATAGGGGGTTAATTGAACAATTTTATTTAAATACGTATTATGTTAAACCCGATCATTGTTTAAAACATATATTTCATGTGTTAAACTAACTACTGGTTAAACATAGAAGTATAATAACTTAATTTAATAATTTCATTTTAATACGTATTATGTCAAAACCGATCATAATTTAAAAATTAAAACATATAATAGCATCATTGAAAAATTTCATTTAAATACGTATTATGTTTAAACCGATCATAGTTTAAAATGTATATTTCAGGTCAGAATATATAATAGCTTGACTGAACAATTTCATTTAAATACGTATTAAATTAAAAATCGATCATAATTTAATATGTATATTTCAAGCGTTAAACTGACTATTAGATATAAAAAAACAAACTAAACACGCGGGGTATATTTTAAATGTATTTTCGAAAAAATCGTCATAAACCCCCCGTGATTTTCACGGGCAACTAAACTAGTTAATAGTTGAAAAGTAATAACGGTTGTTCCCATAAAACCCTTGTTATTACTTTTAACAACGGTTTTTTTTTGCATATAACCCTTGTTATTACTTTTAACAATAGTCTTTTGCATATAACCCTTGTTATTACTTTTAACAACGGTTGTTCCCATAAAACCCTTGTTATTACTTTTAACAACGGTTTGGTTGCATATAACCCTTGTTATTACGTTTAACAACGGTTTTTTGCATATAAACCTTGTTATTACTTTTAACGACGACTTTCTATATATAACCCTTGTTATTACTTTTAACAATGGTTTTTTGCATATAATCCTTGTTATTACTTTTAACAACGATTTTCTACATATAACCCTTGTTATTACTTTGAAAATAACCCTTGTTATTACTTTCGCACAAAATATTATTCGCGCGAGTCACTTCTTTTAACAACGGATAACACTAAATAACAACGGGTGTAAAAACGGTTTTTATCTAAAATAATAACCGTCGTTAAAACCTTTGACAACGTCGGCTTTAACAACGTCGGCTTTTTTATAAAAAAACGATTATTAGCTGTTGTTATAGGTTGTTTCTGTAGTAGTTCAAATCAAACAATAAATGGAAAACAATCAAATTCTGCAATTATCACATTTCTTAAACAACCTCTAATAAACAAACAAAACCCATAAATTAGAAAATAAAATAAAGTAACCCACATAATAATACATAATTGAAAGGCAAAAAAAAGAGTTTTTGAGGTTATTAAGCAATATAACTGTACTAAAATACCAACCGTTAAATCAAAACATAAATTAAATCAAATTCACATGAAAACATAAATTTAAATCAATTGGAAGACTACCACAATTCACCGAGTCACCAAAGCACAAAAGCTCCAAAGCACGAAGCAATAGGGTGTGTGCGTATCTATAAATAATAAGGCAAGAGGGTGCATGCGTATCCATAAAATATCATGTAAGTGTTGGGGCTGGTGTCCTTGACAATTAAGTACAATGACTTATTAAATCTCTTTAAGGATCACAAGGGCATACTTTTGTATTATTACCAGTTGATCCACGTTTATCAATAACGGTTGGCTTGCTAGATAAGTTTGACGTTATTGTCATACGGATGGCGGTGATCAACTGGTCCCTATACGTCACACCTATAGGACACGTTTGAGAGATGTGAAGGTATGAAAATACAGTCACATTTTGCCGGATATGACTAAACAGTTAGTCAGAGGTATTGACTATTAAATTAGTCAATAAGATGTTGAGATTATTATTTAATACGGATTTAAATAATTTTAGCTAATACGGATTACATGATTAATTCGTAAATTAAATATAAACGGTTATATATTTAATTAAATATTGTATTCGCGTATTAATATAAACAGTTATATTAATTTGGGTAATTATACAATATCGTATTTTGTCAGACCATTATTAATATATCGACCGTATTAATATCTGATAACATGTTACGATTTATAATTAAAATCCCGCGAATAACTTATAGCTAAATGGGTCGAATCACGAATTAGAATAAGGTAAGAGTGGAAAGCCCACTCCTACCCTATTAGAATTTTCGGCCAAAACAACTACATAAGGAGGAGGACTCTCCTTATGTCAGTGACTCTTGTTTCACTGTTTAAACAAATCTCAAGGAAAAATTAGGGTTTTGAGAGTTTCCTTCTCCCAAAACCTCAGATCTCACATCTAAAACCTAAATAGCTCTCCCAATATTGCAGGGCAGTTGGAGAGAATTTCTAGCACACGCGGCCACGTCTCATTCTAAATCTTGGGTGCAAGTTATAGGAGGGAATTTGTGTTAATTCCTGTTCTTAGGCCTTTCGCACAAGGACTAAAGGTTGTACTTCTTTTCTTATCCTTTTTAATCTTATGACTATAAACACAACTGTATTTTTCATTATAATCCTGCAAGTTTAGGGTGAATACATGCTTTATTCCCACAAGTGGTATCAGAGCCTTAGGCCATGAAAATTTTACTTTTGTGTTTTTCATAAGTTTATTTAAAAGATTTTGAAAAATCTCGTTTCTGCTGCTGTGTCGGTCGGTCGACCAGTTTTAGCGGTCGGTCGACCGCCCCTGTGTGAGTTTTCTGTTTTTTTTAAAAAACAGTTTGCTTTGTGAGTTTTCGATCTTGATTTTCGATTCCTATTTACATATTGTTAATTAATCGATATTCTTGACAATATGTGAACCCTTGTTGATGTTAATTTTGATTTACTTGTTTTAATCAAAGTTTAAAAGGTAAAAACTTGTTTTAATTTCAAAAAGTGCAGCGTTTTGCGTTTTCTGAAATTCGTTTTTACTGCATGTTGGTCGGTCGACCGATTTTACTGTTGCAGAAATTTTCCGTTTTTCGGCTGGAGGTCGGTCGACCACATGTTTAGGTCGGTCGACCTCCCCCCTGTAACAGACTCGTTTTTATTTTTTTCTTTCGAAAATAACATGTTTTATTTTCACATGGCTTAAAATAATATACTGTATACGGAAATAGTATATTATTTAGTGAAACGGTTCACCCTCGTTTTGATACATATTGTTTTAAAACAGTTTAAAATAATGGATTATATGTTTATTAAAATTGGTGATTAAAACGGTATAATCACATAATTTTAATCCTAAAAGGTGGTTTGGTAAAATTTGTTAATCATAATAACAGTATTATGTCATGTATGAATTTTTATTTAGTTGATGCATTTTATTTATCGTCTTGTTGAATGCCTAATGAATGCTTTCAATAACGTATTTAATTTTGCAAACAGTTGTAACTTAGTGTGGCCTTAGAAGATTGTGTCATCGTAATGATGGGACACGATCTTGCTTGTAATTTTGAGATCTTGAATCTCCGTTTTGGGTTTTTGCCATGTAATTACTTTTGTATTTAAATTAGAATGTATCTAGGACTACTTTTGTAATTTAAATTAGTAATTTTGTGAAGACCAAAGACAAGACGGAGACCGGATGCTCACTCCCGCTGCAAGGACCAAGATGGAACATCAAGACAAGCTTCTAGGGTCCAACGGTGGATTCCAAGTTGTTTTATGTTTATTTTGGTAGGATAGGCCACACTAGGACTTTTATTTACGTTTATTGCATTTATCTTTATGCTTTCATCGATAATAGCTTGCATCATATTCCGCATAAAACCAAACCACCTATATCATGCCTGAAAACTGACTCATGTAGAGGTTACGCGTTAGTTTTCTGTGACAATACAGATGTCACATGTCATTTGCAAAGCCATCACTTTATTTCATTCATTCACGAATATGCTAGATTTTAGTTCACTTAATATGAATAAATATAAGTCGATGGGGTCTTCCTCGTATAACCAAAAATTGAGAATAGTCTTTATAAATCAGCCTCCCATGAATCCCTTCTTCGTTGGTAGGCATAATATGACCCCTTCTACGTCGGGTAAGTGGGAACAGATGATTTATTTTATCTCAACATCATGGTCACTCGATAATATCCAGTGACTGAGATGGACTAATAGATAGGATTTACGGAAATCTATCGACCAAGAGTTCCAACGGTGGAATTAGCCAAACTGTGGGCTTATCAATATACGGAAATTGAGTCTTGGGATCATATATATAATTCTTGAGGGAGATCAATTATATAAATGCATGAGTCTACGAGTTTAAATTCAATTTAATATAGACTTAAATCACAACAATGAGTTGCTTATATGGTTTTGTTTTATCTTCTTTTCAGTCTAGAACACGTTCAATTAAACTGCTGTATAACTAAAATGGCTGGTGAAGACCCAATGCCAAGTGCCAAGCTAGCACGTGAATCCTGGCTAAAGGCCTTCATGGACTCCATGAATCAGTCAACTAGACTGAGGAATGATGGGTCAAACTTCTCTGACTGGGAGGCAGCACTACGGAATGCTGCCATTGCTGACGGAAAGCTCAAGTACTTAACTGAGCCCATTCCGCCACACCCAGGAACTGGAGCTAGAGCTAACGAAGTTCGCGCTCATAGCGACTTCGTCATGGAAGCGGGTGCGATAAAGAACGTACTCATCTATGCAATGGAATCCAATTTGCAAAGACGCTTCATAACCCATGGTGCAAACAAGATTTTCACCACGCTCACTAACGAATTCTCAAAGGCTCCGAGAATCGTTTCTTATGAGCATACCTGTCGCTTCTTTGAGGCGAAACTCCAGAAGGGCCAAGCTGTTAGCCCACATATTCTTCACATGATTGAGAATATCGAGAAACTGGAGGCCCTAAACTGCAAGATCAGTGAGAACATAATCGTTGATCGAATGCTTCATTCGCTTCATGATGGGTTCGCCCTCTTTAGGGCCAACAATTACATGAACGACATGAAGAAGACTCCTCATGAGCTTCACTCCCTTCTCGTATAGACCGAGAAGGATCTGAAATTAAGTGGGAGCGTGAAGCAAGATGTTTTCATGATTTCCAGTAAGGGTAAGGGTAAGGGTAAAGCTAAAGCTCAGGGCGACCTAACAGTAGGCAAGCCCAAGTTTAAGAAGTCAGGATTTACTAAGAGTGGGCCAGGTGAGTCGAGCAACTCACAGGGCAAAACAAAGAGCAAGGATACAAGCATGGAATATTACCAGTGCCACAAGACTGGGCATTGGAGGCGCTCATGCCCCGTGTATCGTGAGGACATTAAGGCAGGCCGCGTTACTCCTGTTGGTATGTCTTCTTCTTCTTTTATTCACATGATTGAGATTAACCATGCAAGTTATTACGAAACTTGGGTACTAGATACTGGTTGTGGTTCTCATCTATGTAATCATGTGCAGGGCCTCCGAAACCAAGAACCCCTAATCAAGGATGAGGTTGACATGCGTGTCGGGAATGGAGCACGTGTTGCTGCAATCTCGAGGGGAACATACGTGATCCAGCTTCCAAGTGGATTCGAGTTATCTCTATATAACTGTTATTATGTTCCTTGTTTGTCCAAAAACATTATTTCAGTTTCTGCGCTTGACAAACTCGGTTTTTCATTTGTAATAGAGAATAATAGCTGTATTTTCTCCTTACACAATATGATTTATGGCAAGGCAGTTTTCATGAATGGAATTTATGTTTTAGATCAAACCACCGAGATATTACATGTGAATAACAAGAGATTAAAGGTAGGTGACAAAGATCAAACTTACCTATGGCATTGTCGTATGGGACACATAAATGAGAAACGCGTAAAACAGCTCATACAGAATGGAGCTATCTCGGCCTTTGATTTCGAATCATATGGCACGTGTGAATCATGTCTCATCGGTAAGATGACTCGTATTTCCTTCAAAGGTGTTGGAATGCGCGCTGCCGACCTATTAGGACTCATACATACGGGCGTATGTGGCCCTATGTCGATCAACGTACGAGAAGGCTATAGGTATTTTATCACTTTCACGGATGATTTGAGTAGATATGGCTATGTCTACTTAATGAAGCATAAAAGTGAATCATTTGACAAGTTCAAAGAATACCAGAATCGGGTACAGAACCAGCTGGGTAGAAAGATTAAAGCACTACGTTCTGATCGTGGTGGTGAGTATCTTTCACACGATTTTGATCAACACCTTAAAGACTGTGGCATCGTGCTACAGTTAACTCCACCTGGAACACCACAATTAAATGGTGTGTCCGAACGGAGAAATCGAACTCTACTCGATATGGTTCGATCCATGATGAGTCACACCGTCGTGCCTGATTCATTGTGGGGCTATGCTCTTTTGTCGGCCGCTCTAATACTTAACCGAAGTCCGTCTAAAGCTGTAGACAAGACTCCATACGAATTATGGAAGGGAACGGTCCCTAACTTGTCCTTTATTCGGGTTTGGGGCTGCGAGGCTTATGTCAAGTGGAGACACGAGGATAAGCTCGGCCCGCGATCGGTCAAGACATACTTTATAGGTTATCCAAAGGGAACTTTTGGTCATTACTTCTACTCGCCAACCGAACAACGTGTTTTTGTTGCGGCTAGTGCGACGTTCTTAGAGAAAGAATTTCTCGAGAACAAGTCGAGTAATAGAACCTTCGAGTTATCGGAGGTTCAAGAACCAACTACCGAGCAACCATTGGAGGAAACAGTTCCTTCAACCGAGGCTGCGGTAGATATTCCTGAGGAACTTAGGAGGTCGGGAAGAGTCTCTATTCCACCGGACAGATACATTGGTATGGTCGAGGAACACGATACAGATGACGTCTTACTCCTAGAGGGTAATGAACCCACAACCTATAAAGGTGCCATGACCAGTTCTGACTCAAAGCTATGGCTAGAAGCCATGCAATCCGAGATGGACTCCATGTATGAGAACAACGTGTGGGATCTTGTGGACCTACCTACAAAGGTACGTCCCCTTCAATGCAAATGGCTTTACAAGATAAAGCATGCCGTGGAAGGACAACAAGATATCCACAAGGCTAGACTATTTGCTAAAGGTTTCACTCAAGTGCCAGGCTTGCACTATGATGAGATTTTTGCACCCGTAGTCATGCTACGTTCCATTCGGATTATCTTAGCGATCGCCGCTTTTCATGATTATGAAATATGGCAAATGGACGTTAAAACCGCCTTCTTAAACGGTTATTTGGAGGAAGAGTTGTACATGGTACAACCCGAGGGTTTTATTGATCCAGAACATCCTAAGAAAGTTTGCAAGCTTAAGCGTTCCATTTATGGACTTAAGCAAGCATCGCGGAGTTGGAATCATCGCTTCGACCAAGTGATAAAAGAGAATGGATTCATTCGATCAGTCGAGGAACCATGTCTCTATATCAAGTCGAGTGGGAGCAAGATTGTATTCCTAGTACTGTATGTCGACGACATACTCTTGATTGGGAATGACATACCTCTCTTGTCTTCGGTTAAAGCATGGTTGAAAAACCATTTCCAGATGAAAGATCTGGGAGAGGCACAAAGAATTTTGGGCATCCGTATCTACAGGGATAGATCACGACGGATGTTGTCTCTCAGTCAGGAGTCTTATATAGATAAGATTCTAGAGAGATTCAGCATGACGAACTCCAAGAAGGGGTTCCTCCCTATGACTCCTAGGCTTCACTTGAGTAAGACTCAAGAAGCTAAGTCATTGGAAGAGAAAGAGCGCATGAGTCGGATTCCTTATGCTTCGGCTATAGGATCGATCATGTATGCCATGATATGCACACGTCCAGACGTTGCATATGCATTGAGTATGACCAGTCGATTCCAAGCTCATCCAGGTGAACAACACTGGATGGCCGTGAAAAACATTCTTAAGTACCTACGGAGGACTAAAGATTGGGGATTGACTTACGGAGGCGACTCGACGCTCTACGCCACGGGTTACGCAGATGCTAGCTTCCAAACGGATCGAGATGACTCGAAATCTCAGTCTGGATTCGTTTTTACTCTTAATGGCGCTGCTGTCAGCTGGAAAAGTTCTAAACAGAGTGTTACAGCAGATTCTACGACTGAGTCCGAGTACTATGCCGCCTCGGAAGCAGCTAAGGAAGCAATATGGATGCGTCAATTCTTACAAGGACTCTCGGTAGTGCCTAGTTCGAATGACCCAATCACCGTTTATTGTGACAATAGCGGTGCCATCTTCCAAGCTAAGGAGCATAAGTCTAGCAACAAGGCTAGGCATGTACAACGGAAAGCTCATCTAATCAGAGATTACGTGGAGCAAAAGGAGATTTTAATTGATAAGATCGCTACGGATGACAACATAGCTGATCCTCTCACAAAAGCATTACCACGTGATAAGCATGAAGGGCACATTCATTCCATGGGAATTGGATGTGTTCCTAAGTTGTAGTACTCTTTTATGAATTCATGTAATAATTCATTTTCTCGTGTACTCTATTCAACCTTATTGTTATGATATAAAATGTTTTGTTTTTCATGTGGAATTGTACGCCAATTTTGAACACCACAAAGTGAACTGATTAACATTACATCGTTTGGTCCTTGATTACCCACTTGAGCTGATAACTCAGGTAATCATTTTGTGACGTTGGTTGATGGTGGGTTCAACGAGCCATAAGTCACGCGGCTGATTGACCAATCACAAAGGCGAGTTATACGGATATCTCGTAGGACACCCCGTGACAGCGTTATGGAGTCCTAAATGTTTTATAACATTGGGTGTCTGGTCGTGGATAGGACCTCCATAGTGTTCCTTAGAGTCGAGTCTTTTGACCTTCAACTGTCTCTTGAGATTAAGACAGATTTTGGGTAACTTTGGTTTCTTTCCCACGGTCACCGTAACAGGGGCCAAGAGGATTTTTTCTGGGTTATTTCATGCTGGGCGATATCGGCAGGATTCGAGTTGAGGGAAATATCCAAACCCTTATCAGGATTTTATCATTTCTCAGGGCCACTCGAGGAGTAGTAACTGAAATGCATGGCCATGCTCGAATACAGATTCGTTTTATCAGTTAAGTTACTCTCTAGTCGGGGAAACCACTCTTGAAACAGATCGCTTGTGAGATACGACCTTTGCGAATGCGGATTTGCAAATTGTCTTACATTGAGTGGGAGAAATTTTAAAAGGATATGAGATTCGGTTATCGCACCTACACTTGTACAGACAAGTGGGAGTTTATTGGAGATTGTGTCCTCCACATGTAGTGTGATAACGTCATTGCACATACCCTTGTACGGACAAGTGGGAGATTGTTGGGGCTGGTGTCCTTGACAATTAAGTACAATGACTTATTAAATCTCTTTAAGGATCACAAGGGCATACTTTTGTATTATTACCAGTTGATCCACGTTTATCAATAACGGTTGGCTTGCTAGATAAGTTTGACGTTATTGTCATACGGATGGCGGTGATCAACTGGTCCCTATACGTCACACCTATAGGACACGTTTGAGAGATGTGAAGGTATGAAAATACAGTCACATTTTGCCGGATATGACTAAACAGTTAGTCAGAGGTATTGACTATTAAATTAGTCAATAAGATGTTGAGATTATTATTTAATACGGATTAAATAATTTTAGCTAATACGGATTACATGATTAATTCGTAAATTAAATATAAACGGTTATATATTTAATTAAATATTGTATTCGCGTATTAATATAAACAGTTATATTAATTTGGGTAATTATACAATATCGTATTTTGTCAGACCATTATTAATATATCGACCGTATTAATATCTGATAACATGTTACGATTTATAATTAAAATCCCGCGAATAACTTATAGCTAAATGGGTCAAATCACGAATTAGAATAAGGTAAGAGTGGAAAGCCCACTCCTACCCTATTAGAATTTTCGGCCAAAACAACTACATAAGGAGGAGGACTCTCCTTATGTCAGTGACTCTTGTTTCACTGTTTAAACAAATCTCAAGGAAAAATTAGGGTTTTGAGAGTTTCCTTCTCCCAAAACCTCAGATCTCACATCTAAAACCTAAATAGCTCTCCCAATATTGCAAGGCAGTTGGAGAGAATTTCTAGCACACACGGCCACGTCTCATTCTAAGTCTTGGGTGCCAGTTATAGGAGGGAATTTGTGTTAATTCCTGTTCTTAGGCCTTTCGCACAAGGACTAAAGGTTGTACTTCTTTTCTTATCCTTTTTAATCTTATGACTATAAACACAACTGTATTTTTCATTATAATCCTGCAAGTTTAGGGTGAATACATGCTTTATTCCCCACAGTAAGTTGGTTACAATTAATACATCATCTAAGTAGAATGTTAATGAAATTATATTAGTGGTTTCTTACTTTAAATTTAGACCTATGATAATGAAGCACTGAAGCTACATCATCAAATTATGTTTATGTTCAATGTATGTCAATATAGTCTCTAAGTCGTTCAATCTAGCTCGCACCTAAAGTCTAAAGGTGAAAACCGGCAATACATTAAAGAAAGAGACTTCCACATTAATGCTGACGCATTAATACTGATTAACGGAGGCATCCCGAAGGTGAGTAACACATAATATCATCGTCAATATAATTTATTAACAAACAGCAACAAAAGAAAAAACAGGAAAAACACCAACAATGTCTTTAATCCTAACTAGATTTGGAGTCGGCAAAGATGAACCAGCAGTTGAAACAGTCAATGACGAGTAAAACCACGAGATGAAAATAAGAATAATTTTTTATAAAAAAAAAAGAAAAGGGACGGAAAGATCAAATTAGGATTACTTATGCATAAAGTATGAATATCGAACAGTGACGATTAATCGTTTTTTCCCATAGATCAGTGGAGGAAGGTGTCTTTTTAGGCTTCAAAATGAAACAACAAATAAAGTAATCTCGTTGGTGATCATTGAATTTGCATATGGTAATTACTTATAATTCTTCACCACATATTTGACTTCCTCAAACCATCCCCTCCTTTACACCTAAAGACTATTAAAGATGGCGATCTTGAGTAGCGGTATGAAAAGAAATCTCTAAGACAAGAAACGATATTAGTTTGGATTTCGCTTATTAAATTCAAGATTGCTTTATAGTTTACGTTGTCTTCACCTATAAAATGAAACTATTTATGGAATAACAAACATATATAAAATAATACTGTGAGATATCCTCTACTAATGCATGTTTTAATAACAGTATAATAAGGAGTTACATTTTTTAAGTTAAGGGAAAAGAGATTGAAACTGTAACCTATTATTCACACTAACTCCATCTTAACCACTAGAGTAAGACCTATTCGGCAAGACGATACACTTTTGGGGGTGGGGAAAAAATTCCACAATTGCTGCATTATCAAACTGAACTAGAGGAAAATCACAATTAAAAACACATTTATGATCACTCAAATCAAACAATATATTGAAAATAATCAAATTCTACAATTATCATATATCTCAAACAACCTTTAATAAACAAACAAAACCCATAAATTAGAACGAAAATAAATTAATCCACATAATAATACATAATTGAAAACAAAAAACAAAGAATTTTTGGGGTAATTAAACAATATAATTGTACTAAAACAAGAACCGTTAAATCAACACATAAATTAAATCAAATTCACATGAAAATTTAAATTTAAATCTATTGAAAGATTACCACAATTCACCAAAGCACCAAAGCTCCAATGGACAAAACCAGCATGAAAATAATCAGGTAAGCATCCATAGTGACCGCTGAAAAATTCGGTAAATGATACACAAGAAGAGAAGTGAGTTATGCTAAGAATATCAAGGAAAGAGGGTGCGTGTGTATTTATAAAATACCGTGTAAGTTGGTTACAATTAATACATCATTTAAGTAGAATGTTAATGAAATTGCTGGTTTCTTACTTTAAATTGAGATGTATGATAATGAAGCACTGAAGCTCCATCGTCAAATTATGTCTATGTTCAATGTATGTCAATATAATCTCTAAGTCGTTCAATCTCGCATCTAAAGTCTAAAGGTGAAAACCGGCAACACATTAAAGAAAGCGACTACCACATTAATGTGCCACATTAATACTGATTAACGAAATCATCCCGAAGTTGAGTAACACATAATATCATCGTCAGTATAATTTCCCAACAAACAGCAACAAAATCAAAAACAGGAAAAACACCAACTATACCTTTAATCCTAACTAGATTTGGAGTCGGCAAATATGAACCAGCAATTGAAACAGTCAATGACGAGAACAAAAATTACCTATTTTCCTTGCTTAATCTTTAAAAGGCTCGCCAATGATGTAAGTATCGTTGTTAGGGTCGTCAATTCCTTCTCCTACAAAAACAAAAACACAAATTATGAATCGAAATTGGAGAAGAGGAGACGGACAGACTCTCGTTTTCCTTCAAAGTGGATAATTTCTTACCACAAAATGACGGCGACGATTAGAGGTATCTAATGGCGCAAGATTCAGCGAGTTTCGTTGAGAAACGAAGAATTTGTGATGATTTTAGTGAATTGTTTATGTTTTTATGAAAAGATAAGAATGGAGGCTAGGGTTTGGGAGGTAGAAGATGAAGGGATGTGTTTCACAACTTCCTTTTTATATGAAATGAAAGGAGTAGCGATTTCAGTGACTAAACATGAGTCGAGTTTGTGTTAAGTACCACTTGTTGAGTTAGAATTGAACTAAGTAAAGCGAGTTTACCAACTAATAATTATCACACCTTGAAATAACATTTGAATACTTAAATTACATTTTAAGAAATTACGTGAATACGCTTAAGTTTTCTAAATAATGAAGTGAAAACGTAAAAATCTAATTTACGCAATTAACTGAAATGTCATTTAAACTCAAACGCTTCAAAATGAAATATTCAAATCATTTTAATAAAATTATGAAATTTCATGAAATATAATGTATTTCAAAATTACAATTAAAATATTTAAATTTAGTGGTCGGAAATATCGGGGTTTTAGTATCACTCCAACTTTTAAAAAGTTTCGTCCTCCAAACTTGAGAGCAGAAAACCGTAAATTTCAAAGACGACGCTAACAACCGAAATGTTTACTGAAAATTTGATACTTATTTCAAAGATTTAGAAATAATTTCCAAGGCATAGGTCTTCATCAAGGAGCGTTGGGGTTCTAGTTGTACATTCGAGAGCTTTACAATGCTCGATTGATCTTTTTGGTCATGAGAACTATCGTTCGAGAGATCCATTCCTTCTTGATCGATCCTTGCTGAATTCTACTCGATCGACTCTTCCATTGTGGTCGATCGAGTATTTCACCTTGAAAACTTCCTCGATCGAGTAGTCTGTTTGCTCGATCGAGGAAATTGTTGCTGCCAGGTGTTGAGGCGCCTCTTAATTTTCGCAGGCATTCCTTCTAGTCTTGCGGACTATAAAAGAAACAGAACAGTTTAGAGAAAAAGGAGTTATCACTTTTACTTTACCATAATCCTTTTGAACATCATAGTTTCTCTCTTTCACTTTGGAATCGGAATTTATTCATCTTCCTCATGTTTGTAATCTTCGGTATTCTTGATCTTAACTTTATTAATTCAATTTTGTTGCGTCTTTCTCTCTTATCATGTTTCTTATTGCATCTTCTCTCCTTTCTCCTATTGCATCCATCATTATGGTTAGCTAATTCTTATGCTAGGATTTAGGGGAGTCATGGCATAGGTAGGATGAATTAAATGGATTGTCTTTGGTTAGATTTGTATGTAATCATCACAATTAATAGCTTTTGATTGTTTGACTTGACGCATTCAGTTGATTGATTTGGTACCCTCTTAACCTAGATCGAAACATTGGAAAGGGGAAGATCAATGATGAACTTTAGGATGTGCTAATTAGAGCGAAAGTTAGATAAGTATTTTCTTAGGGCGAATAGCGGAACGAAAGGACATTCTTATTACCCACAAGTCCGGTGCGAGATAGTCTAAGTAATTATTCCAGAGACTAAAGCCATGGTGAACCGATAATCCTAGTTACTTCTCCTCTTCTTTGTTCTTCTCTTGTTTATTTTTAGTATCCCTCTCCTTTTTAGATGTTAGATAAAAATCAACAACCACCCCCATAATAGTTTTAGTATCCCTCTCATAATTAATTCACAATTTCACATGAGTTTTTATAACATCTTGGAAAATACCCTCTCTCTCTCTCATTTCTCTCTCTAAAAAGAAAAACCTAAACCCTAATTTTCAACATCTTGGGGCTGCCGTCTACCTTTTTTGGGTGGAGGTAAGCCCCAAATTTTCTTTTTCGTTCTTCTTCTTTAATTTTTTACGCTAATAACTTCTTGCCTCTCCTTTATTGGAGACTTGTTCTCACCTTTGTGTGAGTTTTGTCCTCACCTTTTGGGGAGTCTGTTCTCATCTTGTGGTGAGATTTTCCCCTCTATTTGAGAGGTTCAAGAATTAAGTGGAAGATCGGCGCCTTCATTGTTGATCCCATGGAGATAAAACTGCTGTCAGATTGTTCGTTACAAAAATTTTGGTCAAAAGTGTAGGGTTTTATTAGTTGCTCATAAACTAATTTTAGTCATACTAAACTAACCTTGTGATTAACATATTAATTTACATGTTAAAACGATCTTATGCATGCTAATAATGCGGAAATAAGGAGAGTATTTGAACCCTTACATACGGTCCAAATGTTTAGCAAGGATGATCCTCCGAGTACCCAAAATAGAATACCTCCTTTGGATGCACCAAGACAACCCCTCAATCAACCGAAGCCTTGTATTTGCTAGACTAGAAATCGGTTTCTTCCTTAAAAATTCTAATCACTCTTATTAGAATGTCAATACAATACTACTATTAGTATGTTAATATTATCTTATAATATGTATTGTAGAGGTTGAATAAACACTCCTTGCTTGATGGTTTTTCGGCTAGGGCAAGAAGAGAGAGAGAATGAATGTGATATATATCATATATATATCCTAAGCATGCTCTTTAACTTAAGATAATCTAATTAACTTAAGCATGCAATATTGGGTGAAGGGGAGCCGGTCATGGGGAGTGTCAAGGAGGGAACAACTTGTATTCTCAAGACACTAGGGAGGTTACTAGGTTAGTGTTCTCTAGGTGGTGCTTTAAACACAATGATTATAGTGTATTAAACACACTAATCATCCACTAACTATCCTAACCAAACCGGCACCCATAATCCATAAAATGGATTTCATTTTACAACTTTGTAATAATGTACAATTTTTACAAAGTGTGACATCTTATATGTCTTTAAGATATAAAATGCTTTAGTACATCTAAAACATATAAATATTTATCATATAAATATTTTACATAATTAAATAAATCACATTTATTTAATTAATAAGTAATTCGAAATTATTAATGTAAAATGATCATTTATCGTCAATACGATTTACAACCTTTGTATTATTTCAACCCAATTCATTCCAATAACGATATGATAAATATCGTTTAATGTTTAACAATTGACACATTTCAATTTTAAACAAAAATCTTACATTAAGATTTAACCTCTAATTTCTCGATACACGAGTTTAAGGAATATGATCAAATCGTATCACTATACATTTGATCACTTTATCAATTAAGGGAATTGTCCTAAAGGTGTGACCTAAAGGGATCAACTGACCATCACCGTCATACGACAGTAATGTCAAACTCTAGCTAGCCAATCATTACCGATTAATGTTGGTCAGTTGACTAATAATTCGTATCATCCCTTGCGCATTCTCGTCATGAGATTTAATCACGTGATCGCATTATTGTTGAGGACACATTTCCCAACAATCTCCCACTTGTCCTCGACAAGTGTGCGTCACCAATTCTCTTGTCCTATTACAATCTCCCACTCAATGCAAGATGTCTCTCTGAGGTCGTACTTGCATTTGATCATATCATGAGTGGTTTCCTCGATCTGGAGAATAACTGTCTGACCGGAATTATCTACCATAGATACCTTCCGAGCGTGGCCACGCATTTCCAGTTAATTTCTCCTCGAGTGGCCCTGAGATTTGAACAACCCTGACAAGGGGTGGACAATTTCTATCGCACTACTTCCTTCAACTAGTCACGGTCAGTCACAACCCAAAACAATCCCATTTGACTCCAGTTACGAAAAGTCGTAGAGAATGAATCAAAGTTATGGCTAAACTGTACCATCTTGGGAGAGTAGTCTTTAGTCTAAGAATTGACTCACAAGAATACTATAGCAGCTCTCGCCACGACCCGGCTATAAAATTTCCAGAACTCTATAAGCGGTCACATTGCCCGACAGAGTGTCTCTTACAGTCTGCCTATGTGATCGACTAGTCATCACATATGACTCTATGGCACTTGAACTTGCCATCAATCGCCTCACACTCTAGTCGCTTTGAGACGTCACCTCATGTAAGCGGCTAGGGGCTATACTAAGTCAATCCAGTTCACTTATGGGGTTCAATATTGTCTCATACAACCCATTTGGATTCTGACAAAGTATCTTTCATTCTGAGTTAATCATAACTCAAATGATGTTGTCATGCAACAATAGTCAAAACTATTACATTGCATATGATGCACAATCATCTATTTGCATTAGTGTTTTGCAAATAACCTTTATTCATGCGAATAACCTTTATTCATGATAGCAAAACTTACAACTTTTGGTCCCCTTTATTCTCATATTATCCCGTATAATATGATTCTATTTGAGTACATTTCTAGAACTCTTTCTAGATTTTGAGTTTCCTTTCCGGAGGAAAGCTCCCACTGTTATCTCATAACTTGTGACGTATCGATATACTGGAGGGATTAAGGAATCACTCTCTTTAGTCACTTATGTACTGAAATCTACATTGTAGTCTATTAATGATTTCATCATTCTAATAATTTTCATTCATCTTGGCTATTTGATAGAATAATGTATCCAACCATTCTAACTTTTAGTGGGCGACCTTTTATTATCCATATAATAAACCTTCCCGTAAGCTCCATCATCTTATGATATAAAGTATTTGATCATTTAGAATTTCAAACCTCTTATTCTTTACACCTTAAAGAATCACCCATTCTCTCTAAATGGTAGGCTTAATTCCTTTTATGAAAATCGCTCCCACTAAAATCAATATCTCTCGATATCTTAAATGAACCTTTCATTTCTCGCATGTTAAACTATTACTTGAATCATTATCACTATCCCTATAGTGATCTGTTTCCATTCAATCAATCATTACCTTCTTATCATGTCTTCGTTTCCTCAAGACGAAAATGACATGATTATTTCCTTTATAACTACATTGAGAGGATTGAGATGATTTCTTCTCTTTTATCTTATAAATTTAGAAAAATCATTTATTTAAGGAACCGTTTTCCTTCCGATATCATACGGGGTTTCATGTTTCCTCTCTATGAAACAATGAACATAAAGAACCTTTCTTCGAGTGTCCTCCCGTAGTTTCTTTAGTGTCCTCTCGTAGTTTCTTCAAATCATTTAGGGCTCTTCTTAAGACTCCCATATAGGAATCTTCTCTAAGATCCTTTATTTTCATCATTGGTTTGCGAGCGAAATATTTTCTCCCACTCTATCCTTCTAACAATAACCTTTATTCGTTTAAGGATAGCTATTTCGATTAACCAATGTATCTGAATGTTTGAAGTTTCATAGGTGTGATGAATACATTCTCATTTTCACTTAAAATGAAAATCTTATAATGAACTGATATAGTCTCATTTTGATTGAATTTATCTCATGGGATGTAGTTCTCCGTTTTAATCAACTCTTTGATTATATTATATCGATCGTATCAATAGTTTGTTGCGTGATAAAATCACTATTATTCATGTTTTAACAAGGTATGCAATTTATTTGAGAAATCAAAACATTGATTAAGAACAAAAGTATCGGGTTGAAAACCAAGTTACCAATATCCAAAATTTCAACCATTGTTTTAGGATTTTAATCCTTGTCTTACAAGAAAATAAATTGTTCCATAAATAAATGCAAAATATGAAAGAAGACGATATGAAAATTAGAGGCTAGCTCTTCAAGTCTTCGATCAATTTGGATGCTACCATAGCCATCCAAGTAAGGAACTTCAAGCTTCCTTCTCTTTGCCCTTATCATTATTAGGAGGCGCCCCTTTAAAACATTTAAAAAGGGTAAATATCAACACATTTGTATCACTATACATAAGTTGATAAATGACATGAATCATAAACGAGAATTATTACCTACGGCGGTTGCCTTCCCATTTTTGAGATCGCTTAAGTATTTGGGGCAATTTCTCTTCCAATGACCGATCCTCGTGCAATAATGGCACTTGTCTTGCTCTTTTGAAGACGAGGTGGAAGCGCCTTTCGAAAAGGTCTTTTCTTTGGTCGCCTTGGGCTTGAACGTTTTCTTGCCCTTGCCTTTAGAGGCATTCCTTTTGAAGCTCGTTTTCCCTTTCTTTTCGATGTTCAAAACATCCTTGGTGGAACTTTCATGAAGTCCCATGTCCCTTTCGGCTTGGACTAACATCTTATGCAACTCGTCCAACGTGGTCTCTTGGTTTCGCATATTGAAATTCACCCGGAATTGAGCATACGCCTTAACCTTATTGAGCGAGTGAAGAACTCGGTCAATAATAAGAGAGTCGGGAACATCAACATCTTGAGCTTTTAGAGTCTCCGCGAGCTCAACGAGTTTGAGCATATGAGGGCTTATCTTTTGCCCTTCCTTGAATGTAATGTCAAAGAAGGCGGAAGCCGCCTCATATTGAATCACCCTAGGAGTTTGCGAAAACATGGTCGCAAGCTTGGTGTATATTTCATACGATGTGGTCAACTTTATCATACTCCTTTGGAGATCCGGCTCCATGGAGAAGATGAGCACATTTTTAAGAGCGGAGGACTCTTTCATGTAGGCTTCATAGGCCTCACGAGTTTGGACCGATGAACGAGCGGTCGGAGCGGTCGGAGCGGCTTCGGATATGTAACGACTCTTATCGTCACCTTGAGCGGCCAAAAGCAATTGCGCATCCCAATCCTTAAAATTGGAACCATGTTTATCGAGTTTACAACGATCCATAAAGGATCGAAGCCATGATACGTTAGTGAGAGGTGGAGCGTTGGTTGCCATTGTCGATGTTGAAAATTAAACTACAATAAAAAAAGGAAAACAACATCATTTTAAATTTCGTAATTTAAACTAGAAACTTTAACAAGTTTAGTTATATATATATTTACTTAATGATCTCTTACCCAATTAAGTAAACAATCCCGAGACCCAAACCCATACTAATCCGGGCACGGTGTAGCCGATTCAACCCGTATCGGTATAATTTGGTGGATTAACTCTTTAATCGGTTCTACTCTTAGAACTCTCGGTCGACAATTTTCTTAAAATTATCTTTAGCCCGAACTTATTGCAACTACGGTTACGAATACTTTCGTTGAGATCAACCAAATTTCAAGGTGTAATCTTATTACCCCACTTACCCAACGTGACAATTTTAGTACCCCGGTGTAGCCGAGCCTACGTTCTTGTGAAGAAGGGATTCATGGGTCCGTACTTTTTGGTAAGGCTAAGTCTCAATATTTATATGTAAGAGATCTAGTCAAAATATTATCTATCTCCGTTTAAGTGAACTAAGTCGGTGAATTATCGATAAAATAAAAGACTAGGTCGACTAGGTCGAAACATGCATGATACGATGTATGACGATTTGGCTATGCATGCAAACATATAAAAAGCAAAAATAAAAGCATAAATAAACCCTAGTATGGCCTTTCCTAGAAAAGAAATAACAAAGTACAAATTCGGAAACCAACTCCTTTGGTCCCTTGAACTTCACGCGGCACGCACTTCCACTACAAAAAAAACGCGGTGTTCTGACCGAAATACTGACGGATTATACAGTCCGTCAGTTATCTCGGTGTACTGACAAATTTCTGACGGAATATCCGTCAGAAATTTGTTTTGACGGATAAAACGTCACAAATCCGTTAAAATAGCAGACCGCGAAAACAAAATGGGAAGGCGCGAAATTTTGGTTGGACGTTCTGACGGATAGTGCGTCAGTAAACCTTAATGACGGATTCCCCGTCAGGACAACTACTGACAAAAGGCTGACACATCTGAAAAAGTAGAACCAGTTTCTGACGAAATGCCACCTAATCGTTTAGTGACGCTTTATCCGTCAGTGTTTTTTTTTTGCTTTTCCTATTTCCAACCACGCCTGCATTCAATACTTTTTCTTTTATTCACCAAAAATTAAACGCTGTCCTGACGCCCTATCCGTCACAAAGTCTATTTTTTGTATTCCTGACGGCTTATCCGTCAGGATTTTTTTTTAAAAAAAAGATACAGGAGCCCCTTCTCGCGTTCACTTTCTTTCTTTTTTTTTTAAACCCCAAAAGCCTTCGACAACCACCAACCCTCCCAAAATCCGATTTCTACCCCCACCAATCCTACCACCGTGACAACCACCAACACACTACTAACTCCATCTTGCTAATAGGTAATGTTTTTATGTTTTTTTCATTAATTTTACAGTTTTCTTTTCGATTTATTTCAATTCATAATTGATTTATTTGTACATTGTAGTGTGACAACCACCACCACCGTGACAACCTCCACCACCGTGACAACCCCGCGCCAACACTGCTTTGCAAAATTTATTAGGTAATTGTTTATGTTTATTACTTAATTATTTATTTAAGAATGTGTTAGTTTAGAAAGTAATTAGTGTAACTTATTTAGGTTAATAGATAATTAGTTAGAAATTTTGATTTAGGATAATGCCAATTAGATAGAAAAAGTGACCTAGGATAGTAGCCTGTTAGATAGAAAAATTGACTTAGGATAGTTGCTAATAATTTGTTGTTGTTAGTGTTGTTACTTCTTAATTGTTGTTGTTGTTGTTGGTGATAGTTATTAGTTGTTAATTTTGAATTATTATTTGTTAATTGTTGTTGTTGTTGATCAACGATAATTTTTAGTTGTTAATTGTAGATTATTGTTAATTGTTAGTTATTGATAATTCTGAATTGTTAAATATTGACCTAGTACCCGTTCAAAAATTACTTATTAGGAGTAATTTTTGAATAGTCCCCATTTTGGGACTGTCTTTGTACGTTTCAAGTCATTTAGGTAGCAAACAAATACTTGTTATTTTTTTAATGAGGGTACAAATTCGGTGACGATTCCTTTAATATTCTCTGAATACATATATGGACTAATAATATAATCCATATTTTGTATTTGGAGAATAAAGGGGAATTGCTGCCGAATTTTTTCCCCATTAATAAATAACAAGTGCGTGTTTGCTAATGACTTGAAATGTACATTGATGGGTTTAGGTTGGAGTGATAAGGACCTAATTCAAAGACTATTTGATTTTTTGACAATAATTATATATTCATTGATGATATTGTTTTTTTGTGTATTATATGTGATAGTTAATTAATAATTGTCAATTGATTGATTATTTGAATGTAGATACATAATAAGATGAAAAGATTAGAACGACAGTGGATGTATGAAAGATTAGATGAGAAAAAGAAACCTAAGCTTGAATTTGCAAATGGGGTAAAAGAGTTTCTTGAATTCGCTGCACAAAGTAGTGTGTATAAGAATTTAGGTGAAATGAGGTGTCCCTGTAAGAAATGTAATAACAGAGCTTTTAAAAGGATTAAGGATGTTCAACTGCATCTTTGGTCGAATGGTTTTGCCCCATATTATTATGTTTGGACGTATCATGGTGAGGAAATGCCAACCGGAGAAAGTAGCAGTAGTACTGTAGTTAGTGATAATCCTTATAGGGAGCTCGTGGAAAATGCATTACGTGATAATATTGAACAAATAATGGAGGATCGACTCAATCCTGATGACCTTAGTGATGAGGAAGTGCGTCATGAAACCCCAAATCCTCAAGTTTCTTCCTTCTATAAATTGTTAGAAAAAGCCGAACAACCAGTGTATGAGGGAAGCAAAATAAGTTTATTGCAAGCCGCTGCTAGGTTGATAGCGCTCAAATGTGAGAACAACTTATCACTTCGATGCACGAATGGGTTTATGTCGTTTGTTGGTGACATGATTCCAACAAAAAATGACATGTTACGCAATTTCAATGAGGTTAAGAGTGTTCTTAAGGGACTACAACTACCACATGAGAAGATCGATGCATGTCCTACTGGATGTATGCTTTTTTGGGAGGAAAATGTCAATCTCGAGCAATGTACAAAGTGTAATGCATTTCGGTACAAAGGTAACAATAATTCAAGTAATGGGAGGCGAATTCCGAATAACCCCTTAATTTATTTCCCGCTTGCACCAAGGTTACAACGATTATATGCAACCAAGAGCATAGCAGGTGAGATGAGTTGGCACCATAGAAATTCACGATTAAGAGAAAAAGGGACAATGGCACATCCAAGTGATGGAGAAGCGAGGAAACATTTTGATCGAGAGCATCCAGAATTTGCAAGTGAGCCTCGTAACGTTCGGTTGGGTTTGTGTACGGATGGATTTTCCCCACATGGCGGCCAATTTGGGAAAAAATATTCATGTTGGCCTGTGATTGTCACTCCGTATAATTTACCTCCCTGGTTATGCATGAAGAGACAATTTATGTTTCTATCATTGATCGTTCCAGGTCCTAAGAACCCCAAGACAAATCTAGATGTGTACCTTCAACCGTTGATCAAAGAGTTGAAAGAACTTTGGGAAACGGGTGTGCACACTTACGATGTTTATAAGAAACAAACTTTTCAACTGAAAGCTGCATTAATTTGGACTATCAATGATTTTCCGGCATATGGCATGCTTTCCGGTTGGTCCACGTCTGGATACCATGCTTGTCCTTATTGTCAAGACAAGGATCATAACTCCTTTTGGCTTAAACATAGCAAGAAAGTTAGTTGGTTCGATTGTCACCGTGTGTTTTTGAAACCTGATCATCCTTTTCGCAACAACTGCAAGCATTTTCTGAAGATTAGAAAAACTGAAGATCGCATTGCCGCATCGAGATTAACTGGTGAAGAAGTGTGGGATGCGGTAAAGGATATGCCAAGAATTGTTGATGCTTCTGATCAAGAATTGAAAAAATTAAAAGACAAGAATGAAGGATGGTGGAAACAAAGCATATTTTGGCAACTTCCTTATTGGAAAACTTTGTTGATTCGACACAACTTAGATGTTATGCACATTGAGAAAAACATTTTTGAACATCTTATCAGTACGGTGATGAATGAACCAAATAAAACTAAGTTCGGAGTTAATGGTAAAGCTGACTTTAAAGAGCATTGCTTTGTACGGCCCCCATCATCTAGGTTTGTTTTAAACGCCGCGGAGAAAAAAGCTGTATGTGAGTGGGTTGCCAAATTGAAATTCCCGGATGGTTATGCTTCGGATTTGAGTCGGTGTGTTGATCATAAAAGTATGGTGTTGCATTCCATGAAAAGTCATGATTGCCATGTCTTTATGCAACGGTTACTTCCTGTTGCCTTAAAACATTTGCTCCCGACGGGTCCTTGGAATGCAATAACTGAGTTAAGTCAATTTTTTAGAGACTTGTGTACCTCTACGATTAAGGTTGATTCTATGGAACGTCTAGAATCAAACATTGCAGAGATAATATGCAAGTTAGAGAAGATATTTCCTCCGTCTTTCTTCAATTCCATGGAGCATCTACCTGTGCATTTGCCTTATGAGGCGAAGGTTGGAGGACCAGTTCAATATCGATGGATGTATCCATTTGAGAGATTTCTTAATCATATAAAAAAAAAGATTGGCAATAAAGCTCGGGTGGAGGGTTCCATATGCAACGCTTATTTATTAGAGGAAATTTCGAATTTTTGTTCGATGTATTTCGAAAATCACATTGATACAAAAGCGAAAGACTTAGACATTGGTGTGAATTTCGATGACCAGCTCACTTCAAAATTACCTGAGTTATTCAATGATGACATGGGAACTACAACCGGGAAATGTAAAGAGAGGTACTTGAACGAGAAAGAGTATGAAGACGCTCATTTTTATGTGCTAAGGAACTGTGGAAACTTTTTGGAGTCCTATGAAAAGTAAGTTAATCATTATTTTGTCACTTCTACATACATTATTTTAATAATTACATTAAGGTATAATTTTAGTTAATAGTTAATTATTATATATGTTTTACATATAGGGAGTTTGAGGAATATATCAAATTATCATTTCCTGATGTTACTTCTTCTGAAGATGTTTGGACGAAACATGAGAAACGTTTTCCGAAATGGTTACGAAATGAAGTAAGTAATACATTTTCTTTTAAAATAAGCAACCAATTTGAAAGAATCTATAATTAAACATCTTAATTAACATATATATTGTTTTATTGGTAGGCTAATAGATGGAAGGATCCTTTAGTATTAGGTCTATCATTAGGTCCTTGTACCATGGTGAAGACATGGAGACGATATTCTATCAACGGTTATAAATTTCGAGCTTTTAAGGAGGGAGTTGATGTTTTCAAAGCTACCATAAGCAATGGGGTTTGTGTGAATTCTACAGATGGGTTGGATTATTATGGAACTCTAAATGAAGTAGTTGAACTTGCCTATTATACCGAGCACAAGGTTTATAAAGTGATATTGTTTAAATGTGATTGGTTTGATAACTCCCCACAAGGACTTAGTATCCATAAGATATATGGACTTGTAGATGTGAATGAGAAAAGAAAACTCAAAGGACATAACCCATTTGTGGCAGCTTTTCAAGTCGATCAAGTTTGTTATGCTAGCTATCCAACCACTAAGAAAGGTGATCAATGGTCTGCGGTTTTTAAAATCAAGGCACGATCACATGTTGATGCTCCTATTGACGAAATTGAATTCCAAGAAGATGTGGTTCTCAATGATCATTCAATTTCATCAATTTTGGTAGAAGAGACAGATACTGAAGATGAGTATCAAGTGGTTGCAGATGAAATAGGTGAAATAGGTGAAGATGAATATGACGGGAATGTCGCGGAAGAAGAGGATAGAGATTTAGTTCAAAACACCACAATTGAGATAAATGAGGAGGAAGAAGAAGAAGTCGGAATTCTATTTTCGGATGATGAAACTTTTTTAATTTCTAGTGATAGTGATAGTTAGGGGTGATAGGGAGTACTTGTAATTGTTTATTTATCTTTTGATCATACATTTGTAAGACATGTTTTATTTATCCTTTGGTTATACATTCATAAGAAATGTATGAAAACTTTGTTTTATTTTTCATGGGTTAACATTTATTATTGCTAGTGTTTATTTGTATTGTTAGCTTTATTTGAAGCAGGTAAATGTCGAGATTTATACGAAAGATATTGGGGAGTGGATCAGGTAGGCGTTCTCAAAATGAGAACGAAGAAGTGGAGGAGAATGATGATGACCTTCATTTGACCGGTGACAATGTGCCCCACCGAAATCCACCGATTATACTCACTTCTGATCCTTCGGTAGTTAACGGTTGTTGGTAAGTATTTTTTTTTATCCTCCATTAATGAAAAATATATCCTTCAAATTTATAATATTCATATTTATATATATGTGTTTGTTTTTAATCAGGTGGAATGACAAGATTGTAAAGAGATACGTGGTTGCCTCGTTCACTCAAAATCTTACCGATGAGTACTTCACCAACTGGACTGAAGCGAATTATGCGCAACGAGAAAAGATGTGGATCTACTTTAAGGTAATGTAAAAATAAACAAGCCACATTAGTTTTTAAAATTAAACTAATATTTTCTATTTCTAATAACATTTTATTTTATGGCAGACTCATGTGAGGGCCATTGATTCTCAGTATGACCCTTTTCCTGAGTGGAAGAGGAGGGTCACGAGATTGATTACTCACATGGTGAATGGTGTCAAATACGGAAAGAAGAAGTCGGATTGGGTGCCCGATAGTTGGAAGGAGAAGTTGGACGCAAGGTACGAGAACAATCCTGAATTTAAAAAAAATCAGACATAAACAAGGCAAATAGAAGGTCTGGTGCTAAGGACGGGAAAGCGTTGGGCACCCACACTCTAGGCCGCAAGAGTTGCTCTGATATTTTCAAAGAAATGGCAAGTATTTCATAAATTTTTAAAATATTAAATTTGGTTAATTAATATTTTATTGTCGGATATAATTAACATATAAGTTTTCTTTGCTTTTTAAAGGGCGAGTCGGCTACACCGTACAAGGTGTTTGAGAAGACGAAGAAAAACAAGAAGGGGGAGTGGATTAACCCTAGAGCTGCTCGGACAGACGTAAGTATTTCTAATCGAGCAACTTATTGTATATTTTTCATATTAAAATGATAATTTTACAATATATTTTATTTATTTTTTATTTAATAATTTCTCCTTTTTTTCAGGCTGCTTACAATGAACTTTTGGGTCAACCAACGCCAACTGGAGAGCCTCGGGATGAGATTCAGACCTACCACGAAGCTGTTGGAGGATTTGACAAAAAAGGAGGTTTTTTTGGGATCGGTCCATTGGGTGAAGAGGTATGGTATGAGAATCCTCGGGACAAAAGAGGAGATCGTCGATCTTGTTCTTATCGACCAAGCATGTTTAGTCAAATGCAAACTGAGAATATGCGTCTTAAAGAACAAGTTGAAAGCACTCAAGCATCTCAAAAACAAATTCAAGAGGAAATGGCGGAAATGAAAAAAGCTTGGAGTGATATGCAGGCTTTCTTTTCCACTCAGTCATGCTCAAGTATGCCAAATTATCACCGACGTGATGACTTCTCGGACGACCCTCATGGCTTTGGATGCAATAACATGTCAGTTGATCCTCCAACCACTTAGCATAGTTTAGTCAAATGCAAACTGAGATTATGACTTATTAACTTTAGAACATATTTTATGTTAGTGTATGAATTTATGAAGACTATTTTATGTAATTCAATTTCTTACCCATGTTTTTTCTTTGTTGTTGGTTCCCGCTTAGCGGTCGACTTGGAAATATAAATCTCCGTTTGGCGGATGATGAATGTTTTGCAGGATTTGGTGATTTGGAGGTTGTAAATATGAACAATGCAATCGCATTGGGCTGGACAGCAAGCAGCTGTTCTCAGCCTATACTGCTTTAAATTCTGACGGATAACCCGTCAAACAAAAGTCAAAATTTGACTAAATTCCTGACGGATAATCCGTCACAAAAGTCAACAGTTGACCAAATTTCCGACGGATTATCTGTCACAAATGAACAAAATTCCTGACGCATTATCCGTCACAAATGAGCAATTACTGACGCATTATCCGTCACAAATGACAAATTACTGACGGATTATCCGTCACTATAAGTCAAAAAAAATTTGACCTGGAATTTTTTCTTCTACGGGTAGACCGTCAGAAGTCCGTCACAATTAATTTTCTGACGGATAATTCGTCACAAACTTGATTTTCGTGACGAATATTTGGGACGGAAATTTCTGACGGATTATCCGTCAGAAACGCGAATTTCCTGACGGATTTCCCCTTTTCTGACGGATTTTTTCGGTCAGAACACCGCGTTTTTTTTGTAGTGTTCGAGGTAAACACCGTCTTGTTCGGAACTCCTTTCCGAATGGCACCGTCTTCAAGGAACTCCGGATTTTACAAATATTACAACTTTTCTAGTCTACTTTATACATTATAAAATAGAAATAAACTACAATTGGGTGATACGAGATCACAAAATTACAACCCAATCGGTAACCCCTTACATTACGGGAAATACCGATTAAAACTAAGGCCATACTAAGTAAATTACATAATTCCCAAAATTACGTAAAAATAAATCATGACATTCATAATATAAAATATGCAATGCTTATATAAATATGAATTAACATGCAAACCCTAAGCCAAATCGTCCTATTTAAAACACTTATTTAAATAGTTATCGCAAACCTCGGTTTATGGAATCGCGTGTTTTAACGATTAACAACACTATGCATTATATGAAACGGTTTTCATCCTTAATTTAATCATCCTAACTCGCATAGGATTCAAAATTTAGTCTTACTCAAACTTTGAACATGATTTAACTTAAAATATATTAATATTGATCGGTATTACTCGGTTTTTCGGGAAAAATAATATAAAATTCAAAAGAGTCATAAAAATTTCGAAAATTCAAAATTCAAATTTTGAAAAATCCAGAATGTTCTTAAAATTTTCAGAATGTTAAAATATTAGTATTTATACGGTTTTAACATTATTTCGAAAATAACACGTAAAACGAGCATTTTAAGTCGGAAAATTCAATAATTAACTTCATAAATGCAAATTAAATACTAATAATAATTTTATACCTTCCAAAACATTTTAAGAACACAAGATGGATAGAAAATTAAATGGTACACTGCCCAATGAGCCGAAATTTAAAAGCATGACTCCTTTTATTTAACTTTAAATGCTACTTTTAACAACATAAAATTAAAATCAAATCAAATCAAATCTGAAACTTTTGGCTCCCAAGATAATTTTCAAGATGAACATATCATATATGACTAATGTGGGTTACATTCTTCGGCCATTTTAACAACATTTGCAAATTTTAACGATTTACGTCATATATCGTACGATTTTAACCCTTAAAATTATTTCTCAAGCATAAAATAAGATAAAATTCTCGAAAATTTTATACATGCTGGAAATAATATATATGACATCGTGTTAAATTTTTATGGCCAAATTCCAACTTAAACCATTAAAGTCGAAATTATGTCACTAATTACCCGATTTTTACATTAAAAATCTATAATATTGCAATATTTGAGATAAATTTCTGGAAAATTCAACATAATTTTTAAATATTGCATGTGACATCCTCATAAATTTTTATAGTCAAATTCACAATATAACTATTTTAACCCATTTTTATTCATCTTATTGCATTTTAACACTTAAAATTCATATCACACGATTTATAAGTCCATAATTTACGAAAATTAATATTCATATTATAGAAAATACATGTGATAACATACTGAAAAATCTCGGCCAAAAGATTCCCAAAATAAACGATTTTAACCATTAAAACTTTATATAAACCGAGATTTAATATACCATAAGTCAATATTCATGCAAAAATTATTCCAATTATTCTAAATCATTTTAGAAAACAGTAGGTATTCATGCCAAATTTATTTCGTGCATATCATATATCAAACGAAAAATCCAATTTTATTTTGTTATCACTATAACTCCGTAAAAACGTAAACGGAAAGCATGCAAACAACCTATCGCTCTGATACCAATTGTAGGGTTTTATTAGTTGCTCATAAACTAATTTTAGTCATACTAAACTAACCTTGTGATTAACATATTAATTTACATGTTAAAACGATCTTATGCATGCTAATAATGCGGAAATAAGGAGAGTATTTGAACCCTTACATACGGTCCAAATGTTTAGCAAGGATGATCCTCCGAGTACCCAAAATAGAATACCTCCTTTGGATGCACCAAGACAACCCCTCAATCAACCGAAGCCTTGTATTTGCTAGACTAGAAATCGGTTTCTTCCTTAAAAATTCTAATCACTCTTATTAGAATGTCAATACAATACTACTATTAGTATGTTAATATTATCTTATAATATGTATTGTAGAGGTTGAATAAACACTCCTTGCTTGATGGTTTTTCGGCTAGGGCAAGAAGAGAGAGAGAATGAATGTGATATATATCATATATATATATCCTAAGCATGCTCTTTAACTTAAGATAATCTAATTAACTTAAGCATGCAATATTGGGTGAAGGGGAGCCGGTCATGGGGAGTGTCAAGGAGGGAACAACTTGTATTCTCAAGACACTAGGGAGGTTACTAGGTTAGTGTTCTCTAGGTGGTGCTTTAAATACAATGATTATAGTGTATTAAACACACTAATCATCCACTAACTATCCTAACCAAACCGGCACCCATAATCCATAAAATGGATTTCATTTTACAACTTTGTAATAATGTACAATTTTTACAAAGTGTGACATCTTATATGTCTTTAAGATATAAAATGCTTTAGTACATCTAAAACATATAAATATTTATCATATAAATATTTTACATAATTAAATAAATCACATTTATTTAATTAATAAGTAATTCGAAATTATTAATGTAAAATGATCATTTATCGTCAATACGATTTACAACCTTTGTATTATTTCAACCCAATTCATTCCAATAACGATATGATAAATATCGTTTAATGTTTAACAATTGACACATTTCAATTTTAAACAAAAATCTTACATTAAGATTTAACCTCTAATTTCTCGATACACGAGTTTAAGGAATATGATCAAATCGTATCACTATACATTTGATCACTTTATCAATTAAGGGAATTGTCCTAAAGGTGTGACCTAAAGGGATCAACTGACCATCACCGTCATACGACAGTAATGTCAAACTCTAGCTAGCCAATCATTACCGATTAATGTTGGTCAGTTGACTAATAATTCGTATCATCCCTTGCGCATTCTCGTCATGAGATTTAATCACGTGATCGCATTATTGTTGAGGACACATTTCCCAACAAAAAGAACTTCATTCTTGTCAATGTTTTAGAAGATTTGGAGACCCTCTTGTCAAAAGCCGTAGAAGGCGATATGTTAGAGGATGTGCAGAAGCGTCTCATGAGCTCATCAAGTTTAGAAATTTTCTGTTGATCGAGAATGTAGTTTATTTGATTTTAATCGTTTTGTGTCCTGTTTTTCTTGACCTATGTTGTAACTACCATGAGACTTTTGATTAATGAAACGATTTTTCCCTTCAAAAACAAAACTTAGTTTATATGATTCTCTTCTCCCTGTGGATTCGATACCTGACTGCCTCTAATACACTTAGTTAGGACCAGTTGGTTTATTTTTGAAAGGGTTGCGACAGCCGTGTTAGTAGCCTGGTAATCTTTCTATTAATTTATATTTAAGTTTTCATGTGAATTAGATTGAATTTATATGTTGATTTAACGGTTCTTATTTTAGTAATTATATTACTTAATTACTACAAAAACACTTTGTTTTTGGTACTCAATTATGTATTATTATGTTAGTTAATTTATTTTCTTTTCTAATTTATGGGCTTTGTTTGTTTATATAAGGTTGTTTGAGAAATCTGATAATTGCAGAATTTGATTGTTTCCCATTTATTGTTTGATTTGGGTGATCAGATATTGTGATTTTTAGGCCGATTTTCTTTTAATTCAGTTTGACAAATGCAAAAATTGTGGAATTTTTTCCCCTCCAGCAAAAGTGTAACGTTTTGCGAATAGATCATAATCTAGTGGTTAAGAAGGAGTTAGGGTGAATAATATTTTGCAGTTTGAATCTCGTTTCCCTTAACGTAAAAAATGTAACTCCATATTATGCTGTTATTAAACACATGCATTAGTAGAGGATATCTCCCAGTCTTATTTTATATATGTCTTTTATTCCATAAATCATTTCATTATATAGGTGAAGTCAACGTAAACTGTAAAGCAATCTCGAATTTGATAAGCCTAATCCAAACTAATATTATTGTTTCTTGTCTTAGAGATTTCTTTTCATATCATTACTCAAGATGTATCATTTAGGAGTAAGGGATTGGGATGGTTTAGGGAAGTCGAATGTGTAAGGAGGGATTATAAGTAATTATTAGATGCAAATCCAGTGATCACCAACGAGATCAGAACCTAAATAGATAACTTTATCCACCGATCTACGGGAAAAAAAGCGATTAATAGTCATTGTTCGATATTCATACTCTACACATAAGAGTTCTATTTTGACCTTTCCTTCCCCTCTTCTGTTTTTGTTAAAAAAAAATTATTCCTATTTTCATTTTGTCATTTTACTTGTCATTGACTGTTTCAACTGCTTGTTAATCTTTGTCGACTCCAAATCTAGTTAGGATTAAAGACTTTGTTGGTGTTTTTCCTATTTTTGCTTTTTTTGTTGTTTGTTGGTAATTTATACTGACGATGATATTATATGTTACTCACCTTAGGGTTAATTAAAGATTGTTTGAGAAATGTGATAATTGCATAATTTGATTGTTTCCCATTTATTCTTATTTTCATATCGTTGTTTTACACGTCATTTACTATTTCAAGTATTGGTTCATCTTTGTCGACTCCAAATCCAGTTAGGATTAAAGTCTTTGTTAGTGTTTTTCCTGGTTTTCTTTTTCTTGCGACAACAAAAGCAAAAACAGGAAAAACGGTGAATATCGAACAGAATATTAATCGCTTTTTTCCCATAGATCAGTGGGGAAAGGTGTGTTTTTAGGATTCAAAATGAAAAAACTAATAAAGTGATCTCGTTGGTGATCAGTGGATTTGCATATGGTAATTACTTATAATTCCTGCTTACACATTCGACTTCCTTAAACCATCCCTATTTTTCCTCCTGAACGCTATTAAAGATGTGATCTTCTGTAACGTTATGAAAAGAAATCTCTAAGACAAGAAACGATGTTTGTTTGGATTTGGCTTATTAAATTCGAGATTGTTTTATAACTTAAGCTGACTTCACCTATAAAATGAAAATAAGACTATGAGATATCCTCTACTAACGCATGTTTTAATAACTCTATAATAAGGGGTTACATTTTTTATGTTAAGGGATACGAGAATCAAACTTCAACCTATTACTCACACTACTCCTACGAACCACTAGACTATGACATATTCGTCAAGACGTTAAACTTTTAGGGGAGCGGAAAAAAATTCCACAATTTCTGCATTTGTCAAACTGAATTAGAGTAAACTTTGCCTTAAAATCACATTATATTATCACCCAACACTACTACAAATATAGGCAATAATATCGTCTCATTAACAACGCATATTGACGCATTATAAGTAATACCGTTATTAATCAGGTTAGTGTATTTGGCGCAATTCTGTGAAAAGTAATAATGACGGCTATTTCTTTATAACCGTTGTTATTAGTAATCACAACGGGCTTCATTTTAGAACCGTTGTTAATAGTGGAAAAGTAATAACGGTTGTTCCCATAAAACCATTGTTATTACTTTTAACAACGGTTTTTTTTGCATATAACCCTTGTTATTACTTTTAACAACGGTCTTTTGCATATAACCCTTTTTATTACTTTAAACAACCGTTGTTCTCATAAAACCCTCGTTATTACTTTTGACAACGGTTTTGTTGCATATAACCCATGTTATTACTTTTAACAACGATTTTTTTTAAATAACCCTTGTTATTACTTTCGCACCAAAATATTATTCGTGCGAGTCACTTCTTTTAACAACGGATAACACTAAATAACAACGGGTGTAAAAACGGTTTTTTATCTAAAATAATAACCGTTGTTAAAACCATTGACAACGGAGGCTTTAACAATGTGCGCTTTTTTATATAACAACGATTTTTAGCCGTTGTTATAGGCTGTTTCTGGAGTTGTGCAAATCAAACAATAAATGGAAAACAATCAAGTTCTGCAATTATCACATTTCTTAAACAACGTTTAATAAACAAACAAAACCCATAAATTAGAAAATAAAATAAATTAACCCACATAATAATACATAAGTGAAAAGCAAAAACAAAGAGTTTTTGAGGTAATTAAGCAATATAACTGGAATAAAATACCAACCGTTAAATCAACACATAAATTAAATCAAGTTCACATGAAAACATAAATTTAAATCAATTGGAAGATTACCACAATTCACCAAGTCACCAAAGCACAAAATCTGCAAAGCACTAAGCCAACATGAAAATAATCAGTTAAGCATCCATAGTGACCTCTTCGGTAAATGACATACAAGAAGAGAGGTGAGTTATGCTATGAATAATAAGGAAAGTCGATTTTGTGTTAAGTTCCACTTGTTGAGTCAGAATTGAACTAAGTAAAGCGAGTCTACCAACTGACAATTATCACACCTTGAAATAACATTTGAATACTTAAATTACATTTTACGAAATTACGTGAATACGTTTAAGTTTTCTGAATAATGAAGTGAAAACGTGAAAACCTAATTTACGCAATTAACTGAAATGTCATTTAAACTCAAATGCTTCAAAGTGAAATATTCAAATCATTTTAATAAAATTATGAAATTTCATGAAATATAATGTATTTCAAAATTACAACTAAAATATTTAAATTTAGTGGTCGGAAATATCGGGGTTTTAGAATCACCCCACCTTTTAAAACGTTTCGTCCTCGAAACTTGAGAGCAGAAAACCGTAAATTTCAAAGACGACATTGACAACCGAAATGTTTACTGAAAATTTGATACTTCAAAACTTAGATTTATTTCAAAGATTTTGAAATAATGTCCAAGGCACAAGTCTTCGTCAAGGGGCGTTGAGGTTCTCGTTGTACATTCAAGAGCCCGACGCTCCAATTCAAAGATAAGTCCAAAATCAAACCAATTAAAATTTGAAACTGAATCAATCAGGCACCGATAAGCATAATACAAGTTATTAGACGTCTCCAATAACAAAATCTAAAATCCAATCAACGCTGAACTCAATCGAAATAGTAAATCATTTCAAACTCTTTGAAACATGACATTTTGAAAACAAACTTTCATGTCCAAATTCTCAAAATAAGTGAAGTTTGCAAGAGCAGCAAAAGTTTTCATCAACCGAAATAAAGGTAGCTCAATATAGTTGGAAAGGATAAAGGGGAAACATTTTAATTTTTAAACCCATAAAACGGAAAAAGGAAATGACCATCTAAGCCGTCAGGGAACAAGGAAAATGGAGAAGACAAGGACACATGGATAGCCAAGTAAGTTTTCGTACGAAGACATCACGCAACAAGGCTAGCATGGGAGAAGGAGAAGAGGTACTACATGAAGTAAGGATTAAGATTTCAACTGATTCATTTCCCAAGGTTAAACGTTTCAAATCCTCACAAGGTACTCGCTCCATATTCTCCAAATCCAACATGTTTATTATTGATTCCCAAGAAGCATTTCCTGAAACGGTTCACCGCACTATAAGTTCTTCAAAGTTAAAGAAATATGATCATCTCAATTAAACTATTTCATAAAGTTTTTGGTATTTCACTCTACTAATTCCTCAAATTACTGTGCCATAGCACTTCCAGATCAACAATTCCATATATCATATCCACCTCTTAACATTACATTTCATAGCTTATCAACTCACAACCTTTAGTCTCAACTTTCATCTTCCAACGAATCACTCTATCCTAATCATACACGAGGACTAAATCCTCAGAATTACTCAAGTACCTCAAAGGGTCAACATTAATCCATTAAGTAACTAAATATCCATTTCACGACTAATTCCACCAAGGTTACATCATACACTCTTTCAATACTCATCCACTATTAACAATGATTCTTATTCCTCAAACGTAAAGTATTTCCTCAATTCAAACATATCCTCAAATGTTAAGAAAGACTAACTTAGTTCACTCATCCACTCCTCATTACTAATATCCTAAGTATATTCCTCAAAAATTCATTTATGACATCAAGCATATCATTTTACTCTATCCACTAATTTTCCAAATTTGAGAATGATTCTCAAGGTTAAATAATTCCACTGAAGAGTCTATTGACCTAGATATACTCAAAAAGGGGGGGTTGAATTGAGTATGCCAACTTTTTCTTTTCTTCTTCGATGATGATTGCCGAGATGATATAATAGCGAGTAAAGAGTAAAAGCAATAAAATAAAGGAGACACGATCTTTTGAAGTGGTTCAGTTTCACAAATCGAAACCTACGTCCACTATTCTCGATTAATAAAATTAGTACCTTCTCCGGATTACAATTTTATCAACCCACTCGTGTGACTTTGATGTTAGTCACAACTCAAACTAGATACCGTTAAATACCTAGCTACGACAAGTATCGTTAAATACTTGTTTACAATGAGTACCGTTAAATACTCGAATCTATCTTAAGTAAGTAAGATAAACTTCTTAACAAATAAATGATAATCGAATGCTTGAAAATCTTCTTCTATGCTTGTAGTCTTGTATACGAAATTTGACAATGATTGCACGAATATCGAGACGCGTGAGAGACTACGTCCGGTTGTTCTTTCTCGATTTGCGTGAGGCTTCTTGTGTTTCGTTGAGGTGTTAGGCGTGTGATGCTTGAATGCTTATATACTAATTTTAGATCTAGGTTGAATCCTAGATAGTTTAGTAATATTACTTTATCTAGAATACTAATTCTAGGTAATATTTAAACTTAATCTTATTTGGCTTAGGAGAGGATTCTAATAAGATAATATTATATTAAGATATAAGATAATATTTCTACAATCCTTTTAGATTTAGGAAATATCTTATATCATTAAAATATAGAATCCTACTTTGAATCAATTCCTAATTCTTGTCAATAATATAATAAATTATATTTAATCAAATCCTAGTCAATCTTAAAGTAAATTAAATAAACAAGTTTATTTATTTAATTAACCATAAAGACAATATGAAATGTATTAGAAATCGTGTAGGAAAAACGTGAGGCATGCTTCCCTATACACGACTCCCAATGCACGCTTCATAGATACGTTTCTTCGAGACATATTTCTCGAAGCACGTTTCCCTAGGAATTTGAATTTTGACAATAACGGTAAAAATAAAATCCTTAGTATTTTAGAATAAATATTTACCTCATAAGATAAATACTTTAATTCTTGTCAACTAAAGAATATTTCTATTTTAAAACCGTTTATAAGATTACTAAATTAATATATAAGAGCATATTAATAATCCGCAAAAATCTTCACGCCTTGACTTATCATACGCAAATCTCATTTCTTCGATAGTTATAAGAAAGACTTATAACTTAAGAACTCTTGATATTGTAATGAAACTTTTGTCTTGTAAATATTCAAAAGACTTGATACTTATAATGAGCTTGATCTTTCTTCGATTCTTCGAATGAATTATACTTTGTTAAACTACGATCTTCGCTCTATAATTAACTGTACACTTAAACACACGATTACACGCATATGCATATAAAACATAATTGTTTAGATTTGTCATTATTAAAACATAAAACAATATATTATAAATATAGGATATATTACTCAACAAATTCCCCCTTTTTAATGATGGCAAGTCTTAACTAAAATCGTGTCTTAGTGTATCGTAGTAACGTTCCCCCTCAATATAATAATGGTCTTTTATAATATAGATCAACTAGGGTTTCTATTTTTAGACTAAATCAATTACTAAAAAGAACTTTGAGAGACAAAACGTTACGACAAGGAGCAATCTTAGGCAAATTCGTAATCTAGGTCGCTTTCTTTTCCCCCTCTTGACATCATTGAAAAGACGGAAACGAAGACATAAAACGACTAGAATGATATAATACGAAACAAACCTAAGCATGCAATTCTAAATTAAATGCACAACCGCAAGTAAAATTATGCAAACACGAAAGACGAACGGAAATATGACACACAACCAAATACTAGATAGCCTATGGGCCGAATGTAAAGAACATATGCCACTTGGGCCAAAAGTAGTGATAAGTGTTGTAATGGGCCGAAAAGTAAAGGAAAGCAAATAGTCTAATACAAAGCCATCTGGGCCGAATTAGGTTTTAAGGAAAATGGGCCAGAAACACAAAAGATAACAAGGCTTAAAGAGGTTGGTTTAGGAAATAGAATTGGGCTAGAAAAGCCACCGACCACCAACAGAGCCCAAAGCCAATCTTCCTTGATCTGCAAAACGAAACAAAGCCAAGTACGACTAATACTTAATGAGGATGACGAACAATGTTAGGATTAACATATCCAGGACGAGAGCGAAATTCCAAGGTATCCAAACGATCAAGGCAACTAGCAACATTACGCCCTTGACCATCGATGGCGCGCTCAAAGTTCAAGACTTTGAGGGATAAGGCCTTAACCGCGGACAAACACTGAGTACCATCCTCCCGAAGCAACCGTGTATCATGAACAAGAGCTCCTCCTTGAGTGGTCAGAAACTGATGACGGTCACTCACCGCAATTATCTCCTCTTTTACGAACTTGAGCTCTCGGGTAAGATTAGTAAGAGTACCATTAATCTTCTCCATCCATTCCCGAATGTCATCGGTTGACCCCGACCCGGTAGCTCCCTCAGATTTCGGTTCTTGCAGCCCAGAAACAATAGATACTAGTTTATCAACCTTAAGTTCCAAACCATCCAACCCACTCTGTTTTTCATCTCCATTAATTCGTCCAAACTGTAACTCATGACCATTACCCAAGATACCCATCAACTTCATCATCTTATCACCCATTCGATCACGGGGTTCGACCCCATAGCTACTAATATCCACGACTCCAGCCTTATACAATAACTCAGAAATCCACATACCATATGGAATATCTATAGTTGTACAAAACCGTTCCTTAATCAACATATTTGAGACATGCACGATTTTAGCACAAATCAAGGAAGCAAGATCTATCTTTGAACCCGTCAACCAATTAAAGAGAACCACAGCCTCACAACAACTCAGTTTATCCCGACCCCCACGTCGAGGTAAAACCGAGTTCCACAAGAAATTGACTAGAAATTTTAATTTTGGACTGAAAGAATTTGTGAGTAAGGGACTCGTCTCCGACGCCTCTTTATCAAAGTATTTCTTTATTTCCATCTTCTCTTCACGCGACACTACAGACCATTCCTTGCTAGGATCAAGTTTAAGACCTTCATTTTTTAGCTTGAAGACTCGACAAATATCCGTAACAGTGATAACCACATCACGCCCATTGACCACAGCCTTCATCCCATTTTCGATACTCTTAACAGACGCGAAAAATTGCACAACTTCAATTGGGAAAACTAAACCAGAGAAATTACTTATATAAACCCAATCTTGGAAAAGTAAAAAATCTTTAAAGAAGCTCAAAGATTTTGACCCGTCTACCCAAGAAGTCGGATAGAACCGGCCTGCATGTATAGAATAAGGAAGTAGTTTTTCGATCATCATACCTTCACTTTTCGTCATGCGAACTTTCTCCAATCCCTCCTTAGTAGCTTCCCCAGAGATGTCACGAAAAATAGGACGAGGAATTTGATCACACCCAGATAATTCGTCCTCCATAACCGACTTTCCTCTGTCGACTTTTCTTCTTTTACTACCCTCTGTTTTTGGTAGAGTAACCGAAATGGGTTCAGGAGATGGTGGCGGTGACGGCGTAGGTGTTGGTATTTTTGGGGAATGAGGTTTGTTACGGGTTGACCTTCTAGCGGATATGGGTGGCATGATTTTGGTTAAGAAATAAATGGATTTTAGTTCAAGGTATTTTGAGGTTTTAAGTTTTAATGGTGAAAGGAGGATTTATTTATGAGGGAGACGGTTATTAGAGAGGGTAATAATGGTGAGGTGATTTTATGGTTAGTGTAAGAGGATAAAGGATGGTTATAGGGTTATAGGTAGAGTGTGTAAGTGGAAAAAGTGAATTATGAGTGTTAGAGGGAGGTACACGTGGGGTGGGTAAGAATAGGTGGGGTTAATTTGTTACGATTTGTTGGTACGTAAAATTGATTTGTTACGATTTTCTTGTTACAAGGGTTTGGTAAGTACGACTTCATTTTAAGTTACGTATTTGAGATACATAACTATATTTATTGATTTGTATATATATTAATATTTTAGGTTAAATTGTTAATATTTGAATATTATTATATTGACCTGAGAAATTGGTTGTGTACGTTCGTATAACATGTAGCATAAAATAATCGAAATTTAAGCATCCAATAGAAAATAACACACATAGGCATGCAGCGGAATATACGGACACAGTCATATAATTCAATCTTTTCATAGTCAATCATTGGGTTATTTTCAGCTCTTAAGATCGATTAGGTGCCACCGATTAAACCAATTTCCAATCGTAAAGTCTCAAAACGTTCCCTAGCCAAAGGTTTAGTAAAAATATCCGCCCACTGTTTTTCCGTACTACAAAATTCCAACTTAATGTTTTTCTTTTCTACATGGTCACGTAAAAAATGGTGTCTAATCTCTATGTGTTTTGTTCTTGAGTGCTGAGCCGGGTTTTTTGATATTATAATAGCACTCGTATTATCACATAATATAGGTACACATCCCACGTCAATACCATAATCAAGTAACTGTTGTTTTAACCATAGTAGTTGGGAACATACCAGTGCGGCTGCAATATATTCTGCTTCTGCGGTTGACAAGGCAACTGAATTTTGTTTCTTGGATGCCCAAGATATAATACATGGTCCAACGAAAGTCGCAAGTCCAGAAGTACTTTTCCTGTCTGAAGAACAGCCTGCATAATCGGCATCTGAATATCCTAATAGGTTAAAATTACAGTCCATAGGATACCATAGATATAATTTTGATGTTCCAATTAGGTATCTTAAAATTCTCTTAACTGCAATCATATGTGATTCTTTTGGTGCAGATTGGAACCGAGCACAGACGCAGACACTAAACATTATATCTGGACGACTTGCAGTAAGATAAAGAAGTGAGCCGATCATACCTCTATAAGTAGTTTCATCTACTGACTTACCGTCTTCGTCTTTGGTGAGTTTCTTATCTGTTACCATTGGAGTAGGCATAGGATGAGAGGATTCCATTCCGAACTTCTTTATCAACTCTTTGATGTATTTTTGTTGATGAACTTTAATACCCTCGTTCGATTGTTGAATTTGTAGACCAAGGAAGAATTTTAATTCTCCCATCATGCTCATCTCAAATTCGGATGTCATCAATTCTGAGAAATATTGGCACAACTTTTTGTTGGTTGAGCCAAATATAATATCGTCAACGTAGATCTGGACAACTAGTAGATCGGAGTTTTCACTTTTTAGAAATAGTGTTTTATCTACTGATCCTCTCTTGAATCCGCTTTCCAATAGAAATTTTGATAGTCTGTCGTACCATGCTCGAGGGGCCTGTTTCAGCCCGTAGAGAGCTTTGTCCAATCTGTACACATGATCCTTGAGTTTGCTGTCAGGAAATCCAGGAGGTTGTTCGACATAGACTTCCTCCTGAAGATATCCGTTAAGGAATGCAGTTTTAACATCCATTTGAAATAATTTCATTCCTTTATGTGCAGCAAATGCTATGAGCAAGCGAATCACTTCAAGGCGAGCAACAGGAGCAAAAGTTTCGTCATAATCGATCCCTTCCTGTTGGTTGTATCCTTGAACGACCAATCTTGCTTTATTACGAACGATGACTCCAGAGTCATCTGATTTATTTCTGAATACCCATCTTGTTCCAATTACTGATCTATCTTTAGGACGAGGAACAAGATGCCATACTTTATTTCTTTCGAATTGTTGTAGTTCTTCTTGCATGGCGACTATCCAGTCAGGTTCTGCAAGTGCTTCTTTTATATTTGTGGGTTCAATTGTGGAGAGAAAGGAGTAGAAGGAACAGAAGTTGTTTAAGCTTCTTCGAGTTTGAACTCCTTCTGTAAGGTTTCCTATGATATTATCCAGAGGGTGAGAGCCTTTATATCTCCAGTTTCTTGATTGATTGTTTTCATTGCTACTGCTTGACTCGGGATTTTGACTTGTTCCCCCTGAATCCAAACCAGGGTTTGTAGGAGAGTCAGGTATAACTATGCTCTCTTCCCTTTGGTTTTGATTCAGAGTTGTAGCTTCATTAGCTATAACTCTGGGTTCTAAGTCATTTGTTTGAGAGTTATCTACAGTATCATCAACTGTAGTTTCATTTCTCGCACCATTTCCTTCCAAGTCAAGTTCATTATTGTTTCCTTGAATTTCGCCTTCATCGTTATTTTCTATTTCAGGAGGATCTTCCTTTGACAACCTAAAGTCAGGTTCGTCTAGGTTTTCCTCTTCGTCCTGTAAAGGCTTGTCGAAGGCATTATTCTCATCAAAGATAACATGTATGCTTTCTTCTATGCATAAAGTACGTTTGTTAAAAACTTTATAGGCTTTACTATGATCAGAATATCCTATGAAAATAGCCTCATCACTTCTAGGGTCAAATTTGCTTAAACGATTTTTACCATTGTTGTGAACAAAGCATTTACTCCCAAAACATCTTAGATAAGATATATTAGGTTTACGACCACGAAGAAGTTCATAAGGAGTCTTTTTAAGGATAGGTCTAATCATGGCACGGTTATGAATATAGCAAGCTGTACTAATAGCCTCAGCCCAAAAGTTTCTAGGTAGGCCACTACAAAGAAGCATTGTTCTAGCCATGTCTTCTAGGGTTCTGTTCATGCGTTCTACTACTCCGTTTTGTTGTGGTGTTCTAGGTGCAGAGAAGTTATGTCCAACACCGTTGGATTTACAGAAATCAATAAAAGCATGGTTATCAAACTCAGTTCCATGGTCAGTTCGAATAGTTACTAGATTAGTTTTTAATTTGTTTTGAACGAGTTTCATAAGACTAACAAACTCATCAAATGTTTCGTCTTTAGAGTGAAGAAAGATAGGCCAAACAAATCTAGAATAATCGTCAACTAGAACGAAAACATACCTGGAACCGCCTCTGCTTCTTACCTTCATAGGGCCACAGAGGTCCATATGTACTAGATCAAGAGCTTGGTTAGTACTTACTATTCTTTTTGGTTTGAAGGATGATCTGACGTGTTTACATCGTGCACATGTGTCGCACATCTTTTCTTGATCAAATCTGATCTTGGGAAGACCTTCGACCAAGTCCCATTTCTTCAATTTGCTTAGAATAGGAGAACTAATGTGCCCAAATCTCTTATGCCAGAGACATGGATCATCTAACGTAACTTTCATACATGAGAGAGAGTCAGTAGGCACAACGTTTAAATCAATCATATAAACATTTTTCTTCCTATGACCTTCAAGAATAACTTTACTTGTACCTTCCATAATTATACGACACACATCTGTATGAAAAACAACTTTGTTTCCTTTGTCGCATAATTGGGATATACTAATTAGGTTATGTTTAAGACCACTTACCAGATATACATCGCTAATAGAGTGAGAAGATGAGATGCCTATCTTACCGACACCTATTACCTTTCCCTTTTTGTTGTCACCGAAGGTGACCTTTCCTCCGTCGAATGGTTCCAAGGTGGTGAATAGGTTGGCGTCACCTGTCATGTGTCGAGAGCATCCACTGTCGAGGTACCATAGATTATTCTCTTTAGCGATTATCTGCACAAAGTAGTTTAAAGACAGGACTTAGGTACCCAAGCAAACTTGGGTCCTTTTGAGTTAGTGATAATGAAAACATCTTCCTTTTTAACCCAAACTTGTCTCACTATAGGTCTCTTGTAACTGTGGTAGTTAGGTTTTGTTGATTGAGTGTGAGTCTTTGGGTTTTGTTTCTTGTAGGTTGTAGGTTTATGAGTTTGAGTGGTTCTATTTTTCTTTTCTGCGTAATTAAAGGACATGTCATAGAACCATCTATGGTCATTATTTCTTTCCTCAACCCCTTTATTATCTTCCTCACTATCAATGATAGAAATGGAGTCATTTGGTATACCTAGAGATTTAACAAATTTGACTCCAGTTTTGAAGTCGAGTGCGTGTTTTACACAGTTTTCTCGTAGGTGTCCATTATGACCACAATAAGTACAAATCAAGTATTCAGGCAGGTCTACATACTTTCTTTTTCTAAAGTCACGTTCATCAGGTTTTTGTTGACATTTAGAATGGTCTCTCCTACCATAGCACTCATGACCTAGACCCATCTTCATGTTGTTATCAGATTGTTCAGTTAGGAAGTTTAGAACGTTAGTACTTCCTTCCCATTTTTCATGAACTTTGCGAGCATGAAGAAGAAGGTCTTTTAGAGACTCTATTTCTTTTAAGCAAGATGAGTGGTCAGCATTGTTAGATTTTTTCAAGTCTTGAATGTCTTTATTAAAATTGAGCACGATTTGCGCATGTTCTTTTTTAACTTTGGATAAGTTGAATTCTAGATCCATGATTTTTTGCTCGAGGATTTCAACTTCTTCTAGATGAGTTTCATCTACAACAACTGGTGCAGGTTTACTCTTTAGAAGTTCATTAGACCTTTTTAGATCTGAGATTATAGCTTCATTGGCTATAATCTTAGATTCAAGCTCTTTAATGTTGAGTTTCAATTTTGAGTTTACAGCTTCATTGGCTGTAATTTTAGACTCAAGAATTTTCTTCTCAGACATTACTGCTTCCAACTTAACATTTGTATCAATGTTAACCTTGGATTTCAGTTTCTTAGCTTTGGCCTTTAAGAGTTGATTTTCCTCTGCAATGTCAAGGATCTGTTCCTTCAATTCGTCTAATTCAAGACTTTGTTCATGACATTGGTCTAAGGTTTGTTCGAAATAATTAATTAAAGCAGACTTAGATAAATTTTTAACTTGACTCTTAAGCTGTAAAAAATTTACCTCTTGGTCTTCATCTTCTGAATCAGATTCTCCATAGAGGCAGAATTGTGATGAGTCATGATCGTCGGAGATTAGATCCAAACTGATGTTGCTTAGGCACAGGTTAGCAACTTCCTCTTCTTCTGAGTCACTGTCATCGTCGGAATCCAATTCTCCCCAGCAAGATGCAAGCATAACCTTTTTAAATTCAGTTTTGGTTTTATCTCGTTTGGATTTGTCTTTTATTTTGTCCCAGCTTGGACAATCCTTGATCATATGTCCTTGATCACCACATTTAAAGCATCCTCGTTTGAAGAAGGTTTGCTTAGAGTCACTCTTTTTCTTGTCGTTTGCTTTATTGTTGGATTTGGTAAATCTTCCTTTGAAGACTGCCTTTTTAAAGCGTCTTGCGAAGAGAACTGTTTCATCTTCGAGTTCAGGTTCGCATTCTCCACTTGTAGAGGCTTGTAGAGCAATGTTTTTATTTGTAGAATGATCATTGTCGTCTCTATTTAGCATGATCTCATGAGCCATTAGAGATCCAATGAGTTCTTGATAAGTTAAGGTCGTGAGATCACGAGCTTCTTCAATTGCAGTGACTTTTGGTTGCCACTTTTTGGTTAGGCTTCTAAGGACTTTTCTAACTATGTCCTCAGAATCATACTTCCTACCAAGGTTTCGTAGTTCATTAAGTATGCAAGAGAATCGCGCAGACATGCTATCAATCGATTCATTCTTTTCCATAGTGAAAAGTTCATATCGTTGAATGAGCAAGTCTATGCGATGTTTCTTGACTACAGAAGTACCTTCGTAGGCAAGTTCTAGGCCATCCCATATTTCTTTGGCTGAGTTACAGGAGGAGAAGCGATCAAATTCAGAAGTAATCATACCGTTTTGGAGTAGACTCATGGCTTTTGAATTTTTCTCAGCAATCTTGTAATCAGCTTCCACATAGTCACTTTCTGGTTTCTCATATGTGGTTCCATTTGCAGATGCAACCAATATCTTCTTTGGTCCAGTTTGAATTATTTTCCAGCATTCCCAGTCACATCCTTTGACGTAGTGGGTCATCATGTTCTTCCATATGCTATAGTTCTTTCCATCGAAGATAGGACACTTAAGGTGTTTTGAATCCATTGGAAATCAATAGAGGGATCAATCTCAAGCTGTAAGGCTTTCAAGAGCACGAGGCTCTGATACCAATTGAAGAGTCTATTGACCTAGATATACTCAAAAAGGGGGGGGTTGAATTGAGTATGCCAACTTTTTCTTTTCTTCTTCGATGATGATTGCCGAGATGATATAATAGCGAGTAAAGAGTAAAAGCAATAAAATAAAGGAGACACGATCTTTTGAAGTGGTTCAGTTTCACAAATCGAAACCTACGTCCACTATTCTCGATTAATAAAATTAGTACCTTCTCCGGATTACAATTTTATCAACCCACTCGTGTGACTTTGATGTTAGTCACAACTCAAACTAGATACCGTTAAATACCTAGCTACGACAAGTATCGTTAAATACTTGTTTACAATGAGTACCGTTAAATACTCGAATCTATCTTAAGTAAGTAAGATAAACTTCTTAACAAATAAATGATAATCGAATGCATGAAAATCTTCTTCTATGCTTGTAGTCTTGTATACGAAATTTGACAATGATTGCACGAATATCGAGACGCGTGAGAGACTACGTCCGGTTGTTCTTTCTCGATTTGCGTGAGGCTTCTTGTGTTTCGTTGAGGTGTTAGGCGTGTGATGCTTGAATGCTTATATACTAATTTTAGATCTAGGTTGAATCCTAGATAGTTTAGTAATATTACTTTATCTAGAATACTAATTCTAGGTAATATTTAAACTTAATCTTATTTGGCTTAGGAGAGGATTCTAATAAGATAATATTATATTAAGATATAAGATAATATTTCTACAATCCTTTTAGATTTAGGAAATATCTTATATCATTAAAATATAGAATCCTACTTTGAATCAATTCCTAATTCTTGTCAATAATATAATAAATTATATTTAATCAAATCCTAGTCAATCTTAAAGTAAATTAAATAAACAAGTTTATTTATTTAATTAACCATAAAGACAATATGAAATGTATTAGAAATCGTGTAGGAAAAACGTGAGGCACGCTTCCCTATACACGACTCCCAATGCACGCTTCATAGATACGTTTCTTCGAGACATATTTCTCGAAGCACGTTTCCCTAGGAATTTGAATTTTGACAATAACGGTAAAAATAAAATCCTTAGTATTCTAGAATAAATATTTACCTCATAAGATAAATACTTTAATTCTTGTCAACTAAAGAATATTTCTATTTTAAAACCGTTTATAAGATTACTAAATTAATATATAAGAGCATATTAATAATCCGCAAAAATCTTCACGCCTTGACTTATCATACGCAAATCTCATTTCTTCGATAGTTATAAGAAAGACTTATAACTTAAGAACTCTTGATATTGTAATGAAACTTTTGTCTTGTAAATATTCAAAAGACTTGATACTTATAATGAGCTTGATCTTTCTTCGATTCTTCGAATGAATTATACTTTGTTAAACTACGATCTTCGCTCTATAATTAACTGTACACTTAAACACACGATTACACGCATATGCATATAAAACATAATTGTTTAGATTTGTCATTATTAAAACATAAAACAATATATTATAAATATAGGATATATTACTCAACATCCACCGAACCACATATACGACTCAACATTCAAGTAAGAACTCCATAACTCACTTTCACTCTTCCAATTGGATAGTTAACCAGACATTTGGATTACCAAAATATGTCTTACTATATTTTCTAGGTCTTTCCTCAAATAAAAGCATTTCTCAAAACACTAGTTACGGTTATCCTAGAACTAGTTCCTCAAAATCCAATCAAAGATGGTTTACCTACAAGGCACCATGGGAAGAGTTAAGTATCCAGAAAGAGGCTAAGTCGAGAAGTTACGAAAGTAGCTTCCGAGGCCAGATAGAGAGAGTTGAAGAAGGGAGAGTATGCATCGGGAGATAAAGAAGAAGGTGATGCATAAAAAACAAGGAAGTATCCTTAAGGACCTAACGGTAAGGGAGATCATCAACGAAGACATATCGGTGATCAGATTAAGGTGAACCTCGGCCTCAGCACGACTAATAACGAACATAGTACCCTTGGCCTTTAGTCTTTGAATAACGACGACAACATTGTTGCTGATGTTTCTTTCGGGACATTCAAAGGAGAGATATCCAGGTCTCTTACAAAGGTAGCAGGTACGTGGTTGGTTGTAGAAACCCATACCAGGATGACGGTCTTGACAGCGTCTGGAACACTTACGTCGTTTGCCATTGGAAGTAGTAGCTAGAGTGAGCGGTCTACTAAAACGCGTTGATTTCTTCTTGCTTGAACGGGGAGAAGATGATGAAGGGATAAAAGGACTCTTGCCTTGGTGAGTAGCTGTAAAGGAACTGGGAGGGGAAAGGGCATCTATGGCCGTAATGGACCCCTCTGCCCAGATGGTATCATCGTACACCTCGACGAAGGAAGTCGAATCTCTCATAACCATGCTCTCGACATAAGGGTTAAGCTTGTTATGATAGAAGTAAACTTTCTCTTCTTCTTCCTTGACAAAATGCGAGGCCAAATGATATATCTGGTTAAACTTATTAGTGTAGGCTTGGACGGACAACTTCCCTTGTCGAAACTCCATGAACTCCTTAAGTCTCTATGAATGAAGCTTCTTCGGGTACAAGCGGCTCTCCACCATAGTCTTAAAACTATCCCAGTCAAATAGCGGATCTAAAAGAATAGTCGGACCAGCCATAGTCCACCATCTGTCAGCCTCAAGCACCAAGAAATGGGACGCTAATCTCACTCTGTCTTCTCTATCAACACCATACAAGGAGAAATTCCTCTCCATGTCTCTAAACCACTCAAATAGAGCTAAAGGATCTGCTTCGCCACCATAAGTCTTCACATGTCCATGGGACATCTGGCTCGCAATCCATGAGAAACCACCAGGACGATTAACGTCGTATCCTGGCGGCGAAGAAGCAACGGAAGCTTAAGCACGCTGGTTCTCAAGTACTTGCAGAAGAGCTTGCATTATTGCATTCTCGTCTTGCGACGGTCGCACCATTCTTCAAGGCCAAAAGAGAAAACGGTTAGACGTAGTACCTATTAGCAATCACAAGCAGACTACCAACCTACCAATCTGGGTCCTAAGTTCTACCCCATCCCTCATTCATTATTTGGATTTTTGGTCAAGTTAAGTTTGGGGATTCCATGAGTGCGTTGGGAGCGCTAAGAGCACACACATCGGTAATTTTCACCGATTTTCACCAAAAAGCTGAAAGTGATAATAATATATTAAATTCAAAAAGTTGGTCCACATACTCAGTGAAAGGAGAGAGGGAAGTGAAAATTTTCGCCTGTGCGAAAATGTTGTGAAGACTTGTGAACAAACAGAATTGGCCCCATTTGCAGCTTTTTGCACTAGTATTCTTGATTTTCTAATATTTTAATATTAAATTAATGCTCTCATTTTCAATGATACAACAATAATTAATTTCAAATCCAATATGAATATTTACAATTTAAGCGAATATATTTTGTATAGTTTTTTTTCTTTTAAAAAAAACAAAATTTATATTTTTTCCCTCCTCTATAAAAAGAGTCAAATATTAATATATTTCAACACACTTCTTCTTTTATTTTCTCTCTATTTATTTATCAAATTACATATAATTATTAATTATTTACACAAATATGAATCATAATATAAATAATAATTTGGATAGTGGAATGTTGTAATAAATTACAAAACCCAAAAATTTACCATGATTGCTAATAATTGAAATGAAATAAAAATAAATATAACTATGAGATGGTGAAATGTTGATGTGGATATTGTAGGGTATAGTAAAGTATGAAAGAGAAGAAAAGGCTGAGTATTTGTTGATGCATGTGGGTGTTTTTTTGAAGTATTTTGGTGGTGAGTGGAAATGTGAGGTGGACGGTGAGTTGGAAAGAGAAAAGGCAAAAAAGTGTAGGGTGAAAATCGGTGAAAATTCACTGATGCGGATGGTCTAACGCTCTGCCAACTGTGAAACCGCATTAATGCGGAAAAGTAAACAAAGCAGCATGCGGAATAGCGCGGATTTAAAACTTTCTGAGATGAAAAGATAACGCGAGAAATTCAAGCAACTGAAATGTGGAAATAAACATACATAAGTTTTAAGTATAAATACAACAAACATCAAATGAGGATAGAATATCTCACGAGTAGCAAAATATAAACAACTGAACTAGCTAACCATAAGTAAAGGTGCAGTCATGTCGATCTATAACAACGCTTGTTAGCTCTCAGGCGATTCCCTAATCAGCACCCACCTGTCATACATGAAACATGTATGCCACAGTCAGTGGGGAGTAACTCGAGGTCCTCCCCGCCAATTTTTGTCAGAAAACATGTAAGCAAACATATATTAATGATATACAAGCAAAACATGTTCACAATACAAGTAGACCATGCAATTCATAGCAATTATCCAAGTTTCAAGCATTAGCGGTATATAAAACAACATGCGATATTTAACATGACTGAATCAATTAAACGTCTAACATAAATCATAATCCCACCCAATCATGTAAATCACGTCAACCAAAAAAATATCATGTGACACCAAGATTTGCAAGAATGTGATAGTTACAATGACTAAGCATTCAAGGCATCGTTTCCATCACATTATCATTTCAAATCAAGCCAGTAAGCATTTGACGAAGAGGCCATTAATGGCGTGTCCAAACAATATTTAACAATCAAGTCGACACAAGTCGATACACAAAGCTTAGAACCAATCACAAAGCATTCAACCACACAGCAACCATAGAAATATAAAATCCCTTGGTAGGACGACAATCATCTATGATCCTAGTCTAAACCTGGCCAGATTCTAGGGCTGAGATAATCCCGATTCGACAGAGGCTCGAGCAGCGCATCTCCAAGACTCGAGCTAGCTAAGAACGAGTACCTATATCGCTCGAGCGACACGAAGTGGCGGACGATCTAAGATTCTAACCACATGCATGAGCAGCGCACACGATCAACCCAAACTTGCCCGAGCAGCACAAGCAGGGCACAAACATTCAACTCAAAAGCTAACCATATGCCCGTGCAGCGCATATGGTCAACCTAGACTTACCCGAGCGGCAAAAGTCTGGCCAAGATGCTAGCCATTGACGGGCGTAGCATCCTAGCGGTACAAGTCTGACCAAGATGTTAGCCATTGACGGACGTAACATCCATCCCACACAAAAGACAATACTACACAACATCCAATAGCATATATTCATACAAATTCTAAAGGAGAAAGGAATTAACAAAAATTGATTTACACTCATATATTTATATCAATACAAACATATCAACACTTAATTAATTTCGGAACCTATTTTGAGGCGGGAACCGGTCTCTCTTCCGGTTGACCGGCCGGGGGGTCTTTCTCCTCAAATCAATTTCAAAACATAACATATGTGTCATTTCAACAACTTGGAATCAAATATAAGCATACGGTTCACACAGGAACGAATAACGAGAATTCAATAACAAGTCATCAATCGCAACATATGATTCAAGCAACGTTTGACATATTAATATTCGCAAGCTTACATTTCATACGGAATGAACGAAAGTTAAATAGCAAGCATCATATTCAATTCATACGGTTCATTCGAGAAAAGAGAAATCACGAATTATATTTATTTCTTATCCCATAAGTTTACATATCATACGGAATTAAATTAAACTCGAATGAAGGATAAATATTATACCTTAAACATACGAATCAAGCGAGAAAAGATAGATGGAAGTCGATTTACGATTCATATATATATTATATTCATACTTCATAAAAAAAAACTCTTTCAATCAGGTAACAACATTCGAACAATGCATAAACGAACATAAAAACAATACCCAAAACAGCCCAAACCGCGACCAAAGCAACACTGGTCAGCAACCTAGGCCGCATGCTTGTGCTGCATGGCCGCAGCCTACGCTGTGGTGGCCTCGGGCCTGCGCATATGGCTGGCCACACGTAAGCATGCTACACAATTTCGCGATTCTTCCTATTCTTTTGCCATGATTTTAAGACGGGTTTATACATGAATAAACAACATAAGTAGCACATAAACCCAACAATATATGTATATATCATCTGACAAATGTAAACAATCGATAAGAAATAAGGTTAAAAACTTCAAACATGCACTTAATCTACCAAGATCATGATGTTGAGATGAATAAGATGAGCATATGAACAATATCAAATTACCCATTAACCATAATCAAAATCTTCAATCACCACAACCAAATCAACACAAAATATAAGCCTACTAAATGAATAATCAACTAAACTACTCAATACTTCACATATTCAACAATCAATCAACCAAATAACCACATACAAACAATTTTCGACTTAAAGTCGAGGAACCTCTCAAAGTTACCTATTTCCTTTCTTAATCTTTAAGAGACTCGCCAATGATGTAAATATCGTTGTTGGGATCCTCAATACCTTCTCTTACAAACACAAAACCACAAATTATGAAACGAAATGGGAGAAGAGCAGACGGACAGAATTTCCTTTGCCTTCAAAGTGGGTAATTCCTCAACACAAAATGACGGTGACGGTTACAGGAATTCAATGACACGAAAATCAATGAGTTTCGTTGAGAAACGAAGAATTTGTGATGATTTTAGTGAGTTGTTTATGGTTTTATGAAAGGATAAGAAAGGAGACTAGGGTTTTGGGAGCTTGAAGATGAAGGGATGTGTTTCACAACTTCCTTTTTATATGAAATGAAAGGAGTCGGAATTTAAGTGACAAGTTGGGACTTGAGTCGGGTTTGTGTTAAGTTCCACTTGTTGAGTCGGAATTGAGCTAAGAAAGTGAGTCTACCAACTTACAATTATCACATCTTGAAATGAAATTTAATACTTCAATAAAATTTTACGAAATTACGTGAATATATTTAAATTTTCCGAATAATGAAGTGAAAACGTAAAAATCTAATTTACGCAACTAAATGAAATCTCATTTAAATTAAAATGCTTCAAAATGAAATATTCAAATCATTTAAATAAAATTATGAAATTTCATGAAATATAATTTATTTCAAAATCTCAATTAAAATCTTTAAATTTAAAGGTCGGAAATATCAGGGTGTTACAGAATAGGTCATAGTCTAGTGGTTAAGATGGAGTTAGTGTGAATAATAGGTTGCCGTTTGAATCTCGTTTCCCTTAACATAAAAAATGTTATTATACTGTTATTAAAACATGCATTAGTAGAGGATATTTCACGGTCTTATTTTATATGTGTTTGCTATTTCATAAATGATTTCATTTTACAGGCGAAGTCAGCGTAAACTATAAAGCAATCTCGAATTTAATAATCCAAATCCAAACTAATATCGTTGTTTGTCTTAGAGATTTCTTTTCATACCGTTACTCAAGATCACCATCTTTAATAGGCTTCGGGAGTAAAGGATGGGGATGGTTTAGGAAAGTTGAATGTGTAAGGAGGAATTATAAGTAATTATATATGCAAATCCTTTTTCTAATCTTGTTTCCCATTCTTTTTCTCTTAACGTATAATGTATCAGTCATAGATCTTGGTTTATTTGCAAGTTTTCACATATTTGATATAGTTCTTCCCTTCACATTAAACCTCAAGGCTGCATCACTCATGACACATCTTGTTAACTTGCCTTATTTTGATTTTCCAACAGCTAAATTGTCACTTTCTCTTGTTCAGCTTCAGACATACACTTGGCTCTCATTATTAAAGGAAGACTCTAATTTTTTTAAGGCTTTGTCATTTTTTTCGGTTGTATAATTTATGGTTTCTGTAATTTTTTTATGGAGTTGTATAATGTAATTAATTCACCTGAAAGCTGTATTTGTAATGAATTGTAAATGGGTCACTTAAGTATTGGGGATTTGTTGTGTTTTTTGGGGAACTAGGTTTACTCTCGTGCAAAAAATGCACGAGTTTAATTTTATTAAATTGAAAACATTAATAAGAAGATGAATATATTTAAAATAAAGGCATAATTATAGTATTATAATTATACCAATCTAAAATGTATAAATAATTTATACGCTTAATTAATGTATGTAAAAATAAAACGTTAGTTCAACAATATAAAAATAAACAAATTCTTATTTAAGACTACGTGTATATATATATATATATATATATATATATATATATATATATATATATATATATATATATATATATATATATATATATATATATATATATATATATATATATATATATATTGTTGGGAAATGTGTCCTCAACAATAGTGCGATCACGTAATTAAATCTCATAACAAGAATGCGCAAGGGATGATACGATTAATTAGTCAACTGACCAACATTAATCGGTAATGATTGGCTAGCTAGAGTTTGACATTACTGTCGTATGACGGTGGTGGTCAGTTGATCCCTTTAGGTCACACCTTTAGGACAATCCCCTTAATTGATAAAATGATCAAATGTATATTGATACGATTTGATCATATTCCTTAAACTCGTATATCGAGAAATTAGAGGTTAAATCTTAATGTAAGATTTATGTTTAAAATTGAAACGTGTCAATTGTTAAACATTAAACGATATTTTATTATATCGTTATTAGAATGAATTGGGATGAAATTAATACAAAGGTTGTAAATCGTATTGACGATAAAATATTATTTTACAATGGAAATTTCGAATTACTTGTTAATTGAATAAATATGATTTATTTAATTATGTATAATATTTATGGGATAAATATTTACATATTTCAAATGTACTAAAGTATTATCTAAATGACATATAAGATGTCACACTTTATACAATTATACATTTGACAAATTGTAAAATGAAGTCCATATTATGGACTGCTTGGCACGGTTATAAGAAGGAGGTGGCATGGGTGTTTAGTGTATTAAACACTCCATAATCATGTGTTAGACACATGCATTGAGATTACTAACCTAGTAACCACCCTAGAGCCTTGAGAAAGGAAAATGTTCCCTTTTGCTCTTCCCTATGGCCGGCCTCCCCTTCCCAAGTATGAGCATGCTTAAGCCATTTACTCATCTTGAGCAACAACTTGTTTTTCTATATATATATGATATAAGATTCATTCTAACCCTTCTTGTTGGTTGCCCTAGCCGAAATTGTGCCCAAACAAGAAGAGATTATCAACCTCTAATACTTATTATAAGATAATAAAATTTATACTAAGAATAGTATTCAAATATATTTCTAATAAGAGTGATTAGAAATAGTTTAAGGAAGAAAACCGATTCCTAGTCTAGCATACAAAGTTTCGGTTCATTGGGGCTTGTCTTGGTGCATCCGGAGGAGGTATTCTATATTGGGTACTCGGAGGATCATCCTTGCAATATTTGGACCGAGTGTAAGAACACGGTTTTCTCCTCTTTCCGCATTATATTAGCATGCATAAGATCATAATAAACGAGTTTATTATTTTGTTAATTAAAGGTTAATTAAAAGGTTTGTTAGTATGACTAAATTAGTTTATGAGTAACTACTTAAACCTAACAATTGGTATCAGAGCAAAATGGTTGTTTGCATGCTTTCCGTTTCGTTTTTACGGAGTTATTTTGATAACAAAAATAAAACTTGAATTTTCGTATGATATAAGATATGGACGAAATATTTTTAGCATGATACCTACTGTTTTCTAATATGATTTAGAATATTTGGAATATATTTTGCATGAATATTGATCATTGGTATTTTTTATTTCGGTTTTTAATACGTTTTAATGGTTAAAAATGATTAATTTTGGGAAAAATAGTTAAAATTAACTTCTGGCCGAGATTTTTCAGTATGATATCACATGTATTTTCTATAATATGAATATGAATTTTCGTAAATTATAGACCTTTAAATCGTGTGATATGAATTTTAATGGTTAAAATGCAATAAGATGTATAAAAATGGGTTAAAATAGTTATATTATGAATTTGACTATAAAAACTTATGAGGATGTCACATGCAATATTTAAAATTTATGTTGAATTTTCCAGAAATTTATCTCAAATATTGCAATATTATAGATTTTTAATGTAAAAATCGGGTAATTAGTGACATAATTTCGACTTTAATAGTTTAAGTTGGAATTTGGCCATAAAAATTTAACACGATGTCATATATATTATTTCCAGCATGTATAAAATTTTCGAGAATTTTATCTTATTTTATGCTTGAGAAATAATTTTAAATGTTAAAATCGTATGATATATGACGTAAATCGTTAAAATTTGCAAATGTTGTTAAATATGGCCGAAAATATAACCCATTTTAGTCATATGTGATATGTTCATCATGAAAATATTCTTGGGTGCCTAAAGTTTCAGATTTGATTTGTTTTGATTTAATTTTGTTTTGTTAAAGGTAGCATTTAAAATTAAATTAAAAGGAGGCATGCTTTAAAATTTCGGCTATGGGGCAATGTGCCATTTAATTTTCTGTCCATCTTGTGTTCTTAAAAAGGTTTTGGAAGGTATAAAATTATTATTAGTATTTAATTTGCATTTATGAAGTTAATTATTGAATTTTCCGACTTAAATTGCTCGTTTTACGTGTTATTTTCGAAATAATAATAAAACCGTATAAAATACTAATATTTTAACTTTCTGAAAATTTTAAGAACATTCTGGATTTTTCAAAATTTGAATTTTGAATTTTCAAAATTTTAATGTCTCTTTTGAATTTTATATTGTTTTTCCCGAAAAACCGAGTAATACCGATCAATATTAAAATATATTAAGTTAATTCATGTTCAAAGTTTGAGTAAGACTAAATTTTGAATCCTATGCGAGTTAGGATGATTAACTTAAGGATGAAAACCGTTTCATTTAATGCATAGTGTTGTTAAACGTTAAAACACGCAATTCCATAAAAACCAAGGTTTACGATAACTATTTAAATAAGTGTTTTAAATAGGACGATTTGGCTTAGGATTTGCATGTTAATTCATATTTATATAAGCATTGCATATTTTATATTATGAATGTCATGATTTATTTTTACGTAATTTTGGGAATTATGTAATTTACTTAGTATGGCCTAGTTTTAAATCGGTATTTCCCGTAATGTAAGGGGTTACCGATTCGGTTGTAATTTTGTGATCTCGTATCACCCAATTGTAATTTATTTCTATTTTATAATGTATAAAGTAGACTAGAAAAGTTGTAATTTTTGTAAAATCCGGAGTTCCTTGAAGACGGTGCCATTCGGAAAGGAGTTCCGATCAAGACGGTGTTTACCTCGAAGTGCGTGCCGCGTGAAGTTCAAGGGACCAAAGGAGTTGGTTTCCGAATTTGTACTTTGTTATTTCTTTTCTAGGAAAGGCCATACTAGGGTTTATTTATGCTTTTATTTTTGCTTTTTATATGTTTGCATGCATAGCCAAATCGTCATACATCGTATCATGCATTTTTCGATTTAATCGACCTAGTCTTTTATTTTATCGATAATTCACCGACTTAGTTCACTTAAACGGAGATAGATAAATAATTGACTAGATCTCTTACATATTAATATTGAGACTTAGCCTTACCAAATAGTACGGACCCATGAATCCCTTCTTCACAAGGACGTAGGCTCGGCTATACCGGGGTACTAAAATTGTCACGTTGGGTAAGTGGGGTAATAAGATTACACCTTGAAATTTGGTTGATCTCAACGAAAGTATTCGTAACCGTAGTTGCAATAAGTTCGGGCTAAAGATAATTTTAAGAAAATTGTCGACCGAGAGTTCTAAGAGTAGAACCGATTAAAGAGTTAATCCACCAAATTATACCGATACGGGTTGAATCGGCTACACCGTGCCCGGATTAGTATGGGTTTGGGTCTCGGGATTGTTTACTTAATTGGGTAAGAGATCATTAAGTAAATATATATAACTAAACTTAAAGTTTTAGTTTAAATTATGAATTTAAAATGATGTTGTTTTCCTTTTATTATTGTAGTTTAATTTTCAACATCAACTATGGCAACCAACGCTCCACCTCTCACTAACGTATCATGGCTTCGATCCTTTATGGATCGTTGCAAACTCGATAAGCATGGTTCCAATTTTAAGGATTGGGATGCGCAATTGCTTTTGGCCGCTCAAGGTGACGATAAGAGTCGTTACCTATCCGAAGCCGCTCCTCCCGCTCCGACCGCTCGTTCGTCGGTCCAAACTCGTGAGGCCTATGAAGCCTACATGAAAGAGTCCTCCGCTCTTAAAAATGTGCTCATCTTCTCCATGGAGCCGGATCTCCAAAGGAGTATGATTAAGTTGACCACATCATATGAGATATACACCAAGCTTGCGACCATGTTTTCGCAAACTCCAAGGGTGATTCAATATGAGGCGGCTTCCGCCTTCTTTGACATAACCTTCAAGGAAGGGCAAAAGATAAGCCCTCATGTTCTCAAACTAGTTGAGCTCGCGGAGACTCTAAAAGCTCAAAATGTTGAAGTTCCCGACTCTCTTATAATTGACCGAGTTCTTCACTCGCTCAATAAGGTTAAAGCGTATGCTCAATTCCGGGTGAATTTCAATATGCGAAACCAAGAGACCTCGTTAGACGAGTTGCATAAGATGCTAGTCCAAGCCGAAAGGGACATGGGACTTCATGAAAGTTCCACCAAAGATGTTTTGAACATCGAAAAGAAGGGAAAAACGAGCTTCAAGAGGAATGCCTCGAAAGGCAAGGGCAAGAAAACGTTCAAGCCCAAAGCGACCAAAGAAAAGACCTTTTCGAAAGGCGCTTCCACCTCGTCTTCAAAAGAGCAAGACAAGTGCCATTATTGCACGAGGATCGGTCATTGGAAGAGAAATTGCCCCAAATACTTAAGCGATCTCAAAAATGGGAAGGCAACCGCCGTAGGTAATAATTCTCGCGTATAATTCATGTCGTTTATCAACTTATGTATAGTGATACAAATGTGTTGATATTTACCCTTTTTAATTGTTTTAAAGGGCCACCCCCGAATAATGATAAGGGCAAGGACAAGGAAGCTTGAAGTTCCTTACTTGGATGGCTCCGGTAGCATCCAATTGATCGAAGACTTGAAGAGCTAGGCTCTAATTTTTCATATCGTCTTCTTTCATATTTTGCATTTATTTATGGAACAATTTAATTATTCTTGTAAGACAAGGATTAAAATCCTAAAACAATGGTTGTATTTTGGATATTAGTGACTTGGTTTTCAACCCGAGTCACTACTTTTGTTCTTAATCAATGATTTGATTTCTCAAATAAATTGCATGCCTTGTTTAAACATGAATGATAGTGATTTAATATTGATACGATCAAGTATAAGATAATCAAAGTGTTGATTAAAACGGAGAACTATACCCCATGAGATAGATTCAATCAAAATGAGACTATATCAGTTCATTATAAGATTTTCATTTTAAGTGAAAATGAGAATGTATTCATTACACCTATCAAACTTCAAACATTCAAATACATTGGTTGATCGAAATAGCTATCCTTAAACAAGTAAAGGTTATTGTTAGAAGGATAGAGTGGGAGAAAATGTTTCGCTCACAAACCAATGATATAAATAAAGGAAGGATCTTAGAGAAGATTCTCACTTGGGAGTCTTAAGAAGAACCCTAAGTGATTTGAAGAAATTACGGGAGAACACTCGAAGAAAGGTTCTTTGTGTTCATTGTTTCATAGAGAGGAAGACTTGAAACCCCGTATGAAATCATCGGTAGGAAAACGGTTCCTGTGTAGTTATAAAGAAATTATCATGTCATTTTCGTCTCGAGGAAACGAAGACATGATAAGAAGGTAATGAATGATTGAATGGAAACAGATCACTATAGGGATAGTGATAGTGATAATGATTCGAGTAATAGTTTAACATGCATGAAATGAAAGGTTCATTTAAGACATCGAGAGATATTGTTTTTAGTGGGAGCGATATTCAAAAAGAATTTAGACCTACCATTTTGAGAGAATGGGTGATTCTTTAAGAGTAAAGAATAAGAGGTTCTAAATTCAGAGATATTGTTTTTAGTGGGAGCAATGTTCGATAAGAATTTAAACCTACCATTTAGAGAGAATGGGTGATTCTTTAAGAGTAAAGAATGAGAGGTTCTAAATTTATATGAACAATTGATTTATATCATGTGATGATAGAGTTTTAACGGGAAGGTTTATTATATGGATAATAAAAGGTCGCCCACTAGAAGTTAGAATGGTTGGATACTTTATTCATAACGATGAATGAAACCATTATCAAATAGCCAAGATGTTTGAAAATTGTAAGAGTGATGAAATCACTAATAAACTGCAATATAGATTTCAGTACATAAGTGACTATAGAGAGTGATTTTAATCCCTCCAGTATATCGATACGTCACATGTTATAAGATAACAGTGGGAGCTTTCCTCCGGAAAGGAAACTCAAAATCTAGAAAGAGTTCTAGATATGTACTCAAATAGAATCATGTTATACGGGATAATATGAGAATAAAGGAGACCAAAAGTTGTAAGTTTTGCTTTTATGAATAAAGGTTATTCGCAAAACACTAATACAAACAGATGATTGTGCATCAAAATGCAATGTAATAGTATTGACTATTGTTGCATGACAACATCATTTGAGTTATTAATAACTCAAAATAAAAGATACTTTGTCAGAATCCAAATGGGTTGTATGAGACAATATTGAACCCCATAAGTGAACTGGATTGACTTAGTATAGCCCCTAGCCGCTTACATGAGGTGACGTCTCAAAGCGACTAGAGTGTGAGGCGATTGATGGCGAGTTCAAGTGCCATAGAGTCATATGAGATGACTAGTCGATCACATAGGCAGACTGTAAGAGACACTCTGTCGGGCAATGTGACCGATTATAGAGTTCTGGAAATTTTATAGCCGGGTCGTGGCGAGAGCTGCTATAGTATTCTTGTGAGTCAATTCTTTGACTAAAGACTACTCTCCCAAGATGGTACAGTTTAGGCATAACTTTGATCCATTCTCTACGACTTTTCGTAACTGGAGTCAAATGGGATTGTTTTGGGTTGTGACTGACTGTGACTAGTTGAAGGAAGTAGTGCGATAGAAATTGTCCACCCCTTGTCAGGGTTGTTCAAATCTCAGGGCCACTCGAGGAGTAATTAACTGGAAATGCGTGGCCACGCTCGGAAGGTATCTATGGTAGATAATTCCGGTCAGACAGTTATTCTCCAGATCGAGGAAACCATTCATGATATGATCAAATGCAAGAACGACCAGAGAGAGACATCTTGCATTGAGTGGGAGATTGTAATAGGACAAGAGAATTGGTGACGCACACTTGTCGAGGACAAGTGGGAGATTGTTGGGAAATGTGTCCTCAACAATAGTGCGATCACGTAATTAAATCTCATAACAAGAATGCGCAAGGGATGATACGATTAATTAGTCAACTGACCAACATTAATCGGTAATGATTGGCTAGCTAGAGTTTGACATTACTGTCGTATGACGGTGGTGGTCAGTTGATCCCTTTAGGTCACACCTTTAGGACAATCCCCTTAATTGATAAAATGATCAAATGTATATTGATACGATTTGATCATATTCCTTAAACTCGTATATCGAGAAATTAGAGGTTAAATCTTAATGTAAGATTTATGTTTAAAATTGAAACGTGTCAATTGTTAAACATTAAACGATATTTTATTATATCGTTATTAGAATGAATTGGGATGAAATTAATACAAAGGTTGTAAATCGTATTGACGATAAAATATTATTTTACAATGGAAATTTCGAATTACTTGTTAATTGAATAAATATGATTTATTTAATTATGTATAATATTTATGGGATAAATATTTACATATTTCAAATGTACTAAAGTATTATCTAAATGACATATAAGATGTCACACTTTATACAATTATACATTTGACAAATTGTAAAATGAAGTCCATATTATGGACTACTTGGCACGGTTATAAGAAGGAGGTGGCATGGGTGTTTAGTGTATTAAACACTCCATAATCATGTGTTAGACACATGCATTGAGATTACTAACCTAGTAACCACCCTAGAGCCTTGAGAAAGGAAAATGTTCCCTTTTGCTCTTCCCTATGGCCGGCCTCCCCTTCCCAAGTATGAGCATGCTTAAGCCATTTACTCATCTTGAGCAACAACTTGTTTTTCTATATATATATGATATAAGATTCATTCTAACCCTTCTTGTTGGTTGCCCTAGCCGAAATTGTGCCCAAACAAGAAGAGATTATCAACCTCTAATACTTATTATAAGATAATAAAATTTATACTAAGAATAGTATTCAAATATATTTCTAATAAGAGTGATTAGAAATAGTTTAAGGAAGAAAACCGATTCCTAGTCTAGCATACAAAGTTTCGGTTCATTGGGGCTTGTCTTGGTGCATCCGGAGGAGGTATTCTATATTGGGTACTCGGAGGATCATCCTTGCAATATTTGGACCGAGTGTAAGAACACGGTTTTCTCCTCTTTCCGCATTATATTAGCATGCATAAGATCATAATAAACGAGTTTATTATTTTGTTAATTAAAGGTTAATTAAAAGGTTTGTTAGTATGACTAAATTAGTTTATGAGTAACTACTTAAACCTAACATATATATATATATATATATATATATATATATATATATATATATATATATATATATATATATATATATATATATATATATATATATATATATATAGATTTAGGATCGGGTGAGAACAATTATACGGTGCATACGGTGAGAACGAACACTAACCATAAGATTAAAAAGAAATCTATGGTCAAAACAAGCTTCACACAAACATTGATCATAAAATCCACCCAATTATAAGTCACAGTACCCAAACTCTATCTTACTCCATTTTCCCCCAAATTATTTTTTTCCCCAAATTAATTTCCCCCATTTTTTGACGGAGTAGATTTTTACATAAACCTAGTTACATTTTTTGACGGAGAAGATACATTTTTTACTTAAACCTAAATGCATTTTTTGACGGAATAGATACACTTTTTTTTACTTTTTTACATAAACCTAAATACATTTTTTGACGGAGTAGATACATTTTTTTTACTTAATCCTAGATACATTTTTTGACGGAGTAGATACATTTTTTTTACTTTTTACATAAACTTCGATTTTTACGGAGTAAATACATTTTTTTTAAATTTTTTTCATAAACCTAGATACATTTTTTGACGGGTAGATACATTTTTTTTTACTTTTTTAGTAAACCAATATAAATTTTTTTACGGAATAGATACATTTTTTTTTTTTTTTACATAAACCTAGATACATTTTTTGAGGTAGTAGATACATTTTTTTACTTAAACTTAAATACATTTTTTTACGGAGTAGATATATTTTTTTTTTACTTTTTACATAAACCTATATACATTTTTTGACGGAGTACTGTAAAACCCCTCGCGAAAGCGGAAATATAAACATACAAAAGTACTAAAAATGCAGCGGAAATTAAAACTTTTTAAAGATAAAACTAAACAACATGCGAGAAGTCTTAAACTGAAAACTGGAAACGAAACTGATATGAACAACAATAGATAAGTAGCAGTTCTAAGTATCAAACTGAAAGATAAATACAAGCCTGGGATGGAACATCCCTACAGGCACCAAAACAGATGTATCAAACTACGAGTCCAGCTATACGATATGAAGGTAAGTCAAGATGAATGGATCATCGCTCGCTAGCTCTCGTGAACCCATCTCCAACCAGCATGTACCTACATACATGAAAACATGTACGCCACAATCAATGGGGAGTGACTAGAGTTCTCCTAGCCACCTTTTGTGACAACACGTAACACATAAAACAATACAGAATACTCCAACATATAACAACATGTGAAGCATAACATCTCATCATCTAATCTCTTACTATCATGCGATTACAATGCACGGCTCTCAACCAACTTCATAAACAAATAGGAAGGAGAGCCGGTTTCCCTACTGGTTACCCAGTCGGGGGGTCTTTCAATCCAACTATTTATGAAACCGAACAAGAGTCATCCAATGCCTTGGATGATTTAACCACAAATCAAATAAACATCAATAACTCATCATGCATATCTGACACTGTACCATCATCAAGGCAAGCAGATAAAACATCCATAACACTAGCAACGGGTCCAGAGGTGAACTTAACACATATCCCATTACTACACTATGTCGGGTCCAGAGGTGAACTTAACACATATCCCAACATGAAATTCAAGTAAAGGGTCCAGAGGTGAACTTAACACATATCCCTAAACTTACAATCGTGAAAAGAGTCCAGAGGTGAACTCAACACATATCCCTAATCATCCAAAAGCAAAGGGTCCAGAGGTGAGCTTAACACATATCCCAATGCTACAAACATGTATTGGGTCCAGAGGTGAACTTAACACATATCCCAATACGCAGTCACCGCACAACGGGTCCAGAGGTGAGCTTAACACATATCCCGTGTACGACAACCGATCACGTGTCAGGTCCAGAGGTGAGCTTAACACATATCCTGACACACCCAAGCAAAACACGTAACGGGTCCAGAGGTGAACTTAACACATATCCCGTCACGCGACATATAAACACATAGTGGGTCCAGAGGTGAGCTTAACACATATCCCACCACGCGACAACCATTGTAACCACTAACATCCAAAGGTAGAAACTAACCTATAGTTCTAACTTCTTAAACCTCTAATCAACACTTAATTGATCCCGGGAACTAAGACGAGGGAGAGCCGGTTTCCCTTTCGGTTACCCGACCCGGGGGTCTCTATCCTCACTCTATTCCCGAACCCAATATAATGTTGCCCGTACACCGGGGACCTCAAATATATATCACGGGTATACAAAACGAGTTTCAAATAAAACTGATTAACAGTTTGAAAGTTACACGCGAAAACAACACAAAACAGCCTTCAGGGATCCCCAGCCGGTCGGCCGGCTGGTGATCCCTCAGCCTACGCCTCTTTTGAAAACATAGGAACATTACAAAGGACTCCCAGCCGGTCGGCAGGCAGCCGGTCGGCCGGCTGGGGCTCCATTTCCCTAGCCTTCTCTATTTCGCAAACCAACCCATATGCACTCCCAGCCGGCTGGCAGGCGGCCGGTCTGCCGGCTGGGCTCCCTTTCTTCCTAAGTTCTCGCAAACATACGTAATACAAAATGACTACCAGCCGGTCGGCAGGCAGCCGGTCGGCCGGCTGGCAGTTCAAGGCCATCTTTCTCAAAATTTACGAAACACACAAATACTCTCCCAGCCGGTCGACCGGCGGCCGGTCGGTCGACCGGCTCAGAGAGCCTGATCGCGAAATCGCCATTTTCAGCTTGTTTGAAAACATCACAATTCGACATGTAAACTTCAAAAATCGCTACAAGCATCATTTGCCCAACAATATGAACATCTAATACTACTATCCTATCAGTATACAAGTCCCATAACAATCCTCAATTGGTTACATCAAGTATCCGTCGCAATTTGTGAAAAACTGAAAATCACATATGAACATATAACAACATCTTAAAGCATGGATTTCCTCAAATAAAAACCATCCTAACATGTTTCTAAGTTCTTTAAACTTTATACTTCAATAAAATCAGAAGCTAAACAAGAGAACACAACAAACATGCTAATATACACATAAAGGCCGAGTTATCTCATTATCGTCACCTTGCAAGCTCTTCCGGCTAAAGATCCTCCTCAACCAAGTAGCTATCGACCTCTGGATCGTCTAAGCCCACTCCTACAAACAAAGAAAACGGAATTTAGGACAGAAACGATTCCTTACCAAAATGGACAGATTTTTCGAAGTGAAAGAAATGGAAAACTAAAGTGATAGATGGCTTGGAAATTGAATGAGGATTCCGAAAATGTTATCGTTACCTCAAATCGATGGACGGATGATGGAGAATTCCTCAAAAAGAGATGAATAAAATGGAGGTTTTGTGAAGAAACTAAGTTACTGTAAAATGAATTCTTGAGGAAGGAGTTATGTCGACATATGATTTAAGTAGGGTACAAGTGGGTCGTCCTTTCCGTATTATGAGACGGGTTAGGAAATTAGAACGGATATTTAAGTCGGGAACTTAACCTTGCCAAGTTTGTATTCGTCTTAAGGACTTGAGGTTCTTAAGACGGATCTTACTTATTAAATTAAAATCTTTCGATATAAATTACTTAAAATCTTATTTTATTACATAAAATAATTTAAAACGCTTAAATTAGATTTTACGAAAATACGGAATGTTACAATCACCCCAACTTCAAAAAGTTTCGTCCTCGAAACTCGAACGGACATAAATCTATACACTATACCTCAATCGAATAAGAAGGGATGCGCAGTACGCATCGATGCCTCAGTCTCCCATGTCTGCTCCTCGACATCACCGCAACGCCATAGAATCTTCACCAAGGGCACCACCTTGCTCCTGAGCTTCCTCTCCTGTCGGTCAAGAATCTTCACTGGACGCTCCTCGAAGGCAAGACTGGGCTCCAGGTTCTCGATCTCTCTAGGCAAAACATGACTCGGGTCACTAATATATCTGCGGAGCTGGGAAACGTGAAAGACGTTATGAACCTTGCCCAAACTAGGAGGCAAGTCCAAACGATAAGCCACGGCGCCAATCTTCTTTGCGATCACAAAAGGTCCAATGAACTTAGGGCTCAGCTTGCCCTTAACGCCAAACCTTTTGACGCCTTTCATCGGAGACACTCTCAAAAAGACACTGTCACCCTCCTCAAACTCTAAGGGTCGACGACGGACATCAGCATAGGACTTCTGCCGGTCCTGAGCGGCCTTCATCCTATTCCTAATGAGCTGTACACGGTCAATGGTCTCAGCTAGCTGATCAGGTCCAAGGTCGCGCACGTCACTCGCCTGATCCCAACAGATCGGGCTACGGCACTTTCTACCATAAAGAGCCTCGTACGGAGCCATACCAATGGAAGCATGATAACTGTTGTTGTAAGAAAACTCTACCAACGACAAACACTGCTCCCAAGAACTCTGAAAATCGAGGGCACAAGCGCGGAGCAAATCCTCTAGTGTCTGAATGGTCCTCTCGGATTGCCCATCGGTCGCGGCATGAAAAGCAGTACTCAACAACAAACGGCTACCCATAGCCTCCTGCAAAGCCTTCCAGAACCTGGAATAAAATCTCGGATCTCGATCTGAAACGATCTCTCTCGGCACGCCATGATATCGGACTATCTCAGCAATATAAGCCCTGGCTAATCGATCCATGTCCCACGTCTCTCTGATCGGCACGAATCTGGCACACTTAGTTAGACGGTCAACAATAACCCAAATCGCATCTTTGCCTCCCACAGTCTTAGGCAAAGCTGTCACAAAGTCCATAGATATGCACTCCCACTTCCACTGAGGAACGGGAAGCGGCTGTAGCAAACCACCAGGCCTCCTATGCTCTGTCTTGACTTGTTGACAAGTCAAGCATCTACTAACGTAATCCAAGATCTCCTTCTTCATACCAGGCCACCAAAACATAAGCCTCAAATCCTTGTGCATCTTCTCTCCTCCTGGATGAACGGAATACGGTGACAAGTGAGCCTCATCAAGAACCCTCTTCCTCAAATCTGGCACATCAGGAACATACATCCTACCACGGAACCTAAGGAAACCATCAGCATCAATCACCAAGTCAGGTGCAACACCACTCGAAATCTTAGCCTCGAACTTCTTGAAATCGGCATCTGAAGGTAAACTCTGGCGAATCTCCCAATATAAAGATGGCTCGGCAGTCATAGCAGCTAACCAATCAAAACCACTGCCCACCATCTCTAATCTCAGCTTCCGGAACTCGGAGCACAACTCATCGGGCAATACTCTCATGGCACTCATCGAGTGAGAAGTCTTGCGGCTAAGTGCATCTGCAACCACATTGGCTTTTCCCTCATGATATAACAACTCGATGTCGTAATCTTTCACCAACTCTAGCCAACGTCTCTGTCTCATGTTAAGGTCTTTCTGGGTAAAGATGTACTTAAGACTCTTGTGATCTGTGAAAATACGGCAATGGGATCCAATCAGGTAATGACGCCACATCTTCAAAGCATGAACGACTGCAGCCAACTCCAAATCATGTGTCGGATAGTTCACCTCATGAACTCTCAACTGTCTAGATGAGTAGGCTATCACCTTACCACTCTGCATCAGTACACATCCTAGCCCTAGCATCGAAGCATCACAATACACATCAAAGTCAACTCCGATCTCTGGCAAAGCTAACACGGGGGCGGAAGTCAATCTGGTCTTCAACTCCTGGAAAGAACTCTCGCACTTGTCGGTCCACACAAATTTGGCTTCTTTCTTCAGTAACTGAGTCATCGGGCGGGCTAATCTAGAGAAATCCTCTACAAATCTACGATAATAACCAGCCAATCCAAGGAAACTACGGATCTCTCCAACATCTTTGGGACTCTCCCAATCAACTACGGCCTCAATCTTCGCGGGATCAACCATAACTCCCTCACTGGATATCACATGTCCAAGAAATGCAACCTTAGAAAGCCAAAACTCACACTTAGAGAACTTCGCGAACCACTTCTGTCGACGCAATATCCCAAGAATCAAATCGAAGATGCTCAGCATGTTCCTCATCGGTCTTCGAATAAATGAGAATGTCATCAATAAACACCACAACGCAAGTGTCAAGATACTCACTGAAGGTACGGTTCATCTGATCCATGAAGATAGCAGGTGCATTAGTCAACCCAAAAGGCATAACCACGAACTCAAAATGCCCATATCTGGTACGAAAAGCAGTCTTCGCAATATCAGCCTCTCTCACTGGAATCTGATGATAACCCGATCGAAGATCAATCTTAGAAAACCTAGAAGCACCTCTCAACTGATCAAACAAGTCATCTATCCTAGGCAAAGGATATCTGTTCTTCACGGTCACTCGGTTCAGCTCTCTATAGTCAATGCAAAGTCTCATGGAACCATCTTTCTTCTTAACGAACAAAACGGGAGCACCCCACGGAGAAGCACTAGGTCTAATGAAACCTTTCTCGATCATCTGTTCCAATTGTTGCTTCAACTCTTTCAACTCTGGCGGAGCCATACGGTAAGGAACTTTGGAAATCGGTCCGGTACCTGGAACAAGCTCTATGGTAAACTCCACATCTCTCTCTGGCGGTATCCCTGGCAAGTCATCTGGGAAAACATCTGGATACTCACGAACAATGGCTACATCCTCAAGCCTCGGTAGCGATGGCTTAACAGCTGTAACAACACACAGGAAGGCTTGGCAACCCTTCCTAAGAAGATGAGAAGCTTTCATCGAAGAAATCACTCGGACACCCTTTTTAGGGCGAGTTCCCCTATAGGAAACACGAACTCCTGAAGAACTCCTCAAGCAGATTTTCTGGTCGCGACACTCGAAGCGAGCATAGTATCGCGATAACCAATCCATACCGAGGATAATGTCAAACTCCTCGAGAGGAAATCTCAGTAAGTCCGCTGGAAATGTGGCTTGACCAATAATAATAGGAACATCCCTATGGGACGAAGAGCAGGAAAACACGTCTCCAGAAGGTAAGGAAATAGAAGTCTCCTCAACCAATGAAGACTCAAGAGCTAGACGGTCTGCGAACTGAGTCGATATAAAAGAAAGAGAAGCTCCAGTATCGAACAAAATAAGGCACTCAGCGCCAAGAACAGAAAAGATACCGGCAACAATGTCTGGATGAGCCTCTGCCTCAGCCCTAGTCATCACAAAAATCTTCCCTTTCGGCTTCCCTCCTTTAGTCGCTGCAGCAGCAGTGGCAGCCTTGCCAAGAGCGGTGTTCCTCTCAGGACACTCATACGATCGATGCCCATATCCATTACAAGTGAAACACTTATAGGCATTCTTGAAACAGTCAAAACCTGGATGAGAAGGTTTACCACAACGGTGGCAAACACTAGCAGATGTGTCGGTGTGAAATGTGTTCTTCGCAACCGGAGCAGAGAACCTCTCAAAACGCTTCTTCTGAGAAAAAGGCGAAGAAGTAAAAGGAACAAATGGTCTCTTCCCCTGGTACACTGATCTCTGGTGAGGAGTCACACTAGAAGTAGCGGCACGGGTCTCAGCATCTATGGCACGAATAGAACTCTCGGCCCAAATAGCATCATCATATACCTCCACAAAAGAAGTCGAATCTCGCCGAACCATGCTCTCGATGCGTGGCCCTAGCTTGCCACGGTAAAAGTAGACTCTCTCGGCCTCATCTCTGACAAATCTCGATGCGAAGTGAGCAAGCTGGTTGAAACGGTCTGTGAACTCCTGAACTGACATCTTGCCTTGCTTTAAATCCATGAATTCTTTGAGTCGCTGTGATCTGAGCTCTTTAGGATAAAACCTCGTCTCGAGCTTATCCTTAAAAGCCTCCCAATCGAACAAAGGGTCAAGAGTGAAAGTAGGTCCTGTCAACGCCCACCACCTATCGGCCTCAAGGGTAAGAAAGTGAGTGGCTAGCCGCACTCTATCCTCTCTACCCACCGAATACATAGTGAAGCTCTTTTCCATCTCTCTGAACCACTCGGTAAGAGCTACCGGATCAACCTCGCCACCATATGTCTTCACGTGGCTACGGGACATTTGCGAAGCTATCCATGAGAAACTACCAGGACGATTAGCCTCGTTGCCTGGCGGTGGAGGAGGTGGAACATTCCCTGCTTGCTGTCTCTGAGTCTCAAGCAAATGCTGAATTGCTTGCAGCACAATATTATCAGCAGCCCTAGGTCTCACCATCCTTCAAAAGAGAAAACAAGTATTAGCTTAGCAATTAGCATTCACAAATAGACTACAAAATAAGTCCTTAGATCTACCCATCTCTCATTCATTATTTGTTTATTTGGTCAAGTTAAGGTTGGGGGTCACATGAGTGCGTCGGGAGCAATAATGCTCTGATACCAACTGTAAAACCCCTCGCGAAAGCGGAAATATAAACATACAAAAGTACTAAAAATGCAGCGGAAATTAAAACTTTTTAAAGATAAAACTAAACAACATGCGAGAAGTCTTAAACTGAAAACTGGAAACGAAACTGATATGAACAACAATAGATAAGTAGCAGTTCTAAGTATCAAACTGAAAGATAAATACAAGCAGGCACCAAAACAGATGTATCAAACTACGAGTCCAGCTATACGATATGAAGGTAAGTCAAGATGAATGGATCATCGCTCGCTAGCTCTCGTGAACCCATCTCCAACCAGCATGTACCTACATACATGAAAACATGTACGCCACAATCAGTGGGGAGTGACTAGAGTTTTCCTAGCCACCTTTTGTGACAACACGTAACGCATAAAACAATACAGAATACTCCAACATATAACAACATGTGAAGCATAACATCTCATCATCTAATCTCTTACTATCATGCGATTACAATGCACGGCTCTCAACCAACTTCATAAACAAATAGGAAGGAGAGCCGGTTTCCCTACTGGTTACCCAGTCGGGGGGTCTTTCAATCCAACTATTTATGAAACCGAACAAGAGTCATCCAATGCCTTGGATGATTTAACCACAAATCAAATAAACATCAATAACTCATCATGCATATCTGACACTGTACCATCATCAAGGCAAGCAGATAAAACATCCATAACACTAGCAACGGGCCCAGAGGTGAACTTAACACATATCCCATTACTACACTATGTCGGGTCCAGAGGTGAACTTAACACATATCCCAACATGAAATTCAAGTAAAGGGTCCAGAGGTGAACTTAACACATATCCCTAAACTTACAATCGTGAAAAGGGTCCAGAGGTGAACTCAACACATATCCCTAATCATCCAAAAGCAAAGGGTCCAGAGGTGAGCTTAACACATATCCCAATGCTACAAACATGTATTGGGTCCAGAGGTGAACTTAACACATATCCCAATACGCAGTCACCGCACAACGGGTCCAGAGGTGAGCTTAACACATATCCCGTGTACGACAACCGATCACGTGTCAGGTCCAGAGGTGAGCTTAACACATATCCTGACACGCCCAAGCAAAACACGTAACGGGTCCAGAGGTGAACTTAACACATATCCCGTCACGCGACATATAAACACGTAGTGGGTCCAGAGGTGAGCTTAACACATATCCCACCACGCGACAACCATTGTAACCACTAACATCCAAAGGTAGAAACTAACCTATAGTTCTAACTTCTTAAACCTCTAATCAACACTTAATTGATCCCGGGAACTAAGACGAGGGAGAGCCGGTTTCCCTTTCGGTTACCCGACCCGGGGGTCTCTATCCTCACTCTATTCCCGAACCCAATATAATGTTGCCCGTACACCGGGGACCTCAAATATATATCACGGGTATACAAAACGAGTTTCAAATAAAGCTGATTAACCGTTTGAAAGTTACACGCGAAAACAACACAAAACAGCCTTCAGGGATCCCCAGCCGGTCGGCAGGCAGCCGGTCGGCCGGCTGGTGATCCCTCAGCCTACGCCTCTTTTGAAAACATAGGAACATTACAAAGGACTCCCAGCCGGTCGGCAGGCAGCCGGTCGGCCGGCTGGGGCTCCATTTCCCTAGCCTTCTCTATTTCGCAAACCAACCCATATGCACTCCCAGCCGGCAGGCGGCCGGTCTGCCGGCTGGGCTCCCTTTCTTCCTAAGTTCTCGCAAACATACACAATACAAAATGACTACCAGCCGGTCGGCAGGCAGCCGGTCGGCCGGCTGGCAGTTCAAGGCCATCTTTCTCAAAATTTACGAAACACATAAATACTCTCCCAGCCGGTCGACCGACGGCCGGTCGGTCGACCGGCTCAGAGAGCCTGATCGCGAAATCGCCATTTTCAGCTTGTTTGAAAACATCACAATTCGACATGTAAACTTCAAAAATCGCTACAAGCATCATTTGCCCAACAATATGAACATCTAATACTACTCTCCTATCAGCATACAAGTCCCATAACAATCCTCAATCAGTCAATTGGTTACATCAAGTATCCGTCGCAATTTGTGAAAAACTGAAAATCACATATGAACATATAACAACATCTTAAAGCATGGATTTCCTCAAATAAAAACCATCCTAACATGTTTCTAAGTTCTTTAAACTTTATACTTCAATAAAATCAGAAGCTAAACAAGAGAACACAACAAACATGCTAATATACACATAAAGGCCGAGTTATCTCATTATCGTCACCTTGCAAGCTCTTCCGGCTAAAGATCCTCCTCAACCAAGTAGCTATCGACCTCTGGATCGTCTAAGCCCACTCCTACAAACAAAGAAAACGGAATTTAGGACAGAAACGATTCCTTACCAAAATGGACAGATTTTTCGAAGTGAAAGAAATGGAAAACTAAAGTGATAGATGGCTTGGAAATTGAATGAGGATTCCGAAAATGTTATCGTTACCTCAAATCGATGGACGGATGATGGAGAATTCCTCAAAAAGAGATGAATAAAATGGAGGTTTTGTGAAGAAACTAAGTTACTGTAAAATGAATTCTTGAGGAAGGAGTTATGTCGACATATGATTTAAGTAGGGTACAAGTGGGTCGTCCTTTCCGTATTATGAGACGGGTTAGGAAATTAGAACGGATATTTAAGTCGGGAACTTAACCTTGCTAAGTTTGTATTCGTCTTAAGGACTTGAGGTTCTTAAGACGGATCTTACTTATTAAATTAAAATCTTTCGATATAAATTACTTAAAATATTATTTTATTACATAAAATAATTTAAAACGCTTAAATTAGATTTTACCAAAATACGGAATGTTACAATATACATTTTTTACTTAAACGACCTAGACGCACTTTTTGACGGAGTATATAGATTTTTTTACTTAAATTTAGTTACACTTCTTGATGGAGTAGATACATTTTTTTTAACTTTTAACATAAACCTAAATACATTTTTTTACTTAAACCTAGATACATTTTTTTTACTTAAATCTAGATACATTTTTTGACGGAGTAGATACATTTTTTTTTAATATTTTTTACATAAACCTAGTTACATTGTTTGACGGAGTAGATACATTTTTACTTAAAGCTAGATACATTTTTTGACAGAGTAGATACATTTATCTTTACTTTTTTATATAAACCTAGATACATTTTTTGAAGGGGTAGATACATTTTTTTTTTTACTTTTTTACATAAAACTAGATACACTTTTTGAAGGAGTAGATACATTTTTTTTTTTTCACGTAAACCTAGATACATTTTTTTACGGAGTAGATACATGTTTTTTTACTTTTTTTACATAAACCTAGATACATTTTTTGAAGGAGTAGATACATTTTTTTTTTTTTTTACTTTTTTTACATAAACATAGATACATTTTTCGAAGGTATAGATATATTTTTTTTACTTTTTTACGTAAACCTTGAAGGGGTAGATACATTTGTTTACTTTTTTACGCAAACCTAGATACTTTTTTTTGTGGAGTACATACATTTTTTTACTTTTTTTACATAAACCTAGATATATTTTTTGAAGGAGTAGATACATTTACGTACATACTTTGAATACATCCGAGTAAGCGGTTGTTAGCTAGGTATAACGTCGGTGTTGATACTTTGCTATATTGCAAACAGTGTTCCTTGTGGCTCTGAAATCATACACAGATATCGGCTGTATTATTTATTCTATTCCATGTTTACAGTTTTCATGCTTGGAAGGCGGGTGACGACCTTTGCTGGCTCTCTTGCTCTGCAGTTATAGTCTTGTCAGGAAGTTGATCAAGGCCTAATTCTTACAATTAACAAATCAACTATTTCATACTCCGTAATAGTTAGTCTCAAATCAACTTATCTGACAAATTCGAAACCAATTACGAAAAGGGATTAAATAGATGGAAAATATAATGGCGTCACATGAACAAATAAATTCAAGCTAACTTTGACGGTAAAATTTATTTCTATATAGTACGGAGTATAATATAGTACAAAATAGCGATTTTGAAACTCAGTATCACCGATCAATAAATTATATTAATTCAGATGCGATTATTTTTGATAGGTTTGATTTGTTTATTTTGTGAAATTTTTGGGGGAAATGATAAATGGAGGCAGTGGGTAAAAATATGACAGTGGTAGGGGAAAGAATAACAAACTTATTGGCAGTGATTTGTTTTTAAAATAATTTCGGTTGGATTTTATTTAATGAAAAGTGGGCTTTTTACATTGTAACAATCCATGGTTGGGTTTGGTTTGATTGATCTCAGCCGTAGTTTGTTTTTTTAATCTAATGGTTATGACTCGTTCTTACCGTATGCACCGAATGATTGTTCTCACCGGATCTTGCCTCTCTCTCTCTCTCTCTCTCTCTCTCTCTCTCTCTCTCTCTCTCTCTCTCTCTCTCTCTCTCTCTCTCTCTCTCTCTCTCTCTCTCTCTCTCTCTCTCTCTCTCTCTCTCTCTCTCTCTCTCTCTCTCTCTCTCTCTCTCTCTCTCTCTCTCTCTCTCTCTCTCTCTATATATATATATATATATATATATATATATATATATATATATATATATATATAGGATGAATACAACCATATAATATAAACTTTGTCACTCTAACTACCAAAAAATAACTCTGACCATATAGGATTATATGAGGTTGATTTTTTCTACCTACAAAATGATTATTCAGGATTTTTATTCCGATAATTAATTTTATTTGATTTTTTTTGTTCTTTTCATCCCGATATTATAATTTGGATATCCAGGTTAAATTTGGTGTATAATTATATGAATTTGCTTTAATTTATCAGTTTGAAAATTATTAATTCTAATCGTTGGAACATATGAGTTTTTGTACTTTTTTAAAATTTTCATTTTTTATTTTTTGTATCTTTTTATTTTGCATAAAAATTTTATGTCATAAATTTAACATATGAAAATGAATATTTTGAAATCGAAAGTGTGTAAAATGAAAAGCAAATAAAATTGGAGGAGAGAGACTAATTAAATACTAGTAGAAGAAGATGATCGTGGGACCCAATTACCCTAAATCATCTAGCCAATGAGAATCCTCTAAAAGTTATCCCTTTTATAGTAAAGGGATTAGAGCATCTCCAATGGACAGCTACAACACGTTGTAGCTTGATTTATTAATACAGTTTTTTAAGCTATTTTGCTCTTCGACTATATATCGCTCCAATGGTGGGATACAACATTTTCTAATATTATGGGTCCCACAAAAAGATATTCCTCCAATCATAAACTTACCTTTTATTTTATTTTTATTTTTTTAAAACCTAGCTACATGCTTGGTAGAGCTACCATGCTTATAAGCTACATGAATATTTCTCTACTCCAATGGTAAGCTACTTGCTTGCTATTTTATAAATATTGCAAGCAAGTCCCTAAAACAAACCATTGGAGATGCTCTTAGTAAAGCGGTTCCATTTGGTGCGAGATTTTTAAAACCTTGTCATTTTTGGTGGAAAATTTAGTCATAATTGTTTGGTTAATACACACAATAAAGTAGATTTTCTTAAAACCACTTGTTCTTTTAATAAATGTTTAATACCTCTTAAAACTTGTACATAAAGTATACGTGTAGGAAGTATAGACATATTTAGGTGATGCGGTGGGTGCGCTTACATCCCCTCTAAATTCTAAAAGATATTGATAAGTACAGAAAAAAAAATACGAAGTATATAGAAATTATAAACCTCTTTAGGTGTAGTGGATAGAAACCCAAATAATTTGCATGAGGTCTAGGTTTCAAGACTTCTAATGCACACTTTAAGTCTCTTTTTCATGTAAATGTAAAGCTATATCTCTTTTTTATGTAAATGTAAACTGTAAAGCTATATCGGTGTTTGTATAAAGGAAAGCTTCTTCTTTGAGGTCAGAGAACCGATCCACCTCATCGTCCTCATGTTTAATTTTAAGAGCATCCATATGCATGCGAGTTGACTTCTTTGACACCGGTCTCCGAAGTACGTATTCTGGACTAAGCTAAGAGGGTATTTCAGTCTATAATTAAGGACGCCCAAAATCAACTTATGACGTACTATATGGTGTAGTGGCCATGTTGTTTGTTTAAATGATCAATGGGATTTGCATTGTTTCATACTCAAAGGCTTCTAAATTTCATTCTTAGGGTTTAGGTTACACAATTTGCACGTTATGGATTTTCATCGATCTCGATAACTAAAATATATTTATTCATTTAAGTCGACAGATTATGTCAACACCAAAATTTTAGATATACGAGATGACATTGTGATGAAAGCTTCCTAGAACCTACGTTGTACATACAATTATGCAATCTTTGAATACCCGATACAAAACGTAGGAAAATACAAATCTCATGAATTGCAAAATTGAAGATTATAAACCAAGTGGTGATTAGTTCAATAGTACATAAGTTAAACCTTGAAACTTGCAGAAATGTAGTAGTTGAGAGGTCTCAAGTTCGACAATCAGTAGGACGATGACGACTTAGCCATCCCTCGAAGATTATTTGCCGGGAAATACAACCCCTCGTTATCAAAAAAATGAAGATTATTTGCCGGTTACCCCTCTTTTTCAGAAAATATAGGAGTTTGAAAATTACATGATTTTCCAACTCGCCATAATAAAAGAATTTGATTATCTAACCACCCGAGGTAATTTTAAATAGTTAATTGAACTCATATGTAGGTAACCAAACAAATTTGCTAAATTCACAGGAATTTTATGTTGGAATTTAATTCCCATGAATTAGATATATCTCTATGGAGTTGTATTCGAGCGGACAACCAAACGAGGCCTTAATTTTCCTTTCGTATTAATCGTTTGTTTAACATTAAGTGAAACCTTTTTTGTAATATAAAAATAAAATAAAAGAATAATTAAGATGGAGAGAGTATTATGTGATTAGTAAGTCTTGCTTGCGACGGGTCACCATCTGTGACGGATATTTTGTGAGATAAAATGGATAGAAAATGAGTTAGTGGAGAAAGGGGACCACATGAATAGTGTTGGAGAAAGAGAAAAAGTGGGTTTTTTGTGAGAGAAAACGGTATTCGTCACAAACTTGCGACGGATAGTGCCGTTGCAAATAAGAATTTGTGTTATGTGATTTGGTATATTATTTTTTTGGGGAGCAACCAGAAAAACAAAGTTAAAACATTATAATTACTAGTAAGTATTGGTTGCGACAGGTCATTATTTGTGACGAATATTTTGTGAGATAAAATGGATACAAAATAAGTTAGTGGAGAAAGGGACCACATAAATAGTGTCGGAGAGAGAGAAAAATTGGGTATTTTGTGAGAGAAAACGGTATCCGTCACAAGCTTGTGACGGATACCGCCGTCACAAATGAGAATTTGTGTATAATTACATATCCATAGCCCTACTAGTCAGGTTATAGGCCCTACTATTTAGAGTTGACAAATAATGACACGACACGAACCCCGACACGAAATTAGCGGGTTTGGGTTGAGGCTTAATGACCCATTTATGTAAGTGGTCAACACGAACACGACACGATATTTAATTGGGTCGGGTTTGGGTTGAGCTCTTTAAACACGAACCAGACTCGAATGACTTGTTTACTAAATTAATTCTAATTTTTTTATCCTCTATCACATAAATATACTTAAACTTTCCAAATATGGTCAGGACACGAAAACACGACACGAACCCGACACGAAATTAACGGGTTAGGGTTGAGGCTTGATGACCCATTTATCTAAGTGGGTCGACACGAACACGACACGGAATTTAATTGGGTCGGGTTTGGGCTGGAGGTTTTGTGACCCGTTTACATGTGACACGAATACGAACCCGACACGATCCGATCTATTTGCCAGGTCTACTACTATTAAGTGTTTTATGTAAGTAAATAAAACATAAACAATGAAAATACACAGACAAATTAGATAAATACTCCCTCCATTTTTATCCAAGTGATACATAAGGTTTTTGTACACTATTCACAAATCAATCTTCAATCTCAATTTTCTCTCAATACGTAAGAAAAAACATATTCATGTGGGATCTTGTTTAATTCGTCTTTACGAGTACATTGAAAATATATAATTTTTATAATTTTTACAAATACGTAGCTAAAGATATTAAGCACGTAAAATGTGCGTTGGCAAACGTGCAAAAAGAAATGTATTACTTGGATAAAAATGGAGGGAGTATTATCCTAATATTATGTTTGAAAGATTACGTGACATCGTTGGACGAAGTTAATTTGTGAGGTTGTACTTGAGTAAGGCCCTGTTCTTTTGGACTTCAAGTCACTTAACTTAAGTTCACTTCAGATCCTATAAGTTCAGTTCAGTTCAGTTCAGTTCCTATAAGTTCAGTTCAGTTCCTATAAGTTCAGTTCAGTTCAGATCCTATAAGTTCAGTTCAGTTCAGTTCCTATAAGTTCAGTTCAGTTCAGTTCAGTTCCTATAAGTTCAGTTCAGTTCCTATAAGTTCAGTTCAGTTCCTATAAGTTCAGTTCATATAAACTCAATTAAGAAAAGTTATATACGGAGTATTGTTTTTAACAACCGATACAAACATTTCGCTTTAATTATTCGATACACGTCATCTATTAAAAAAAAACGCATTAATAATTTACCCGTCTTTTACTCTCTAATTAATGTCAAACTATCATCCTCATTAATGCCAAAAAAACAACAACTCATCATACGACGCCCTCGCCCTCACCAATTGTCACTCTCCCATTAATCAGTTTCTTCATCACCATTGTTAGAGAAAATAAATTGTTAGAGAAAATTGTAATAGTGAATTATTTTTAGCGTAATGTAATTGTAGTATAATGTATCAACTATGAACAAACCATTATATATAAAGTTGAAAATATTTTAAACTACCTTGTGTTTTAGACTAATTTTTTATCAATGTCATCTATTGGATAACAATAATAATAATAATAATAATAATAACAACAACAACAACAACAACAACAATAATAACAATAATAATAATTATAACAACAACAACAATAATAATAATAATAATAATAATAATAATAGTTAACTTAAATTAAAATAAAGTTAATTAAGTTCGTATTTTATAAGTTAAGTTCAGATCTTATAAGTTAAGTTCAGTTCAGATCCTATAAGTTCAGTTCAATTCTTATAAGTTCAGTTCAGTTCCTATAAGTTCAGTTCAGTTAAGTTCAGTTTCTATAAGTTCAGTTAAGTTCAGTTCCTATAAGTTCAGTTAAGTTCAGTTCCTATAAGTTCGATCAGTTCAGTTCCTATAAGTTCAGTTCAGTTCAGTTCAGATCCTATAAATTCAGTTCAGTTCAGTTCAGTTCAGTTTCAGTCTAAAAGAACAGGGCCTAAGTCCTAAGAGGGCTTGGTTCAATATTGTAGGTCACTTTCACAAATTCAAAGATATCATATTCTTAGTAGAGATATGTCTATCTTAAAATTTAAATTGGTTAAATTAAACTTTATATGAAAAAATAAGACAAAAGTGTGATAGTACTTCGTCATTTTGCTTTTGTCTCTTATATTGTATTTAATCAATTTTAAATATAATACAGATATACTCAATTTAAATGAATTGTGATCTATATAACAAAACTAATAAAAATTCAAGATTTAACATAATAATAATACAACTAATAGAACAACTAACAAGTAATTGTAAAAGGAAAATTATATTAATAGGATGTAAATTGGTTAACATACGATGGTTTGGGAGCTTGCGCATTACCAAGTCGCCCAAGTGACAACCCCAATATTCAAAGCAATGACTAATCTTGAAGTTAATAATAAAGGATAGAAGCTGAAGCTAAAGATTTTAATTTACGAGTGCATATTTAAAATTCAACTGTTGAGTTATGGGGACCGACACTCTTAATATAACTAAGAGTAAGTGCGCAATGGAAGAACTTTAAATAAAAAGTTTTTTTATTGTGTCATTTTTTGTCAATTATTAAATTTAAGAACTTTATCTTACAATAGAAGAACGTTTGTTAAGCTTTAAAGTATGACGCACTATTAATTTTTCATCTCTATATTAATACTTTACTCTTTTGAAATTATCAAATAATTTGGTTCTTAAAAAAAAACCCAGTTTTTAGTTTAATAAACTCAATGTAACCTCCAAGGTTCCAATGGGAAGAACTTTAGTTATAAAAATTTTATTGACAAATTCAAGCCAAAAACTCACCATTACACTTATTCTAATATTTTTTACTGATTAAAAGGCACGGAAAGTCACATAATTACCATTAATATTAAATACAAATGTCAATGTAATTGTCTAAGATAAAATGTAAATATATTAAATGTACTTATTTGTGTATTTGCTAATTGTAGTTCTTCAATGCCCACATAAGTTAAAGCTCCAAACTTCAATACAATCCTATAATTTACTCAATGACAATTACAATCCTTCACGTATGCGCGTTACTTGCGTACGGAGTGGTAATTTACGTTACTTGCCAAATAAATGAACCTACAAATGATATACTATTTTGTTTGAGTAAATGAAACTATAAATGATTGTATATGAGTATAGGACAATTACATGACTTCAACTTTCTTAAACACGTATTTTACTATAATAGCCAACATATTTAATTCACTAATTACAATTTACATATATTTATCATAAATTCAAAGTATCATTTAATTAAAATCAAGTTAACTAAAAATTAAGTTCAAAGTATCATTTAATTAAAAACTGAACGAAGCCCACTACTACAGAAAATGGCCAAAGAAACCTGTTGAAAAAGGCCTTAGACACCTGTTCTAGGTGATAGGTGTCTTTGGTTAAGATACCTGTTGGAGAAACTGGTATCTTAGAGACTTGTTTTTATTAATAACTGGTGTCTTTGACGTATACCTGTTATCAATTATGTCTGGTGTCTTTGGCATATATCTATGACGGAGGATATTTAATGGTTGTACCATTGAGCCACAACATATTTACTGTAGATTTATTGGGATACCATTTAATTATCTACTATTTATCAATATTTGGGGTCGCAAAAAACCGTCTTTTAAACCAAACTTTTTAAAGTTTGGGGTAGCGGCTGCTACCCCTTGCTCTAAGGTGGGTTCGCCCCCTGTCTATGACATCACTCTCATTTACACCCGGTGTCTTTGATATATTTAAGTAGATATTGATAATTATTATTTAAAGAATGTGTTAGGCGGTGGATTATGAGGTATGCATGTATTACTCGGTGAATCTAGTATAATTAATTAAACAATATATTATTTAAGAATAATTTATTATTATTAGTTATTAAATAAATTGTAAATTAATATATAGGAAACCGGATTCTGGAGGACAGGTTTCTTAGTTATTAAATAAATTGAAAATTAATATATAGAAAACCGGATTCTGGAGGACAGGTTTCTTAGTTATTAAATAAATTGAAAATTAATATATAGGAAACCGGATTCTGGAGGAAAGGTTTCTTAGTTATTAAATAAATTGAAAATTAATATATAGGAAACCGGATTTTGGAGGACAGGTTTCTTAGTTATTAATAAATTGAAAATTAAAATATAGCAAACCGGATTCTGAAGGACAGGTTTCTTATTTAAACATTGCAAACTTGTTATATTAAATCACCGGTGTCTTACGTTAAGAAATCTGTTAGAAAAAAAAACAGGTGTCTTGTAATTGATGTCTTAGGCCTTTTTTGTAGTAGTGGCCCTATTTTTCCTACGTTTGTTTTATGTAGAAAATTTGTAATGATATTCGTGTACACATATGAAAAAAATAATTTAATTTTATAGGTTCGGTTTAAAAATTCTAGGTAAATGAATAAGTAAAAGGCTTGATATTAAACTAACTAAATCATGAGATAAATTAGCTAAATTACGTTAATAGTATTAAGATAAATTAGTTAGTCTCCTTTAAAGGGGTAAATCTGTCTTAACATTAAAATAGCTTAAATATCCTACCGTTTAGTGAATTTAAAGACAAATATTACTTTTCAAATATTTTCTAAACAATTATTTTTGTTTATTCATACCAAGTAATTCATATTTAACCTATTTTATAAAATAATTTGTTATGAACTAGCTTTAACTTAGCTTATTAGTTTTGCTTAAAATCTTCTGAAAGTCGAACCTTTTATAATCTTAAATATTCTCAAATTCTATTGAAATCTCTTTTCTATAAAAGGAAGGACATTTCAAGCCTTCTGATTGGCTGAAATTTTTCTTTTTTTTTAATTAAGAAAAAAACTAAGATGCGCCACTATCACCAAACTAATTAATTATTCTCTTTCTTCCTACTATTCATATTAATTACTCTCTTTCTTCATACTATTCCTCCCACTATCTCTTTTCTCTTATTCTATTTTACTAATTGCAAAGTTTAGTGAAAATAAGAAGTGTAACTATATGTTTACTTTCTTCAATAAAATTAAAAGTTCACAAATATTAAATATAAGGTGATTGGCTAAATAAAAGTTATTGTACATAAAATTAACATCTCGAATAGTTATGAAAATTGATTAAAGAAAAAAATTAGTGAAAAGAGAATAAATTAATAACTAATATTGTTCCAAATTTCATCTTATTTCTTTTTTACAAACTTTGTCAATAAAACGTATATATATACAGCAAATTGAACGAAAAGTTATACATATGTTAAAACCATAAATTACTCATAAAAATAAAATAAAAAAAATACTTGGAACAATAATTTCTCAAAAAATTCTAAAACAATAATATTTTTTTTTATAAAAGAACAATAATCACAGTATTTAAGTAATTTATAATAAAAAAAATAAGCTAATGAAAGTTGTTAATTATTCTCCTACTTGCTCATAAATTAGTCAATCAATAAAAGTTGTAAATTTTTCAATCTGACAAATTTGCGATGAATTATCCTAATTCCCAATAAAACAGATAAATTAACAATAATGAAATTTTTTTCTAAACAACTAAATTTTTTATGATAAAGAACCCTTAAACTTATCCTAATAAATAAATAAATTAATTCACATATGTTAAATTAAAGACTATTGATGATAAACAATAAAAATAATTAATAATATTTTGATTTCAGGATTAAAATAATTACACCCGTCAATATTTCAAAACCTACAATAAAAGCGTGTATAATATTTTGTATATATGTCCCGTAATTTTGAAGATAAATCCGTGCATTTTTTGCACGAGACTAAAACTAGTTAGTTGTAAAAGGTGACTTAAGTTAAGACTGTATTAAACAAGCGAGAGTAATTAGCTTCAACAAAGCTCAAAGTGGAAAGCCCATGGGAGAAGAAGAAGCCCACAAAACCCAACACATTTGTCACACAAACAAACACACAAACAACACTTTTCTTCACTTTCAAAGCTTTCACCTTCTTTTGTTGTTCCCCCTTTGTTCCCTTCTACTTATTCACAACAAAATCACATTCTTTATCATCTCCCTCTCTAGATCCCCCATTTTCTCACTCTATTCCTCATAATCTCATCTACCCACCTCTCAAATCCTCTTAATCATACCCAAAAACTCATCAAAATCCAATCTTTCAATCAAAAAAATCCCCAAATCAATTCAAAAAATCATGTCTTCTGGTGGTGGTGGATCCCTAAGTGACAGTGTAATTAAAAAGATTGTTTTATCATACACATATGTTGCTATATGGATCTTCCTTAGTTTCACAGTAATTGTATACAATAAATACATCTTAGATCGAAAGATGTACAATTGGCCATTCCCCATTTCTCTAACCATGATTCACATGTCATTTTGTTCATCACTTGCATTCTTTTTGGTTAAAGTTTGCAAATTAGTGGAACCGGTTTCGATGTCGAAAGAGGTTTATCTATCATCTGTGGTTCCCATTGGTGCCCTGTATGCATTCTCACTTTGGTTATCTAATTCTGCATACATTTATCTATCTGTTTCCTTTATTCAAATGCTTAAAGCCCTTATGCCTGTTGCTGTTTATTCTATTGGTGTTATGTTTAAAAAAGAGAATTTTAAAGGTCAAACTATGGCTAATATGATGTCTATTTCACTGGGTGTTGCTGTTGCTGCGTACGGCGAGGCTAAATTTGATGCTTGGGGTGTTACCTTACAGCTTGGTGCTGTTGCTTTTGAAGCTACTAGATTGGTTATGATTCAAATCTTGTTAACTTCAAAGGGCATTAGTTTTAATCCGATTACGTCTTTGTATTATGTTGCACCTTGCTGTTTGTTGTTCCTGTCTGTCCCTTGGATTGTGGTTGAGTACCCGATTTTGAGGGATTCTTCTAGTTTCCATTTTGATTGGTTCATTTTCGGGACGAATTCGGTTTGTGCTTTTGCATTGAATCTTGCTGTGTTCTTGCTTGTGGGGAAGACTTCAGCTTTGACCATGAATGTTGCTGGGGTTGTTAAGGATTGGTTGTTGATCGCCTTTTCGTGGTCTGTGATTAAGGATACGGTTACCCCGATTAATTTGATTGGGTATGGGTTGGCTTTCTTGGGTGTTGCTTATTATAATCATACTAAGTTGCAAGCTCTTAAAGCTAAAGAGGCTCAAAAGAAGGTTGCTCAAGTTGATGATGAGCAAGGTCGATTACTCGAGGAAAGGGATGGTGACAGCAGGAGAAATGAGACTCAGTCTTAGTCTTAAATCCAATCTTGTTTACTGTTGGATTTTGTTATTGTTCATTTGGATGTAATTGAGACGCGATTTGGAGTGGTAATGTAATGAAGTCTTTTGAGAATTTGAGCAAAATGGGGTTTATGATGATTCATTTGGAGAGGTTTTAGGTCGGATAACGTGGTTTCCTAGAACCGCGATATGGTTGGTAGTCTTGGATCAATAGTAGTAATCCTTTGTTGTTGTTATCGAGTTATTGTAGCGCATTGTTATTTATTTTCGCGGGGAAGACGATGGTGGCTTGAAGCTCATTTCTAGGTTATCTTTGTTTATCACCAACATTGTTTACTGATAGAAAGAAGTGCTTCAGTTGAGGCCACATTGTCATTCTCTTATTTTTGGCACTTTGTTTATGTTTCATTTCAGTACTCTAATTATTGGAGTAAACTTGTGATTTATCTATTCTTTTAGTACTTTTCAATTCCCATGGAATGATTATTGGTAGACCTGCTCAATTATTCTCATATCAACCTCTAAATGTCGGTCCTCGTGTGTACGTGCTCCTCATTCGAGTTTACAAATTCTTGTATAACATCGTCCAGTTTATTTCTAGACCGTCGGAGTTCTAAGAATATACTCGGTCTTTTGGATATGTGTTCCCTCTCATTTGACTAGGTATTTACGTTTTTATTCTTGTACGAGAAGTATTTTAATAAAAAACGTAAACTAGTAGCTGAATGGGAGCGAATTTATATTGAACCGGGGAGCTATGATATTTAGTATTTGCAAATCATGTGATTAAGCTGACATGAATTTGTTGTGAGTTTTGAGTGGCTGTTTTGAACATTGCTGAACTGTAAGTAATACGTTATTTATATCTGAATGTTTGCATTATTGAGACTTGAGAGTGTGAGGGGTCAGTGTGTCACATGATCTTTCTGGTTTTTGTATTTTAAACGTTTCTTCTTATTACTTCTTTAGGGACTGTTCAACAAACTCAATTTGTTCTGTTATCACTTCCGTCAATTTCCTCTTTCGGCTGCTACTCTGTCAATATACTACAACTTGAGATACGAGTCTTCCAATAAATTATTGAGAAATTATTTTTTGTACCCTTTATTTGTATTTTGTGACCTTTTTGTTGTTGATCGTAAAATAATAGTTTCGTACCTATTTTCGTACCTATTTACATAATGTGTACTCATTTTATCTTAAATCATGATTTGTACCGATTCTATTACTTTTAGTACCACTTTTTCTTAAATTTGTTCAATAGTCTCCCAATAAGCTTAATGGGAGGCGGTCTATCTCAGGAGACCTATAGCTATTAATAATACTCCTAGTTTCTTAGTACCATAGTCCATAACTACCCATATAGCTCGATCGGATAAGAGTTTGTCATTTCCTTCACATTATTTTTTTTTGTTTTATTATTATGATTGATATGTCTGTCTTAAACACGAATTTTTATATTTTATTAAATAGCCAAAGGGGGGCGAAGAAAATTTAAACTATTCATTTACCATTAGCCGAGTTTTTATCATTAGCAATCATTTAGGCCTTGTGTGCTGTGTCGATACAATTTTAGGGGCAATGGAAATATGGAATTGGTGTGGATTACTGTTTAACAACAGTTTTTTTGTATACTAGAGGGATCTTGATTTACTTTGGAGGACACAAAGAGGATCATTCTCCCTCACCCTTTCATTGAGCTGATATCTGATAAATAACATGGACACTTCAAGTACTAGGCTAGTATCGAGTCTAACGGCCGATTCTATGCTCGAGTATAACAGTCACAAATTGTGCTACAACCGCAATGCAATATTGATATGATCGACTGGTATTACAATGAACAATACATAGTATGCGTAATGCAGCCACACACCTTTGGAGCTATGCCACAACCCCGAGGACAGAAACCTGCATGTAATGGTCTCTTTTCAGATTATATTATAGCCAATTTTGTTTATACACCGGTTTCACACAAGATTAATTACATGAATAAGTATAGATATTAGATACGGTAGTCATATCAGATATGAGATATAGTTGACGATGGTTTTCCACAGTGAGTGTTGAGAATCCAGATCTGTGAGATATTCCAGGGAATATCTTTAATCCAAGTCACAAGTGGATTGTATACTCTATACTTTCTGGGAATTTGAATATCTTACGTAATTTTTTATTCTTCTTGGTGCTAGTTTAACGTGCTTACGTGCGTGCTTGCAACGGCTAATTGTCAAAGTTTCTACTAATTTTCATCAAGTGGGGTTTGCTGAATTCAAGTCCACAATTTCCTGATATTTTCAACTTCTAGACTAAGTCTTCCCATTGACATTTCATTAACATGGAACCGCGACTTCTTCTAAAGCTGAAATTGAAAAAAGACAAATACAAGGATGAGCGAATACTAAATTGGTAAATAAAAAAGATAAATTTAAGAATTAGCGAATACTAAATTAATAAATAAAAAAGATAAATTTAGGGATTAGCGAATACTAAATTAATAAATCATCTAATAATTTCAATAACTTTCAATGAATAGTTATTTATAGCCAACTAGTTTAAAACCCGTGCAAAGTTGCACGGGTATATATAAAATTGTTTAAAATTTGACTTAAAATATATAGCAAAGCTAATATTTTCTTCGTCCACTTTAAACTCTTTACTTTATATTAGAACATATCTTAAGCATTTTTGTCGGTCATTTTGAATCCAACTCTATCATATGTTTATTCAATGATTTTAACGGATAATTAAACTAATAAAGGTTCTTAAGATAACAAACCAGAGTTATGATGATTTTTGTAACTCGTTCAAATGCAATACTCATGCATTACAATTAAAAATGTTAAATTTTAATCCGACCCAACATTAATCCTGAATATTTGATCCATTTTACGGTCAAGTCATGTAAATTATGAAATGCAATTCGAGAGATATACGACTCTTAATGGCTCGTCATTTCAGGGTTAAACCTGATAAATTGAATATAAGTTTATATTAAAAGTATGTCAAATATTACGAATACATTAATAATTATTTTATATAATTATTTTATGAAATTATTTAATTTCTATGTATAAAATTTTGTATAATTATAAATGATATTGTAACTACTATTAAGTTATGATTTTTATTTCACAAAGATGATAATTTTTTTTTAATAAAACTTAAATTTTGATTTTACAATTGTTCAATGTAAGAACTATGATTTCAATCAGTAATGAATACGTAGTATGATTAAAATAGTAGTATCAAATATGATTTAACTAAAAAAAATACTCTCACATATTCTGAATAACCCTCCCTATTTAAGAATGACACGAGAATTAAGGATGGCACGAGAATTTAAGGTAATTGAAGAGATGAAAGGTATTGTGTGGGTATTATCATGGGTGAGGTGATTAAAATAAGTATTGTTGTGGGACAAAGTTAGACCTGGCATACAGATCGGGTCGTGTTCGTATCACATGTAAACGGGTCACAAACCCGCCAACCCAAACCCGGCCCAATTAAACTTCGTGTCGACCCACTTAGATAAATGGGTCATCAAGCCTCAACCATAACCCGTTAATTTCGTGTCGGGTTCGTGTCGTGTTTTTGTGTCATGTCCATATTTGGAAAGTTTAAGTATATTTATGTGATGGAGGATAAAAAAAATTAGGATTAATTTAGTAAACAGTTCATTCGTGTCGGGTTCGTGTTTAAAGAGCTCAACTCAAACCCAACCCAATTAAATATCGTGTCGTGTTCGTGTCGACCCACTTACATAAATGGGTCATTAAGCCGCAACCCAAACCCGCTAATTTCGTGTCGGGTTCGTGTCGTGTTTTCGTGTCGTATCATTATTTGTCAGCTCTACACAAAGTGATGGAGTGTTGTTATTGGATGGGGTAATTAAAATAAATATGGAGAGTATTTTGAATAGACGAAAAGGAATTGGGGAGTTATTAAAAATAGGAGGCAATATATTTTTATTCTAATGACGATGGTAAAAAAAGGCATTAAGAATGTTTTAACCCGTATTCTAACTTTCGTTGAAAGTGTGACTCATATTGAGACTACTGAGTGGTAGTAGACTGTCCAAATTCAATCTCACGTTGCTCAGAATAAGTGAAGCCAATGATGTTGCTCTATTCGTGGAATCTGCAAAGTTCCTTGGTAAATTTATTTTTTTAATTGTCGTACCATGGTTGAAATTTTTTCTTTTATAAAAGTGAAGTATTCTTCGTGTTTCAATAGATCAATAAAGTAGTTGACTTCATGATAAATTTGGGGTAATATTTTTCTTCAGTTAAGCCATTGATTTTCACCACCCATCCAAAAGGATGAGATAGGTTTGGCCTAGTCGAGGGACTCAACCTTGCTAACAAAATAACGATGCGAACAAAATATTATATGAGATTCTAAAATTATGTATTTTATAGACAATATTGCTAATAAAAATAATTTCATTTATATGTTATAATAAACATAATTTCCGTCGTAAGGTTATCGTTTAATTATTTTTCTCACCACATGGTAAATTTAACTAATGTAAGGTTATTAGACAGTTCACATGTCTTTGAAAGACCGTCTTCCACAAAGTTAACAGGAAACATAACATTGAAAATAGAAATTAAATAGCACTCTCCCTTTCAGAGGGCTCTCAATAAAACTATTAAGATACGGTCTCTCTAAAGTTTATGTGTCACATTTAAAACGTTAAAAACAATTTATAGTCGTGAGGTACAAATTAGTACTTCATCTGTTTTTATGGGATCTACTAATTTGCTGAATATATGAGTGTAGTATTTTAATAAAATTAATAGATCATATGAAAACGGAAAAAGTAACGATTTAATTGACTAAGTAAAACTTAAAAACCATTGAGAATATACAATTTTTGAGAATAAGGAAATGAATTTAGATTTTTTTTTGATAAATGCTACTCCCTCCTATTCTACATAAGTGTCCCATTGTATTAAAATACTACACCCATATATTTAAACAATGGGACACTTATGTAAAATAGGAGGGAGTATAATTTAAGAGTTATCTTAGGAAACATTAATTTTCAATGGAAGTGATGTATTAGTAGTTTGGACGGAAAAAAAATGTGGTGGTGGTGGTTGTTTTATTACTTTATATAGATAAATTCTAAATTTCCTTGGCATAGAAATTAAAAATGTTGGGTAGAGAACTCATCAAAAAGGGTAGGGGAATTTTGTAATCAACGTTGAGGAAAAGATGGGTCACGATTTGAAGAAAGATAATCTTTTTCTGGGTTGAAGAATATCTTTTATCTTTTTTATGGAAGGTTGAAGATTTGCTCACTTCATTAGTGAGATAATTAAGATTGGTGGAGGGAGAAATACGGTAGGCAAGTGAGCAAGTAGGCGGAAAAAAAAGTGTGTTGTGGTTTCTGTTTTATTATTTTATATAGATTCTTGGGGGTTGGAACTTGGAAGGGATGGACCAGCCGAGACTCGGTAGAAAATTACTTCATACAAATGTTTGTGTAATACTATAAACCTTCGGAATACTACAAATAAGTTGGTGTCGAAAGTAGTTGGTCATCAATACTATTGAGTGATTAATATTTATTGTTCCTTGTACCATAATATGGGATCGCTACTATTTTTTGTCCAACTATTAACGAATTTGTTGGGTTTTGAGAAAGACTATGGAGAGAGCTTTTTTTTAATTATTTTTTAAGACAAATGGTACTTGTGGACATTAGGACGGCAGGAGGATCATATATCCGAGGTATTACCACCAATTTTATACTTTTTGAGCATCTATAATAATGTTTTTGAGTTTTGTTTTAAAAGATAGAGTATATCCCAGCCCAGGGAGTGCGTGAATTAATTGGAGTTTCATATTAAGGCGTCAAGCGGATTTCACTTCCGTAAGCCTTAAGTAAGTAGTCGATAGAAAGACAAAGACAGAGGAAAGAACACTAGCTTCTTTGAGCCACATGTGCTATGTTTCGCGTCTAACCTTACAAAAGAACAATTTAACACATCTTGCTCTGTTAAAGTAAAAGAGAGAGCCTCCTTCCCATTTCCGCTATTAGAGTTGTAAAATAAAAACTCATTTTGTAAGAGAACCCTCCATTAAGGGCGCTCTAGTTCGCTCAAGAGCCCAGAGAAGAATCACAAAGAACGTTATATACGATAAGGTTGAATTAAGCTAACTTAGTTAGTAGCACACAAACTTCGGTCTCCAGAAGCGTCATTTACAGTAACAGACCCTATAAAGCCTTATAGGGAAAGCTATACCTTCTTCTTTCGAGTCATGTCATCGTTCTTCTCCTCGCTAAGGCTCAAGCCAGTTTCACCCTATCTCCCGTTCTCTGGGCCCCTCCTTTTGTCAGTCGTCGACCCCACTTCGGGCTTTATCCCCTTCCCTTAACAGCAAAGCAAGCCCTTGTTACTCTCCTCTCGTATTCTCTCGAGTCTCTTTCTCCTTCTAGTGAAGTTCCACAAGGCTAAATCCCTCTACTTCATACTTCAGACGAGCTATTTAAACCTTTTCAGTTGACACCACAAGTACTCTATCTCTTTGTCAGTCGAAGTGCAATCACTCTCTTCCACTTGGTCGAGCCCTTATATCCTCTCATTCTATGGTCTACATCTTTCTTCCGAGAGGACTTGGTCGGGCATGTATCTAGAGAGTAGACTAGGAATTGTGAATCAAGACAAGAGTCTTAGTTGGAATAGGGGTGGAAGTGAGAAGTTTCCCCGATAAACTTATAAGGAAGAGGAAAATCTCTCTATAACTTCTGTCTATTCTAGAGTACAAAGAATAGAGGATTCATTTCATACATAATAAAATAAGGCAGCATCTTTGGAGCTGTTTGTTGGCTAAGAGAGAGAGGGATAAGTCATGCTATTGCCGAATGGGGCGTAGAGGCGCTAGGATGGCTGCTGTTTTTACTCGTAGAAGGCGCTTGCTCAAGAGGATAAATGCCCACCATATTAAAGACTCGGCGCCCCTACTCTCTTTTAACTATGTATGTGGTTGTTGTGCACGAGGAACCGCTTTGAAAGATTCTCATTACTCTTTATTCTAAGAAAGAGGAGCCTTTCCTTATTTAATGGTTGGTAAAGTACTTAGAAGAGAGCTTCGTCCCGGAAAATTCCACTGACGCGCTGCAGCTCCTACAGGAGTTGAAGCCGGGATTTCTGCCTAGATATTATCTGACGATATGTTTTCTCTTATAGCTAAAGAAGTAAGAAGGGTTTGTGGAAAGAGGATCCCTTGATGTTTCGGACGAACGCGTTATAGCAAGGGATAGTAGTAGCCAGCCCTACGCCAGCAGAAGTTTTATAGGCTTTCCATTTTTATTGCGCTTCTGGCGGGTGTACAAAGAAGCTCTTTCTGTGCCTCTTTATCCTTCTCTTCTATCTTAATTTTAACAACTGGCCTACTCGCAGCAATGCTACGCGCGCTCTTTACAGAACTGCTCCTCTCTTACGAGAAGACTTGTTTATTTGGTTGGAGCCATTTGCTTTAAAGAACTTCTATTATAAGCTTTCGTTATATTAAAAGGTCAGTTGGGGACTGTCATCTTTACATTCAATCAAGGGATTTTAGTCGGGATTTCCTTTAGAATCTTGTACTAAAGACAATTACACGATTTAGCAGTCTTGGCTGAAGGAAGGTTTTTGGGGAATAGGTGGACTGGCGCGCTATAACTACTACAAAAAGCCCTCATACACCATGTGATACCTTCTAAGATCTCTCATGGGGCAAGATCGACTAAAAAGGAAAGACTTTGGTGCCTTATGACAATTAGGAATGTGACGCCCTCCTTTGTTTTTTTTCTATTCAAAAGTCTTTTTTAGAAATTCCGTGAAAGATTAAACAACAAAGTAGGCGCTATCCGGCTTTTCTCTAGCCCAGTAAAAAAGGGAGCTCCAGGAGCATAAATATAAAACAATAGAGTGGATCGGATGCCAAAACTAGGTTGACCCTCTCTATTTATATTCTTTCCTATCAGCATTTCCCTTGATCTCTATGCTCGAGACGCCTTACTATAAAACGTGATGCGTAGGACCCGAGGGGGTCTCGTCTGGACTAGAAGAGGGCTGCCCTATCACTGTAACTGACATTAAACTTATCTTATTAAGCTACTATAAGGCGCTTCCTTCAAGAGAAAGAAAGCTTGTTAGATACAAAAAGAGACAGACAAAGTGAAGTAGTGGGAGGGATTTGTAACCCTAAAGTAGGCTTTAACCCGTCTCGTGAGTATGACTACCAGCCCGGAATAGAGAAAGAGTTTATCGATCGAGTGAATAGAAGCATTTTCCATTTGTCATTGACTTTCCTTAGGAAGTCCTCGCCCCCGCCTCGGGAAGAAGATGCCAGATGTCAACAGGAAGATTTCGGGTCTTTTAGATTTAAAGAGTTGGTGGAAGACTTCTTAGTCTACTTGGTAAGCTGTATGACTTTAGAAAGCTAATGGTACAATGGAAAAAAACGGCTCAAACAAAAGAGACATAAAGGTGCCCCACTCATCTTGTATAATATAATGTTTCGAACTAAGTTAATAACTAGGGCGCATAATGACTCCAAGTTTGCCCTGTTTCTGGACTATGTCTGATGAAGGTTGCGGAGAAAGTTAACGTAATTGTATGAGAAAGAAAGCTAGAGTCTAATGAGGAGCGTCCGTTGGCCCTTAAAGAGTATGCGGGAATATGATGCTTGACTAATCAAGTAAAGAAAGAGGCACAGACAAATCCTATGGAATGAGTAAGAGTGTGTTGAGAAACTAAGGGGCGAATTGATTAGACGTTAGCTTTCTATTTAACATGGTATGAAAGGTTTCGGACCAATGAGTTCACTTCACTACCATCTTATTCGTAGTTAACAAGGAGAAGACCTACCAATGCGCAAGGTGGTTTATCGTACGTATATCTTGGGTGCTGCTTAAGAGGGGACTTGCCGGGGAGATCAGAGGATCCCTCCTTTCTTTCGGCGAAATCTGGCCAAGCATTAAGAAGGGCATGGGTACTTTAGAAATTAAAATGCTAATCTGAGTAATAGATAAAGGCCCAAACAAAGTCACGACCATCCCCTCTTCTATGCTACTTTCCTATGACGGCGCTATCTGAAGGTGAGGAAAAAGCGGAAACATCGGCCACCAACTCTGTTCCATCAGAGATCATATTTTTGGGTGCAGCATCGAGCGACGATATTTATAACAGGCGCTATCCTCGAGCACTGTCTTGGATTTAATCTTCCACGATCCGGGACAAATTATTGATCGGCCCACAATCCGTAGAAATGATTCCACCTAACGGGCGAAAGAGACGAAAGCAGCCCTATTAGAAAGTCTTCCAGCGGTAAAAGCGCCATTTGATAGACATTTGTTTACCAATTAAGAACAATTCAGTAAACTAGAGTGAAATAGGAGCACGAGAGAATGAAGCGAGCAGGCTGCTGCAAGTGAAGGTTGCGATCTTAAAGACCAGACTTACTGTCTTGAAATGAAGGGTGTAAAGGAGCTTTTGAATTTCTCAGACTTTAAGTAATCACTTTACACCGGATCCCGGTCTTTCGCCTATTCAAGTAAATGAAGAGGTAAGTAGAATGCCCAGTGGCGTCTTCTACAAATCTCTTCATTAGTCTTTCTTCTAAGAGTTAGCTTTGAAATTTATTCTTCATCTGACTCAGGAGGGCTTGACAAGGAAGGTAAAAGAAGGAAGGTGGCAGGATAGCGAAGTCAATCTCTATTTATATGAATGATACCGGTGCTGACCCCGAGATGCCTAGTTTACGGCAAAATCCCCACTTACAGAGTAAGAAGCTTCACAACAGGATGATCTATCCCTATGATATATAAGAAAGGAAACCCTCTCACAATAGTATAGTGGATGAGAAGCTGCTATCTCATAACGAACTACATACACCCTTATATCACAGAAGCGTCTCTTTGTTACAGTCCCTTTACTGAAACCAAAGCTGGCCGGCGAAACGGGATTAAAACCTCATACTTTTTGTACTTATTGAACGCGGTCCCTTTAACGTACTAGAGGAGCCCTCCCTCACAACCAAATGGCAGAGGAAAGAGATTTTTACTTTCCAAAGACTTATTCGCCCCCGAACAATCTTTAATCAACGAGTCTGCCTTTGAGCAGCTGTCGGACGTCTCTTGTCGAGCTTGTGTCCTTCCCCTATTTCTTTTGAGCCCTGCACGGATCTGCGGACTCGGGTCTTCAAAGAAATTTGAGCTCTTAGCCAGGACGAAAGTCATTCATCCTTACATACGTATATGAGACTTAATTCTATGAGCTAGGCCTGTATTCAAACAATCAAGCAAATTTGGCCTCTCTCTCTACGCTCGAGGCATGTTATACCTCCTTTCTGTCTCATCATTTTAGCGCTTTGGAAGAGCTAACTCGACTTCAGAGGAATTAGAAGAACATAATATGAAAGATTATACACATGATCACATGAAAGGGAAAAGGCTTCTCTTCGAGTTACCATCATTTAAATGATTGTATGTTCGAGAAGGCTAAATCTAAACCCTTCTATGCATATGTTTCACCTTTCCCTCGCAACCTCTTTAACTTATAAAAATTAAGGCGTGCTTCGTAAGGACTATCCATCTCTCTTTATTATATATTAGGTAGGAAACTCTTTCAGATAGAGGTCAGCCCACCGCATCCTCTCGAACAAATCCACGGAAGGCCGGTACATCTTGGAAAGTGCATAAAGCCAGAAAAGAAACTAACCACATTCCTTCGGGCGATTCTACAAAGACGAAGCGGACTTGGATGATGCAGAAAGAGGATTCTAATACAAGATAATAAAGAAGAAGGAAGTCTTCTTCACGAGAGCCAGTCATCCCCCTAGCATAAAGGGCTTTCTTCAGGTCAGGTCTGCAACAATCTCTAACTCTACTCTAAGAAGCGTTATAAACTCCCGCAAATCCTCCCTCTTTATTTGATTACAGTCGCTTCTCGGGCGGGTCTTGCTATGCCGTGCCAAGTCTTATATAGCTTTTCTCCCATTGTAACCATTTCAACAATAGAAGGGTCCGGTGCGTCAAACTTTGCTCTTTGGTGCTGCTTGCTAAGTTTCGTTTCGTGCGCCAGTCTTCTTCTTCTTTCCAATCAGGAAATAGCTCACTGGTGTTATCTACTTACTGCCAAGGAGAGAGTGAATACGAAAGGTAGAAAGTGCTCGAACGGGTGTGAGAGGAGAGACACTGACAAGTATAAGTAGAAAAAGAAGCCATCCGTGTATTCCTATATAAAAGTCTCTTTTTTAGGGTCTGCTAACCAGCGTATTTTCCTTTGGTAAAGAGTCCAAGATGCTGTAACCCAAGAAGTTCGTTCTGCGCGAGAAAGTCCTTCTTCTTTCTTTGGTTAGGGACTTATGGATTCCCCCGTTCCTATTATTTGTGCGTGGAGGGGAGCTCTAGAATGGACTTTCCTTTTAGGGGAACTCTTCTTTCTTTGTCAGTGTCGAGCCTCTTTGCTTCCTTTTAGTTAGTCGGGTCATCTTAGACCTTAATTTATATGTGATCCCACTGACTTCGGGTAGAATTAGGCTTCGTTCCCTCTTTCTCCTCGTTTCTCAGGAAAGCCTTTTCTTCCTCTCTCTACGCGCTGGTCCCTTGTCAGCCGAGCACTTTAATTAAAGCTTTCTCCTCTCTGCAATCTACTCAAATCTCCCTTTCTGGGTGCTGCTCTCCTAACCTCTTCCCAGCTCTTATAAGATAAACGAATATCCATAAAAGGCTACGCCCCTTTGTCAGAGCCTTCCAATCGTAAAGAAAGAGAAGTTCAACTTGCTTGAAACTGATCTAATTAATATACATATATAAGAATGAAGATCTTTGGCCTTAAGGTTTTTATGTTCTGGAGTTGTTGCCATGAGAAAGAATTAACGAACCTGAAACTAGAGTGCTTTATTTTCTCTTTCTTTGCTATGACTCATCCTCGAGTTTACACAGCTGTGCCGCCAAGAACTCTGTCGGAGCAATGTCCACGAAGGCCTAGTATTCTTTAATATACAGGGAGGACGACGCTTGGTGTACAAGTGCCTTGGGAATAAAATAAAGAGTAGGCAAGGGAGTTTATAGAATGTGAAGTCTGGTTCATAGGGTTGGTTTAAGATCTACTGGCAGGGGGCTACTGGCAGGGGGCTCGGACCAACAAGGGTATAGGAGAAGGTCTCGTCCCTAGTATGAGGGGGTCTCCGTGAGGGGAGGAGGGTGCTATTAAGAGAACGGCTTGTAACTCTGGGCCAAATTCTTTTCTTTTTCATGAGCTCGCGTTCCAAGGTCTATTCGCCCAAAGAAGAGATAAACCACGGTGCATTGGGTCGATGGAATTGGACTTATTTTTGCGTAAAAATAAAAGCTTAATTGGCTGAAATGGAAAAAGTCAAGCTCGCTTCTTAAGATAAGTGTAATTTACTTCGTGATAAATCTTTTCAATGCTTTTCCGTGAATTTGCTTTACTAAGCTAAGGGCAAGTTTTATTTAACGTGCAAATATATAAGAATTTAGAGAATGATCCAAATATAAAGAGGGCTCTTCAGATGGCATAGCCAAATGTTGAGATTCTTCCTTTTGCATAAGTACTTTTCAATAAAAAAGGAAAAACTAGAACATTCTGACTTTCAATCTCTCCTCGCCTTCATACGTTCTTCACCCCGATCCTCATCTTCATACTTCAACCGAGCCTTTCTCCTCTCTTTGCAATCGACCCCACTTCGGTACCAAGAACAACGTAAAACAAGAGCAGCAACATCAAAAGAGGAATACGAGGCTGAAGAAGAAGCAGGATCAGCGGATACACAATAAAAGCTGAAGAACTGAAAGATTAAGAATAAGCTGAGCTCCCCTCGGAATAAGATGATGGGACGGTCAAGGCACTCCCTCCATTCCATTGTTTTATCTCTTCTTAATCTACTAGTAGGGTCCTCCCTTTCTTTCTTGAATTCCACTCTGCCTAACAAGATGCATCAAGCATAAACAAATTGGCTACGTCGATCCTTAACAGTCAATCCCACTTTGCACTATCCCCCGTCGGTCAACCTCGCTTCGCTCTCCTCCCTTTCGTACCTCAGTTGATCCCACTTCGCAGTATCTCCTTTGCAGTCTTTCTTCACGGCGAATAGCCGGGTTTTAGATTCTTACTTTTGCATAAAGAAGAAAACAAAAGAAAACTAAAAAGAATAAGAATACGAGAAATAAGTTAAGTAAGCTCCCTTCGTAAGAAAAAGCTTACGAATACACAAGAGAAGAAGCCGAATACGGGCTCGCGATTACTTCGGGAGAAAAAGAATATGGCTAAGAAGCCAAGTTACCTTGGGAATAAGCAGACGAAACAGATGATGGGCTCACTATATGGGTAAGAAGAGGCAGATGCTGGGGCCTTTCCAAGAAGGTGACTTTTCTTGAGTTTTCTCCTGGCTCAACCTTAAGTAAAGAGATCAAAGAAAGGTAGAACGTATATAAGAATGAGGGTACTGGGCTTTTAAAGAATGCTGGCATTGGTCCCGAAACCAGTGTTGTAGTTGGCTCTTTTCTTTTCGCATCTTTCCTTTGCTCCATAAGCACTCAACTTGACACTTCACCTGGAGAATGGGGCTGGCCACTGACTTTAACAAGTTGGGAGTGCCGGTCGCGTAAGTTGACTAAAAGTCTGGGCAATAGAAGTCATTAGTAAAGGCTGTTGGAGGAAGTGTCCTCGACAATAGTGTGTTGACGAAATTAAAACTCATTTGAATGAAACACAACTGGGAGTGTTACTCTTTTAAAGTCGACTGATCAGCATTTATCGATAATGATTGGCTGTCTAGAGTTTGACATTATCGTCATATGATGGTGGTGATCAGTTGATCCCTTAAGGTCATATCTTTAGGGAATTCCGTCTCAATGGAATAATTAATTAATATTGTATTGGATACAAATTAATTAATAACTGGAAATTTTGGAAATAATTTTATATGACGAATATTTTTATAATGGGATTATAATAATAATAAAAGTCAAGGTAATAAAATTGTTTTATTACTCGGTTTTATTTATTCGTTTAGGAAACGATTAAATTGAGAATGAACACGGTTGATCATAAAATTACAAAGAGTTGTAATTAAATTATGACATTACATTTTTATACAATAATAATTTCGAAATTATTAGTGCAAATATTTAAATGTAATAAATTTGTGAATTATGAATTTTAATAGTTAAAATTGCACAATTAACAAATTGGGTCATGTGTTATGGGACATGTATGACATGTTACAAATTAACACAATTGACAAAGATAAAATGGGTCCATATTAGACCACATTTCAGCCGTGTACAATGGGAAAAATTGAGGTTGTGTGTGTGCATTGTGATGGAGTGTGTAAGTGGATGTGTAAGAGTGTAAGAGTGTGTAAGGCATCTTGTGAGCTTTATGTAAGAGCACAAGAGGCATGCATAGGCCATCTTGGCTTATGTTGGCCGGCCAAGAGTGAGCAAGAGAGCTCACATTTGCTCTTTAAATACACCAACACACACCTCATATCATTACAAGTTTTGGCTAAGTCTTTAGTTGATAGTTGTTCATCCAACACACTAAAAACCTCATTCTCAATAATTCCTTAGCTAAAATAGTTTTTACTAAGGAAATAATTATTTCCATACTAATAATATTAAGAGTAATATTATTATTATCTCTAGTTAACTAATACATTTTTCTAGTAACAAAATTGTGTTGGTTTGAGATCGGGTCCTTGATACGCACCTTTAGGAGACGATTTTTGTTAGATCGTTTAAGGGTAATTTCGGTGGATTGAAGACTCAAATAATAGGTGATTATTGAGTATAAACCTTCTAAAACCTATGTAAGGACTACTAAATCTTATGACATCATCATGCATGCATAAGATCTAATTAAGTTTTATGACTAAACTTAAATAAATTATACTCACATTAGTTTTGAGTGTAAAATAAGGGAACTTAGTTTCCAACAATGGCAGTAGCTCCTCTTTTGGGAGAAGAATCGTGCTTCAAGGGCGCCTAACGTTTTGAATTTTATTTCTTTTCTGCTTTTGCTTTTCTTAGATGCGCTTGATCTTTGGTTCTTACAGAAAGTGTTCGAAGGATAGCAAGACGAGACATGTGGACTCGACTGAAAGGGAGAGGGGGAGAAGACCATCGGATAAGGAGGCTCTACTTTTCCTTAAAGTGGAGGATAAGGGCTCGAGCAAAGCGAGAGGACCCGAAGGGCGAACGACTGATAAGGGTGAAAGAGCGACTGAAGAATGAAGGAGATAGCCAGGAAGGGAGATCGAGCGTTAGTGAGAGGAGGTATAGTAGAGATAATGAAAGAGCGACTGAAGAATGAAGGAGATTGCACGAACGTGGTATTGATTGAGGTACGAAGGAAAGAAGGTGAAGACTGAAGCATGAAGTGGAGGATAAAGAGGCTCTGCTGAGGAGAGTGAAATGAGGGCGAAGGCTAGTGAGAGGTACGGAGTGGAGGATAAGGGCTCGAGTTCATACAAACGAGAGGTCTGTGAAGAACTCGACTGTTAAGGAGAGGAGCGCAGCCTTGTTCTACCCAAAGTGGTGATGAAATCGCTCGAGCATAGCGAGAGAAGACTCCCGAGGAAATAGGCTCGACTACTAAGGAGAGGTTACGGCAAGGCTTTCTTCTCTCTTTATCAGTCGAGTGTCTCTATTCTTTACTCCTCCTCTAGTATAAGAGAGCTGCTCTGTCCACGCAGACATGCTTCTCTCATGTCGATACACTTTACACTTTTAAAGAAAGGAAAAGAGACTCTTCAGGAGGTTCTCTGGTTTTTCACTAAAGCGCCTTTCTTGCCCAGATCTCTTTCTTACTCAAATATTGTATTTATTCTCAAACGTCTTACCGAGGTCTCGTACTAAAACCAGTCACTTAAACAATTAAAAAACAAAACGAATAGGGCTTGACCGATCCAGCGCCCGTACAAAGAAGGCCAAGAAAGACCACACAGAGGGGTTTGCTCCCGGTTCATAAGGCCTTAATAGTCTTAAAGCAGCTAGCTTTTTTGTTTGTAGAAAATTTCATCATGTGATGATCCGGTTCTATGATTCGACCAACCCATATTGAAGTCCTCGATCCTTGTAGACCTGGTCCGAAATCTCACCCGAAAGCTTTTCATTTCAGTCTCACTCATAAGAGGCAGTTCGGTCCGAGATCTCAAAATTCAATGAGAACACATGCTTTCATCATTTAAATCCGAGGCTTATATACTCGCCAAAGAACTCCCCTTCTTGTTCATCTCACGTGCCAGCACACCTAAAATAAAGTCATGCTTGACTCTCACTAACGAATGGGGCGGGCGAGCAAAGTACTGTTACCTATGTTAACCGCGTAGCCTTAAAGTTTAGAATAGGGAGGTCTCTCTAGTCTCTTTCTTCCTGTTCTTCAGTCCCTTCTTTAAAAGACACACACAATAAGGACAAGACCAGTTAAGTGTACATAAGTGTGGATTCGTTCACTTGATAGCATAGGCAAACAACTGTAATGGATGAAGCAACTTCCGTCGACGGTTACGCATAATAAAGGACTCCAATGGGAGAGTCAGCCCATCCAACCAACTAAGGTCAAGCCTCTTTTCAAGGCCTTTGCACTTCTTTTTTATGCTGTATGAGAGTTTAGGAAGTCGACCTCAAATAGATACCGGAGAAGACTTGCTTTTTAATTTCACCACCTATAGAACAAGAACAATATAAAGAGTGCACGACGCCTTTACATCTCGATAAGTCTCTTAACAAGTTCCAAGAGCTCTTGCTTTCTTTGTGTTTGGGTATTTGCGCCAGGTGTGTGTCGTATGTCTTTCGCGATCTTGAGGAATTCTTTCGAGACTATATATAGGAAGATTCTCTAAATGGAAGGGATGTAAGTCTCAAGACAATGGGTAAAGAAGGGCCTGCTCTTATCCTAGCTATATCCACAAACGTCATTTACCACAAGATCCTTCATCCTTTTTATCCTATAATGAAACGTTCACCCTTAGTTGAGCTCCTCTTAAAAAAGAGGGAAAGCTGGCATTAACCCCACCCATAAGAAGCCTACCCTTACAAGAGGAGATAACTCATCTTGGATAGATACAAAGGGGGGCACTTACTAATAGAGCGCATGCTTTGTCTGGGGCTAGGTTGAGCACATGTGTGGGATCGTGCCTCTTTTCTACACTACAGGAATAAACCCCCTTAGTTAGGTCTGTGCAGTATAGAGAGTGTAAACCGGCGGATGGCTCTCGTCGTCCTGGAAAAGCCCCTTAAATAGCTTAAATACCTGCTTTCTGTTTAATCTCTTCTTATTAAAGACCTCACCCCGAGTCCCATGTAAAGTCTTACACTAAGGTTTTAAAATTGGATCCTCGATGCCCCTTTCTATTTAGGGCGTTGCTCTTCCTTCGGGCACTTCTCTCCCAGCCAGTCCAGCCGTACTTACGTCAACCAGCAAAAGTTGGGGCACACGATCCTCTCCTTGATTAGACATTCTTACTGCCACCATCTGGTGGGTCAGTATTGACCCGCACTCTACTATAAAGAAGAAGTCAGTGGGAGCTTCTTTTCCACCTTTTGTATCTGTAAGGGCGGGCGCTTCCTTAGATGAGGACCATCCTCGTAAATGAGCGTAGCACAACCCTTCTAATGTAATATTTTTCACCGGCTTCTTCATCGTATTCTTTGTTGATTCCACTTCGCTTTTGATGGCCTGGTAGAGCTCTTTTCGGGCAGGCAGAGCGAGGGTCTATTTTTCTTTATTTAAGCCCCTATATCTTAAAGAGGTTTAGACTTGTGAATTTATCGCGTATACACGGAAATAGAGAGATAGTAAGGCTGCGCATTCCCTTAGTTAGTAAGTACTTTGGCGCGCGGGGAAGGGCTTCGGTGAAGGGGAAACTGGTCCTGATAAACCAGCTCATTACTGATAAAAACACATTTTGATGTACGAACCGCTTCGAGTCCTCTCGCTACGTTAGAGTCACTGTCACCAACTTCCTCCCCTTAAGCCGTCTTCTCTTCTACTACTACTACTTAGGAAGTCTCGCCCTCCTCCTTACGGCCGAGCTCTTTCTCTTTCCTTCCTCCGCGCCCCTCCATACTTCAGGCGAGTCCTTTTAACCTTAATAATCGTTTCCACTTCAGGATATCTCCTTCCTTCATAGTGAAGTAGAGCTATTTAAACCTTGACAGCCACTTGGAAGCACTCTCTGGTCGACCTCGTTCGTTACCTCTCTTTAGGAGTCGCCCCTCCCGCATTCACCCACCCCAACCTCATGCAACTACTATCAGCGAGGCGGCAGAGTTGAAATCTTAAATGAAAGTCTACCTATTGCGTTCTATCCCTTAATCTGTATGATCTAGAAAAGGGGAAAGTTTCTAATTCTTTCTAACAAATAAGAGAATCAAAGGCACTTTCGCCTTGAGTGGCACGAAGCCCACCCTATAAGAACAATCTCAAAAAATGAAGCTGAAGCCAGGGACCCTCTGCATAAATTTAGAGATCTCGGAAAAGAAAGAATGCCAAAGCTTAGCCAGTATTATGCCTTTTCTCTTCTAGATTCTTCTTCTAGTAAGATTTATGGATCACAATCACAGCAGGCTAATATAAAAAAGAAGCTGCTAGCTAGCTATAAAACCAAGGTTATATAAATCTTTCTCCTAGCAGATCCGGCGCAGTCTTTTACAGCTAAAAGAAAGACGCATTTGGCTAGAACTCTAACGCCCATTTGAGCGCTTAATATTCTGGTCTGAAAAAAGGTTCTTAAGGTATAAAGGAAAGGCCACTCTATTTACTAGTTCATAGTATTTAAAGGGGATTCGCTATTATATATAAGAGAAGTAAGTCGGGGCATCAAAGTCTGGTTTTGATATTGATGAAGCCCAGCCCTCCTATAGATAAGAAGATCAGATACATTTTAGAGGAGACGAGCATTTGTATGTTGTGGTGCATGGATTCTTAGCAAGCACAATCCTTTCTAATCACAAAGAAAAAGGTCTGTACGTACCCGATGCTATAAAAAGTAGAGAGAGAGAGAGAGACCCATTCGGGAGACTCGGCCTTTCTTTATATAAGTTAAGAGAGTCTGCGATTGAACTTATATATGGTTGGCGCACATGATGAGACTCCGATCCTATCCTCATATAAAGAAAGAAAAGATTAGAGCGAATAATGATATAATCAATCTAATAATCTAATTTAATATGCTATGCTAATTGGATACAGCTAAACAATAGGAGCTTGGGCTTCTTCTTTCCCTGATAAGAGCTTGGTAGCCCGATCTACCGCCCGTTGGCTGTCTGTCATATAGAAAAGAGATCTCCCCTTTTCTTGGTCTGTTAGGACGATAGACTTGTTTTCTCATACTGTTCAAGAGAATCTCTATGCCTTTTTCTAGCTGCGGATGAGTCGTCTGCCCCCTCCTTAGAAAGGGAAGTCTTATTCCACAGGAGAGAAGGCACTCTCGGTTAACACAAGCGCCCTGCCCTATAGATAGAAGATAGAGAAAAGAGAGGCTAATAGCATCTTGATTAGACATTATTGCTTTACCTATCTTGTGAGGATAGCGTTACATTTACTTAGTACGTTTTTCAAATAAACTCTGTATTAGGATGCGCGCCCTCCCCTTATGATCGAGCCAGTCAACAAGATCGGCCCAGCTGTCGCGCCCCTTTATACTCTTTAGTCCTAATCATTAGATTAGACAATTCGAACAACAGGTGGTGCTGTGCTAAAGTAAGGAATTCACTCTTTCTTGTAGCAAACTCGCCAACACAACCGTCCCCTTCGAATGAAAGGATAAGGGTGGATAGATTCTCTCCCCTTTTTTATTCGAGGAGCTCTTGTCGCCAATCTCTGCTCAACCCTTTGCCATTATATATTATATTTATTAGAATATAAAGATCCTATGACCTCCTTCTAGTAGCAAGCGTTCCGTAGCTCCATCTATCACTAATGGAATTGCCCCGAGCTATTTCATAGCAGATCTCTCGCTTGGGAAAACTACGCCTAAATTTAGACTCTCTTTTAACAACAAGGGAAGTCGTTCGGGACCAAAAGAGCCTTACCCTTCTTTTCCATGAAAAGAGTTTATCCATTTAAATAAAGTGAAGCCAATGTTTTCTTTCTTTGACCTTCCGTAATGTATACTGGACAGGGCTTTATCTGAAGAAAAGAAGAAGGGATTCAAGCCGATGGATGCCACTTCTAAGAGCCTGTGACTTAGCGCTTAGCCGGGAATCCTCTCATATTTACGCCCCCTAAGCCGTGTATAAATGGAAACGAAAGGAAAGAGTCTTTTAGCTTTGATTGAAATCTTTTCCTTTTTGACTTTATCCGTTTTAGGCAATAGAAAGAAGGAGATAAGCACGAAGTGGTAGTGCATATAAACAAGAGGGGCCCGGAGGAACTTTAGTTCTCGACCGTAAGTAAAAAGGCTCGGCTACAGGGGGAAGAGAGAGAGAGATATGAGACTCGAGTGGTAACGAGAGGGTAGAGGCGTGGGCTTTTTTTGTACGATAGACCGAGAGTAACCAGGCCCATAGGTTTATCTGAAAGGTTGACTGATCCCCGGCCACTTGTTTAACAGGGCTTTCTCATAGAAAGACTTCCTTATCCTTATTAAAACAAGCTCCCTTCGTTATACAACATTATAATACCTAGAGTCTTCATTGTCAGATGCAGCAACGAAGAGCCTTCCTACAAAAAGCATAGTCAGATGCAGCATTCATTGGCGTGGACTTCAAATGACTTGGCTTGTTATTATAATATAAACAATATAAACGTAGGTAAGGCTAAGATTGATTGATTCCCCTATCACTCGAGGAAGACCTCCTATTTCCACACTTTAAATGCCTATGAATAGTAAGTACTTTTCTCTTCAATTCCCTTTTATCATAGGCAGGCAAACTAAGGGCATGGCCTTTTCTTAAAGCTTTCAGATCAGATAGAGGGAGCTTTTCTTTAGAACAAAGACGAAACTAAGACTGACTGCCCTCCGAGGAAAAAAGAAAGGATCAGAGATCGGAGCCGTTCTTGGGCTTTTTCCTTTGGTGGCTGTCCTATTGTCCATTTATGATTTGACACATCCCCTTAGTAGGGATGGGATTTCTTAATAAAGTTAAATTTTAGAAATTTGGCGGTCTAAGATCTGAGCAAGGTTCCTCCCAACTTTTTGTCTTGGCTGTGTGTGGATAACGAGAATCTCTATTAGTTGGGCGATATACGATCCATCTACTTTCATTGGACTCACTGATCTCTTAGGTTTAGTAATACAGGTTGTGTGTGATGAGAAAAGCAAAGTGCAGTACAGGCTAGATTGTAATGCTAAGGCGGGTAGCCGCCGAACAAAAAGAATACGTATGATTGATATTTGATGTAAGATGTAAAGAGAGGTTCTGGCGACTACTTATTCAAACAAAAGCTTTTCCTATACTACTACTATATTATGTCGTTCTTCCTATTACTTTGTTTTTTTGAGGCTTTCCTTATTTTATGGATTAGACTCAACTGTTATAGAAAGCTTCCTCTTTTACTATAAGCTCCGGTTTGGTGATACGGAAGAAACTTAGGCAGCACTAGTAATTAAATGTATTTCTTGATGAATGCCCTAAAGTGAACCTTAAGCGACAGCGGTTGGAGAGAGATTCGTTCATTCAATAGAATAGTGCTGTAATACTTAAGTTTGAAGCTTGAGAACTTACTAGCCTTAACTAAGAGAAGAAAGGCGATAAGAAAGGCATTGAGCTTACCTCGTGTCCGAACTCATATAATAAAAAGGCAAACTAGACTTATAAGCCTAGGATGCGTGGGTATAAACTAAAACAGAATGCAACAGATTCCTTTGGGTTTAAACATATCGACCGACAGCGTATTAGTAAGCATCTGCGAAAAGAGGGCGCTTATGATTGATTACTAAAGGATTTCTCTGGGAACGGGGCTACGCTACCCCTTTGGGAGTTAAAGTCGGGTGTTAGACTTCCTTGACAAAAACAAATGGGGAAACCAACCAAAAGAAGATAAAGGCTCGGCCAAATCATTGAAAAGAGAAACTGCTGCTGCTAATTCAGGAACGGCTTTAGTAGCTGCTGATGGGGGAGGGCTCATCCGCACGGCTTGATACATATGGGTAGATCATTTGGACAGAGTTTCTTGACGGAAGGGGTTTTCCAAACACAGACCCATTGGGGCAAGCTCATTCGTCGTGCAACCTAGACTTGACGTGGGAATACCGAAACAAGTCACCTGAGTGAACCTACCTTCGGAGATCTCCCTTTATAACAACGAGGCGCATGTCCTAAAGTTAAGGCAAGGGTCAGCCTGTACTTAGGCGGCTATCGAATGCACTTGATGCGAGCAAACCCTCTATTCTTTCGCCATCTTTTCTTTTACCTTCCATCAGGTGCGCCAGTCCCTTAGCTCATGACGAAGAGCCCGACTTCACTCAGAAACGGCAGTGAGCAGACTTCCTTGGAACCACGTCTAGAAGAAAAAGGAACCTAAAAAAGCATCTCTACCTCGCTTCTCTCTCCTTTGTAGCCGAGCCTTAACTCCTGTTAGTCGAGCTATTTTAGCCTTGCTTGCTTGTACTTTACTTGACCTCGTACCTCTATTCTCCTCTCGTATTCAGTCCAGCTTCTTTTTCCCCTCGTGCCTACTAGGAATACTATTTTAAAATTTTATAAAACCAGAAATTACAGTCCATGTCTCACGAAACCCCCTAAGGGGTAAGCCCTTATATAAAGGGAAATCACTTACTTATAAGAAAGCGGCATAGTAAGAACATTTTTTCTTTTCCTTCTTTAACGTTCTCGAGTAGAAGCTTCTCTTCAACCCCACAAGGCATAGCAGGATGGACCCCTCCTGTACAAAGAGAAGTCTCGGGGTCTGGGATCAGAAAAGAGAGACCTTGACTGAGCATGGCTATTGAAACGCTATGAGAAAGCTCGGCTATATAACAACGAAAGACGTCAAGACTACCGTGCGCTTGACCATCGATTAAGAGGGTTGTTTTTCGGCTTTCGACGAATGAGGAGACTCCCTTGCCCTATAGTATGGCCTTATGACTTATGATATGAGCGGAAAGCTGGGAATAAAGAAAGCGCCCTTTGATTTGAAAAGTACTTACTGCCCACCTGATGTTGTAACAGCTGCTGCTAGCCGTTAGAAGAGAAGGGAATGCTTAAAGAAGCGGAAGCATTAGATAGCTGGTGAGCATTCAATCCACCTACATACAGCTCTAACTATAATAGAAACGGGCCTCGGTTGCTACAGATACTGCGGGCAGAGTTAAGAGTAGTTACTTGTTTTTTCTTTTCTTTCTAGAAAAACCGCACTACGCCTCACAATCAAGTGAGCTGGTGAACCTGTTTGGGTGGAAATTTCTTATAATATTGTATGATCGCACTCTTTATCCAATCCAGAAGAGTCTGCTTTCCCTTTTGAAATTATACAAGATGTTTGTGATTGTGACAAGGCTTCTTCTTAGAGCTACCGTTAATGCCCTTCTTGATTATTCATGGAACGCGCGGAAGACTTTTATTGAATAGGTGGTCAAGTCCCGAAAAGAGAGATCGACGAAGTTGTAACCCTGGTTAGCAGCATTTGAAAATCCAAAGAGAACAAATCATGGCTATTCGCCTATTTCTATAAAGCACTAAGATGAGAAAAAAAGGTAGAAAAAGTTCCAAGTTGTATATCAGCACAAGTCGAACACCGTCCGCTATTCATGTGGAAACAAGATAAATTTTAAAAGCGGGACACCCTGTTATATTGCATTATCGCTCCGTGAGATTTTAAGAGAGGGGCTTGGTCTGAAAGCTTGCTAGATACTTTAATAAAGAAGTTTGCAAACTGCCGCCTTAAGAAAGAACTAAACTAGCAGTGGAAGGCTAACTGCAGTCTGTCTTTAACTTTACACGAATTGACAACAAACTAAACTTAAAGCTTAGTGTGAAGATCAGTCCCAATGTTCCGAAGCTTCTCCATAAGTAAGCGAAGGAGCGAAGAGAGCCCTCGCTGAAAGAGAAAAAATCCCTAACTTCAAAGGGTTGAATAGGCTTTCAAATTGAGCTTGATAAGTTAATAAAATAAGATAGATAGGGAAGTAGGCCAGGTATGAGAGGCAGTATACAATTCAAAAGAAAGAAGGGCGACTGGGGTTCACCAATCCTTATAGGAATAGGATGACTTCAACGAATTTAACTACCAAAGACAAAGCCTGGTTGTTAAAAAGTAAATGCCAATTATGTATCCGCTTTCTTTCTCTCTTGCTGATTGCAACACAGGTTCTCTCTAGTAAGTTGGGTTTTCTTATTCTTGGTTGGTTATGGAAAGCTAATAGAAGAATCTAAGTCAAGTAATCCTCTTACTTATATATATAGTTAATTCCTACAAACGACCGCACATAACTTATGCTGTAAGTGAAGAAGAGTTCAATCATTCTTTCTGTGCTTCTTAGTTCCTGCATGCATCATGGGTTTATAGAATAGGACGCGTCCCATCCCACATCTACTCTCTCAAGAAGACGTCTAAGTATATAGGTATAGCATAAGAATGCTGCAGAATGCATTATATACTAGAAGGTGCGGAAACTGTGTCGTCCGTAACTCGAGCTTTAGAGGAAGCAAAGCTGCCAAAATAAGAGTAGGAATAAGACAAGAATAGACATAAAAGACTTTGTGATCTTTGTGACGAGTAAGAGCCCTTAGTTTGTTTCGCCTTCCATGCACTATTATATATATATATATATATATATATATATATATATATATAATAGCGGAAATCCTTAAAGAATCCCTCGAGGAAGAATTTATCTCTCAAGGAAAACAACATAATAGGTAGGTATGTGCGCAACCCGGTGTGTAGTAAGATTAGCTTAAAACAAGCACAAGTGTGTCTCCTATAGTATTAGATGAATACATTTCTGCTATGTTTTAGAAAAAGAAAAGAAGAGGGCTTATAAAAACAACGCCAAAAGCAGGATTCCTCGGTTTCAGATATGCACCACGAAGCACTTTCAAGGACGATGGGAAGCGGATTCAAATGAAAAGTATGGTTTTGGGGGCGTGTAAAGGCAAGTCTTATATAAATCATTGGGAATTAAGAAGATAGGCCTTTATAAAATAAAGAAAGAAGAGTGGTCATATATCTAATAGGCGGCGACGAATACTAAACTACTAAATGAATGATGCGGCTCTTAGCTGGAACGAACTGGTAAACCTGACTATAAGGCGGTTGAGTTAAGCGCTTACTTATTAGCGAGCACACTTTCTAAGAGTCTTCTATTCAAGAACTTCACCAGTAGGGGCATACAAAGACTCATTCACCCGCATTGGCATGAACGCACGTTAAAACTCTAATTAAGAGAGGAGCATTACCACTATCCCACTCCTTGAGAAAGATTTCCCACGTTACACGTGCAGCAATAGCAAGCTTCTTATTCTTAGAAATCAAGGGTAAAAAGACTTTCACCATTGGTCAGAAAAAGTTGACGAAATTGGGAGCTCGTAGGGCGGAAAACAGCTTCTGTCCCAAAAAGACGGAGTTTAGCCCAATTTTGCGCCTTTTTGAGCTTCAATTCGGACTGATCCTAGGGGAGACTGACCTATTTCAGCCCTTGTTTGACACGATTTAGCCTCTTTTCTCCCAACCTAGGAAAAAGAGAGAGAACTACTTTGCGCATTCACTCCAGCATGCTGTCTCTCTCTCCTCTACCTCTTTCCTCTCGCTAACACTCGACCTCGTTTCACTCTCCTCAGTAGACTTCGTTCCCTCTCTTTGCAATCGAGCCCATTTCCTTCATTCTGAAGTAGCCCTTTCAACCTCTCTGCGTATCCATACTGAAGACGAACTCTTTAAACCTTAAAGGCAGGCAGGAAAAAGCCTAACCAAATTCTATCCTATCCGAATCTTCTTCTTTGTCCCTTTCTCACCGGAATCAATCTAGAAAACTTGGGCATGCCTACGTGTAACATATTCTTGAGATCAGAGCAAAAGCTCAAAAAACTATGTCAGATAAGAACGAACACTCTCGCCACGACTCTCTGTGACCTCACTCACCAACTATAGAAAGAAAGTGCGCCTTCCTTCTAGAAAACTTGGGCATGCCTACGTGTAACATATTCTTGAGATCAGAGCAAAAGCTCAAAAAACTATGTCAGATAAGAACGAACACTCTCGCCACGACTCTCTGTGACCTCACTCACCAACTATAGAAAGAAAGAGCGCCTTCCTTCATAGAAAGTGTCTCCTCTTGCTTTTACTTTCCACGTAACACCTATCTAACAAAGAAGGCTTTGAATTTCCTTTCTCATTAATTATGCGCTCGAGATTCCTTCTTTCCTTGCTCTTCCCGTTGCACCACACTCTGCTTCAAAAGAAAGAATTTGCATGAGCTCCTTGGGAAATACGCTTTAACCAACCGTGCTACTTATTTGACCCTTGACTCTATGATCAAGTACGAGACATCTTCTATTGTCTTTTCTTTTTCAAAGTGCGTAAAACTTGCATGAAAAAAGCGTCCATCTAGCCTTCCTTATGAGACAGAAAAAAAGCCTTTCCACCTATACAAGAAAGAAGTCGAGTGTTAACCAAATAAAATAGGAGCCTTTAAATATGCGCGTGAGAAGGAAGCCTAAGGCCCTCGACTTATCCAGAGTCTGCGACTCCCAGCCCCTCTCGTATTCAATCGAGTCTCTTTTCTATCACCTTATCAGTCAAGTATCACTGCGGTCCTCTCCTTTTAGTTAGTCGAGCCTTTCTCCTTAACAGTCTCTCCCACTTCGTGCCCTCTATCTTCAATCGAGGTTTTCTCTTTCCTCTCGTATGCACTCTACGCCCCCTCTCCCTTACGGTAGAGTCCACAAGTGTCGTTTCTCTCGCTTTTCTCCCGGCCCCTCTAGTCGAGCGAGCCACCCTTATCCTTGGCCTTACAACCGAGTCCCCTCTTTCCTTCCACTTTGGAAAACCACTTCGTACCTCTGTCTCCTCCCATCAAGCTTTCTCCCTTACAGTAGAGGTCTTCATTTACCATTGGGTCCTGGCGGGCGCTCCTTTCTTAATGACCTCTCTATTTTACCTCCCTGGAAGTCGATCCTCGTAACTTTTCCTATGGTCGAGCTCTTGCAACGAAGCCCCTCCTTCTTCCCTCGCCCACATACTTTGGACGAGCTTTCTCCTTTCCTTAAGAAATCGAGTCCCTCTCGCCTCGGTAAGGCTCAAGAAAGTTTCACTCTCCTCAGCCGACTTCGTTCCTCTCTTTCCGCTCTCTCGTGCCTCAGTCTCACCAATCTCCTCTCATACCTCAGCCGAGCCCTTATCCTCACGGTCGACAGGCTACGCTCCTCTCTTTCCTCTCACTAACGTTTCGACCTCCTTTCTCTCCTTAGTCTCACCTTCTTCCGTTAAAACATCATCATTACCATACACGTATATAAGACAATTTTCTTTTGATGATATCAGTACTGCGAAGTAAGGAAAGAGTGGCGAGCTCAGTATACTAAGAAGTGAGCAGATTTTTCATCTCATTCCGATTCCTGCGACATTGTGCCCGCCTTTGCTGTAGCAGGTTCTTACTGTGGGGCGGAAAGAAAAGGGCTATTAGCATCTTAAATGGATACGCGGAATCGTCTCTTCCCACGGTATACTTTTTACTTTGCCTTAAAAAGAGTAAGGGGATATACATATATAAGAAAGAATGTAAATGCTCCTGGCTCAGACAAGGCTCGAAAGAGGGCTAGAAAGAAAACTTATCTCCTCACTAACGCTCTTCACCTCTCTCCCTGCCAGCCGAGCTCTAAAGAACCAGAAGGTAGCCCCTTTCTCCTTACGCTTTGGTCGAGCTTCTTGCTTTCCCTCACCTAGTTGAGTCTTTCTTCCCTTTCCTCTCCTTTCCGGTCGATCCCACTTTTTTTAAGCTAACTGTTGAACAACGTCAAACAAGAGCAGCAAGAAAAGAATGCGAAGCTTCAGGAAGAATAAGTTGATGGCCTACCTACGGAAGAAGGAGATAGGAAATAGGAATACAATGAAGTTTTGGGTGTCCCCTCGGTCAAGACATTCGTTCCATTCTGGCTTTATCCTCTATTTGTGCATAGTTGGGTAATTAAGAAGGGCATTCCACTCAGCCCAAAGATCTAGTGACTCGGCTTCATTCTTCAATCTGCACCTAAACCCTCTCCTCTCCCGTCGGTCGAGCCTAAACCCTCTCCTTGGAAGTCTTTTGTCAGAGTGAATACCTAAATTGTTATATTCTTTCTTTTTAAGAATGGGCAAACCATAAAAAAGGAAAAAGTAGGACTTTGCAGCTAGCTATCTCCTTTACACTAACCTCAAACAAGAGAAACAACAGCAGCAAAAGAAGCAAGATAAGAAGAAGCATACGGGTTCGAGTTTGAGTTCCCTTCGGTCTCTCCATTCTGACTTGTTCTCTTCCTTCTGAGCCCTTTCCTTATTTATCAGTCAAGTCCTGCTTCTTCGGGTAGAACACCAAAGACCTCTCCTCTCACTATAGATATTCATCTCTCTCCGATCCCTCTATACCCCTCTACTTATCAGTATCGTCTTTAAAGCCTCTCCTTGTCAGTCGATCCCACTGCGCACTTTCTTTATATGCAAAGGCAGCGTCCCCAGAAAAAGAGTGAGATAGGCAGTTTTCTTTTTCACCTGGATTGAGTAGAATAGGGAGGCATCTTGATTAGACCTAGTACGTGAAAATGGTCATCCATTCTTGCATAAAGCTTTCCCTAGACAAGAAAAATCTGAAGACAAAGAGTTGGGCTACGCTCTTTGTTAATGCAAATGAGTCTCTTTTCTCTTCTTGTTGTTCCTCTTTTCGTGCAAAAAAAGCTTTAAAAGCTCGATTAGCATATATATATATATATAATAATGAAGAAGAATTTCAAAAAAGAATGCTGGAATTGGTGCCATGCTTCACTCGAACAAGCCTAAGACGAAGCCAAAGAATACGACGATGAAGAACTGAAAGATTAGCAAGCAGAAGCTGGGGAGCCTTTGGTCAAGGCATTCCCTCCATTCTTAATTCTTACTTGGTTTCTTTTGGCCCAGAGTCTTATCCCGGATATGCGATCTCATTCTGATGATTTGCACTTAACTGGACTCCGTTTCGAGGCTACGCTCCCCATACTTCAGCCCCTCCCTTTGGTTGGTAGAGCCTTTCCCCTTTTCTTGGCACTGATTGTCTCTTTTCCATTTCCTCTCGTTAAGACTCGAGCCCGCTTTGCTTCGGACAGGCTAAGGCTACGCTCCTTTGTCACGGCGTTCCAATCATAAAAAGAGAAGTTGCTTCAACTCGAAAAAGCACTTTAAAACGGGCAAAGTACAGATATAATCATGTTCGGGTGTGATCCTCGTTCCATCCGAAGTAAGGAAAGAAGACATAGAGAAGAAAGTGTAATTAAAAGGAGTTCCCTTGGGGAGACCTATACGAAACAAAAGAAAACGAAGCTGAAGAATAGACAAGAAAAGAAGAATACGTAGTATAATACGACTAATAAGTCAAGTCCCCTTGGGAGTAAGAGGATGCTGGGCTACCTTTCAAAAAAGAAGACTACGAAACAGATGATGAGGCTCCTTCGGAATAAGAAGAATGGAGATTAAAACGAGAGCGCAGAAAGGTGGGATGAAGAAAAGAATAGGAAGAAGAAGCTGAAGAATACGATGAATACGAAGTATAACACGAGGAATAAGTTGAGTTCCTTTGAGAAGCATAATACGACTAAGAAGCTTCGTCAGCCCCAAACTCTCCGCGCCTTCATCTAGAACCGGCTCTGTCCCATCTAGCACACTACCAAGGCAGCCACACCTTGCTTTCCCTGGGAGTAGCCTTTTGCCTTAACTTAAAGCGCTTCTTTTCCTCCAACAAGAGAATACACAAAAGTAAAAGAATACGACTAAGAAGATGAGTTCCCTCCGGTCGAGCTCCCGTCCCGGGCTATCTCTACTCTAGCTCCTTCTAGTCGTTTAGTCCTCCTACCTCGGTCAATACCACTCCGTGCTTTCTTCTCTCTCCCGTTGGTAAATCAACCTCGTCCCTCTCATCTCCTTTGCAGCCGCAACCACAAGGGACTCCCCCGCATACTTTGGATCAGCCTTTCTCCAATTGAAAAAACTTTCTACTTAAACGGAAACAAGAGATGCAAGAAAAGAAGTAGCTTCAGATTAACAAGAAGAAGTCCCTCGGGAAGACTAATACTAAGAATACGAAGACGCATCAAAAGAAGCTGAAGAAGGCGAAGACGGTGAAGTTGATGGGCTACCTCCCCTCTCGCGCGAGCGTATATATATACAATATGTTCGAGCATTTAAATCCTCTCCTTGGCAACCTTTATTCTGACTGAATATCCCCTTTTTCCTTTCTTCATATCAACGAGAAGCAAGAAAAGAAGAATACGCGGAATATGATGATGGGATCCGGTCAAGGCTTTCGTTACATTCTGTATTTACTATCCTCTTCTCTTGTGTCTAATATTGTTACTTTATGGCATTCCACTCAGCTTAACAAGCTTCATCCAAGCCAAACTCATTCTTTAAGTTGTACCACTTCGCACCCAACAAACTATCCCCGCCTTCATACTTTGGACGAGTCTTATCCTCTCACTCTCTTTCTCGAACTTTAGACCTCAACCGCATTTCATTCCTCTCGCCTTGCTCGAGCCTCTTTTCAATCTCCTTAAGCAGTCGAGCCTCTCTCCTCTCCTCGTCTTCATGTTTCAGCCGAGCCTCTCTCCTCTCCTCGTCTTCATGTTTCAGCCGAGCCTCTCTCCTCTCACTAGCGATCTCACCTCTCTCCCGTTGGTCGATCTCTGTCATCTCCTTTTAGGTCTTTAACGCTCGAGAACCCCTCCACTTTGTTCCTCAGCGGAGCCTCCTTATTTCCTCACCTTCGTACCTCAGCCTCCTCCCTAAAGGGCCGTCCTGGCTATCTCCTCAACTTAACAGCTGAGCCTTTCTCCTTTCCTTCGTTCCTCAGTCAATACCACTTCGTGCCCTCTCGCATAAACTCGAGTCTCATTTCTTTCTCCTTCATTCTTCAGTCGCTCTTTCACTATCTCCCTAACAGTCGCTACCACAAGGGTCCTTCCCAGTCGTAACCACTTCGGGCAGAACAACAAGGCTATGCTCCTTGGCAGTCGACGGATAAATCCCCGCTCCTCTCTCTCTCTTCAATCGAGGCTATCTTCTCTCCATGTCAGTCTTATCCTAGCTCCTTCTTTCCTCTCCTTTACAGTCGAGCTCCTTCCAGGCCCTCTCGCTAACACTCGACCTCGATTATCTCTCCTTCTTCGGGCTTATCTCCCTCACGTTCGCCAGGCTACGCTCCTCTCGTATGCACTCGAGTGTCTCCTTTCTATCACCTTCGTACCTCAGTCTCCTCCCACAGGGACCTCTCCCGTTGGTCGATTATTCCCTGTTCTCCGGTAAACCGCCTTTGGTCTTCCTCTCTCGTATGCACTCGAGGCTATATTTCCCTTTTTACCTCAAAGGGGCCTTTCTCCTTGTGGTCGCCCTCTTTTTCTCCCCCTTCCGGCCCTTATAGTCTTCAACCCTATCGCTTTGCTCAAGCTATAAATATTCAATTCTGGTCGTTAAGACTCTTGTCTCTTTTCTATCGCCTAGGGCCAATTTCAGCTAAAAAATGCAACAATTTAAGCGAACCGAAAGAGTCTCTTTTCGCACTATCTCTTCTCTAATCTTTCGGGCTGAATTTAGTATCTAACTCTATGCTCTTATATACGTATATGGTAATAGAGATTCTTGGCTTAATTTATGCTCTTTTTTTCCCAGTCTTTCTAGTTAAGTGTTAAGGGGGGCGGCCCTCTCTTTAGGCCCCCTTACCGCCTCCTGTGCCAAAGGCAGGGGCTTTTTCAAGAAGTTCCCTTCTATTGGCTATAAAAGCTGCAGCATTAGACCGGCCGAGGCACGGGACAAAGATCTCTTTGCGGATTACTTTTCTTTAGGTAGCGCGGTAAGATCCTATTCTTATACATATGATGCATCTATCTGCCCAATCAAGGACCACTTTTCCCAAAGGTTCACCAGCTTCACCCACAAGGCATAGGCAGTTTCCAAAATTCCGTGCTTTGGAGATCTCTCTTGCTTCCGTTGTGGTTCGTTTACGGATGAGCCTGCGTGGAGTATGCTTCTATCTGCGCTTTCTTCTTAGGGGACTGCCTGCAAGGCTTTACTATCACAGGGGAGAGTTCGCGGGAAGGCTCTGGCTTGTCCGAGTAAAGTAAAAGATTGATGGATTAGAACTTCCTTTCTCACCTCTATTCACGAGCAAGATAACCTCTTCCTTTTAAATAAATTAAAGAGGCGTCGATTCAATCTTCAATTGCAGACTCTTCTTACCTTAGGTCTTACTTCAGGCAAGAGCTCTCAAAACAAGAAAAAGAGAGAGAGGCCGGTTGATCATGAAGAGTGTAGTGGGAAGTAAAGGCGCTCAGTCCAGGAATTTAAAGTCTTGTCTTGCTGCGATGGCTGCTATGTCCGAGTGCCCCTTTTGCTCTCTTCGAACAGGGAAAAGAACTTACTTACATATGGTATGAAAATCTTAGAATTTTCGTATTAATATAAAGACATTGACGGAATCACGAGAACTTTTCTAAGCCACAAGTCGCTTTTGAAGTTAGCTGGTTTAAGATAATGAGGACGCTTTACTTTGAGTATTGGTATAAAGTTTTTGAGTTAAGTTATTAAAACATTAAGCTCAAAAACGTACAATAAAACCCAAAACATTACATATAAACTTAGTTATATTTTAGTTTTTACGGAAAAAAATTAAAATATAACTTATAAATTTTTATAAGCTCGGAAAAATACACATATACTCAAAAATAAATAAAGTTTGACGTAATAAGTTCAAAAAAAACACATGCTCAAAAACAAATAAAGTTTAAGGTAATATGCTCAAAAAAATATTTACATGCTCAAAAGAATATATACATATATTCCTATTAACTAGGTAAAATGTGCAAATTAAGCAAAAAGCGTGTTTAATATTCCGGACTATCCGGAGTCCTTGCCTACATGGAAGAAAATACGCAGGGTTGAATATTACGTTGGATAAAAGATGAAAAACATAAAAATAAGGGATATTTTACATGGTACCCCTCAAATTTTTGACTTTTTACATGGTACCTCTACATTTTTTAAAACATACATGGTACCCCTAATTGTTGTCATTATCACTACGTATACCCCTAAACTTTATTTTCCATCAATTAAACTCATTTTTAAGCTTTATGTGATAACTTTAACGCGTAAGGAAGCTTGCCATTTATTATTACATGACATAAGGACTCTATTAGGCTCAATATCAATCTCGATCCTAATATTTATAGATATGTATGGGCTAAAAAAAGGCGAAGGAAAAATTATTGATCTTTGCCAAATTATCACATCCAAAGAATGGATATTAATTCTAATAGAGTCCTTGTGTCATGAGATGATAAATGTCAAGTTTGGTTATGCACCTAAGTAATTATTTAACGCTTAAAAATGAGTTTAATTGATGGAAAATAAAGTTTAGGGGTACACGTAGTGATAATGACAACAATTAGGGGTACCATGTATGTTTTAAAAAGTGTAGGGGTACTATGTTGAAAGTCGAAAAATTGAGGGGTACCATGTAGAATATCCCTAAAAATAAAATATGTTCCGGAAAAAAGTTAAAAGCGTGGACGGCAGGATTCGAACCTGCGCGGGCAAAGCCCACATGATTTCTAGTCATGCCCGATAACCACTCCGGCACGTCCACTTTGTGTCATCTTTTCACTGTTTTTGTAATATGTTCATTATGCTCATATTTTTAGTGATAAAAGTATGAATAACCATGTCGCGTATATCATCTTTGCAAATGAGAAGGAACGCTGAAAATTATGTACTTTCAATCCATCTTGATAAATTTATACAACAACGTTAGCTACTACAAAACTGACGACTTCACAGGTTTTAAAATCACTGATGGAAACTTTCGTTGTGGCAAAAGGCATCAGAAATTCTATGGAAGTACTTTTGAATTTTTAGCCTTTCTTAATGATGTACTGCTTAGTATTTTTTTCAAGTCATTGTGTAAATTCATAAACTTAGTGAAAAGGTCTTAGCTTGGTCGTTAAAACTGGATCACGGGTTAGAAAACACACCCACACACCCTCATATGTTGTGCTGACCTTGGATCTCATTTGACATCAAAACTCGTAGATCCATTTTACTCGATCTCAACTGTACCGAGTACAAGGTTATGTTGGTCCGTTAATCACTTACTTTCAAGTTTGACACAATTGCCCGCCAATCTGCTACTTAAGCCATCCAACACCAACCATCATGGGTAATACCTTTAGCTCCATCATTAACATCAACACTTGCTTCCGTTACCATCATCCTCTTCCTTTGCCATTTTCTTCTTCCACTCCGACCTCCCCTGAGTCAAGGTCACCTCTTCCTTCTTAAATTCTCATCCCTACCATGCTTTGTCTTCCCGAAACTTGATGAAAGATGGATTGAGATGGAGTGAGGCACGTGACTAAGACTACAGTTCTTTGGTTGCTAATTTGATTATCATGGAGGGAGGGTTATGGTGGGACGAATGTAGACTGATGATGAATAGGTTGGCTTGTAATGTTTTGGCTAGAGTTCAAGGGGGATAAATAGATCATTTCTGGGGTGTTTGCTGGCGGTTCTAAGAGCTGGAGTTCAAAGGACATAAGTCAACCATTTCTAGGTTAACGGCTGGCATTGTAAGAGCTGTTTAGCTATGCTAAAACATGGATTACGGAGTAATAAGAGGTAATTCTGACTCCAGAAAATGAAGAGCAGAATGTAGCTACATAAAAACATTGAGCATCGAGACTAGTTATTTGTTCATAACGTTTACAAGAACTAATTTTGGAAACCAAGGTGTTTATTACACACAAAAAAATAACATAAACTCAGTTATAGCATAAAATTTCCCGAGGAAATCGACTACTGTAGAGATATTCTGATTTGACATGATTCTCTTAACTACAGGCTACAGCGGCAGTTACATCGCCCATTTTTTGTTTTCCAATGTTGTTTTGGGATCGTCATATTATGGCAAAAGAAGCGAAATATACTTGTTCAACATCAAAACGCAAAAGCCAGAAATAATGATGGGTATGTAGACGTAAAGATGAAACATAAACAGTAACTTGAAGAATCTATATTGATTACCAAAACATTACACCATGCTCTAATTTTATCACCACTGTCAAAAACATGAATTCACTCGAGTATTCCCAACTTCATCAGTCAAAGCATTCAAGGATAAGCTGCTGCTACTACTACTACAACCCAAGACGCTTATCATTCCACCGCAACCCTGATCAGATCAAGAGCTTCTCAATTGCATCCTGTATTCAAAATTTGATCAAGGGATCAGAATATGAAGATAACCGCATGAAATGAAGTAAATTGAACAAATCCTCAAGGAAAAGGTGAGACAAAACAAGATCAATCACCTTGAGTTGTTGAATTTGGGATTTCAATTGGCTCCCCTCATTGGAAGTCACTGAGCAAGAGATTACGGGTCTTGAAACTCCACATGCACGGCCAAGTTGTTCCTTTGAGGGAACAAATACATATGGGACGTTCTAGAAATTTCAAAAGGTACAGAATAATTAGTCACCTCTTCATCCACGAGACTCGAAGTATGAAAAAAACAACTTCTACCAAGACTGGCACTCCTGTTTATGTTAATTCAAGTTCGAAAGCATTACTAGGACACTAATGCTAAATTGCTACCGCCTTGGAAATCAGAGTAAACTCTGAAATCGTGACGCTTCTGATTTTGCAACCAAGTCAGAGCATTTTTTAGCATTAACTGAAGTATTACGATTCCCTTTAGGATGGGTCAACAAAAAAATTGCAACTTTCACAATACACTTTTCTCATAGCATGTTTGGAGCCTTAAAGCATAACATATCAAAAAATCACACTGAAATTAAGCATTAAACTTCAGCTCGTAATTACTTATTTACTACTACATACAATGTATACACCATTTACCAGCATCCAACATATACTACACATCCACCTTAAAGCATCATGGCAAAGCAATTGTGCAAAACACTAAATTGAAAACAGCTACTTCTAATAAGCACATATACAGACTATTCCTAACATCTTCTAACAACAAAAAACAAAAGGGCCAAACAAATGACAAACCAGGACTGACTAGAAGCTTACTCTGAAAATAATGAATAACAACTAGTGGAACATTTTACAAGCACATACACAAATTAAAACGCAAGTACCACAAGTGCCTGACACAAACACTGCACGGAAAACTAGTACATAATATGTTCCCACACCAAAACTCAGCAAATTCAAGGAGCGCCACAAATATTAAATCGACTAAATGAATAGAATACATCTTGCAAATAACACTGTAGAAAGCATATGAAATTACCTTGTCCTCGGCAAGCAGGGGAAGGTGAAGAAGGATCTCCAAAGGTTCGGTATCAGCCGCCATGACCACAAATTCAGCAATACCTCTGTTTAAAGTCTTAGTAGCTGCACAGGCAACAAAAAAACTCAAACCTCCAATCTAAAAGCACCAAACTACATAGATTTATAACCGTTCTACTTCAGCATCTTCAGCTACTTAAACCCCAAAAAAGACACAAACTTAAAAGAGATGGTCTCACTCGTAAGTCGTAATGCTGGTGTACTGGACTAGTGAAATTTTGTTGGATTCATTGCATTAAATTAGATACCAAAAAACCTGACATCTAAAAGCACCAGAGACTACATTAACAAATAAGCCTTCTAACTAAATCAAATATGACACCCACTTCAACAATTTTTTAGCTATGTAACCCCAAAACACAGAAACAAGAACTTATACAAAACAGGCTTGCACATAATACTTGCCATATAGTACAAGCATGGATTACACCAGAGTTGGGTTGGATTCAATCCACCAAAACATGAATGAAAAAACATCATGTTTAAAAGCACCAAAAACTACATACACAAATAACCATTTTAACTAAATTAAACATAATACACATTACAACATCTCAATCTACTTACGAGATGGTCCTACTCGTTACACTAGCCGACTAACCCTATTGTAAAACAACTACATCAGAAATTGGATGGCTATCTTCATCAAAAGGTGAAAGAAAACCTTGTGTCTAAAAGCACAACAAACTACATAGACAAATCACCTTTCTAATTAAATCCAACATAACACCCACTTCACAGTCTCTAGCTAGTTGAACCCAAAAAACGCACACAACTACTATACAGACGGCCTTACTCAGTTACTCAGAACACTAACCTACTAACCCTACTGTGAAAGAGGAACACACCAGAAAATTTGTTGGCTTCAATCCACTAAAACATGAACAAAAAACCATAACACCCATTTAACATCTTTAGCTACTTGAAGCCAAGCCCCGAACATAAACTTATGTGAGACGGTCTTACTCGTAAGACTAGCCTACTTACCCTATAGCAAAACAAGGACTACACCATAAAATGGGTTGACTTCATACACCAAAACACAAGAAGCTCAAAGATTTAATGCTAATTTAATCACAAAACTTCAAAAAGTCCAACACTTAAATTAATTAACGAAACAAAACTTCAAAATTATAAGGAACAAAGAAGAAACCTTCATTAGCACCCTTCTTGAGTTGCTTAAAATGAGAAGCTTGTTGAACAAGATCCATGATTGTTATAGTCAACTGAGCATCTGCAAGTGGGTATGCTTTTGGGTTCACTGTTTCTCCAGTCTATCAAATCGAATTGCAAAATTATACTCAATTCATTCATAATGAAAAATTAATCATATTATAAGCACGAAAAACCCAAAAAGTTACAAACTTTGAAGTAATTACAAAGAGTACAGAGAGAGAAAGTAGTACCATGGTGATTGCAAGGTTGATGGCTGAGAAGAGGGAAGAAATTGGGGGCTAGGGTTTCTGGGATTTAAAGACAATTGCGCTTGAAAAGGGCTAGGGTTTAAGAGAAGGAACGAACATAATGCAAAAAATCGGCATTTTATGTAGAGGTTATTTGTTCAACTTATGGGCCAAAACACTATTGTGTGTCTAAGAATACGTAACCGAGTCGATTTGAGCTCGCTATTATATACGGAGTAGATTATAGTTTTAGATTTGAATTCATGAAAGTAGTGATAGATTAGTTTTTATAGGTTACTAGTTTAGGACCCGTGCAAAATTGCACGGGCATATTAAAAAAATATATATAAATAAACATTTAAATTTTTTATAGTTGTAGTATTATTTCATTTAAATATAAATATACAATATTTTACAAATACAAATAAAAGTATATTAAATTTAAATTCAACGTTTATTATACTTTTAACATTAAATTAAAGGGTACACGCCTCACTGACATCGACACATCCCTATTTTGATTTAATAATCAAAATACACATGATCAAAATAATTAAAATTATAAGGTACACATAAAAAATGAATATCGTATGTTTTCCTTATGTTCTTAAACTAATACAAAACGTTCGTATAATTATTAATGACATAAAATGGAATAGGCTATGTATAGTTAAATTCAGCTTCATTTAGTTCAGTTCAGTTTAGTTCAATTCATCTCATGACAAATTAACTCTTTTTCGAGGTAATTTAGCTTCACTACGACCAGTTCAATTCAACTCTTTTCAGCAAAACAAAATAGAGTGTAAAACCCGTTACTAACCATTTTAGGTGAATTGCATATACATGTTTACTACATGGCTTTACACTAAATTAATATAAATATTTGTATCCAACACCCTTGGTAGAACATAGTTATGTTGAAAACGACTTATTAGTAATTAGCTAATTGTGTCATTCAGAATAGCCAATATATACCCCCGTAAGAAAATGTCCCAAAACTATAATTTTGGTACTTATATAATTATATGTATGTTAAAATACAAAATAATAGAATCTATAATATTTTAATTTATAGCTATTTTATCGCAAGATCAATAAGCTAATATAATATTAGTAGTTAATATTAATTTAAATTAAAAGCTAAAAAACGGGTAGGTTGTTCATTTTGAATTATTATTATGCTAAGGCAGTCTTATATAGGTTCGTAATTTAACAACGAATTCAATGCGAATCAACATTATCGTAAAGTGTTTTTGAGACGATTTTTATAATTGTTTTATTTTTGTAACGGTTTATATTATACGGTATATCATTATTGTTTTATTTGGTTCGACGATTTGTATTATATGTAATTTACGGTTTATTGTTATTAAAATATTAAGACGGTCTGAAAAGTAATTAACTTCCAAAACATTAACTCATAATTTGTCTTTATCTCACAAACACAAAAAAAAAGAGAAAAAACCCACCAAATAGTGATGCCGCGTCAATTACACGGCAGTATCATGGTGGTGCCTAATTTATATGGCACCACCATTTGGTGGGATTTTTCTCTCTTTTTTTTCTTTTTCTTTTTTTTGTTATTTGTGGGATAAGAACAAAATATGATTGAATGTTTGGGAAATTAATTACTTTTTAGACCGTCTTAAAATTTTAATAACAATAAACCGTAAATTACATATAATACAAATCGCCGAACCAAATGCATCAATAACGATATACCATATAATTTAAATCGCCACAAAAATAAAACAATTATTATAAACATTGTCTCAAAAACACTTTATGATAAAACAATTTTTTTTTTACTAAAGCTAATATAAGGGCAAATTTGGAATAAATTGAAAAATAGGAGGCATAATAAGTAAAATAGGGGCGTGATATAGCAAGTCCCTATATCCGTTACAAATGAGAATTTGTGAAACTTTTAACTTTAAGCATATGTATCGTCAAATCTATATATTCACAACTATCTTAATTCAATTATTTGTCCATGATTGTCCGTCATCTGTCACCGTATTTTATTTTTTACATATTTTAAAGTTATTAATTATTTTTCTGTAAATATACGTGGTGTATAAATTAATATTTTAGCTCACCCTCTATTATAAGCCATATATTGCCAAATATTGGTCATATAAGACTATATTTGACACATCCGCTATTTTATGTGACAGATAGTTTATTGGTAAATTGGTAAACAATTTATATTTTAAGAAGATAGTTAGATAAGTAAAAGTAGGAATTTTAAGTATCTTATACTATTAATGTTACTATGTATAAAATGAATATTTTAGTTGGTTATGACTATATTCTAGGAAGATAGTTAGAATAATATTTTGTAATTAATTATGATAATATCTTTAGTGGGTTAATGTTGGATGGTGGATAAATAGGCGGGAAAAAGAGTATGGTAGTGGTTTGTGTTTTATTATTATATATAGATTAAAATAATGTGTAATAAATTTCATAATAAAATGGAATATACAATAGTTTATGTTTATGATTTTTATGTTGTCGCACAACCATCAAATAATTTTTATTAACATAATATTGACATGCGAATAAATGAGTGATACCAAATATTTTTTGTTAGAAAAAATAAAGTCAAGATGAAAACTTTTTTCTCTCTAAAGAAAGAGAGTTTCCCTTCTCTCCTCTGTGAGAGCAATCATTACCCTTGCTTTTTTTACAGTTAACAGTCTTAACACTATTGGTTTATCTTCAAATTCATCCTCTTTAACCCTCTTCCTTCCAATTTTTCGTATAATACACGTTATAATCATTAGCTTCTCCTCCTCTGATTGGCGTGCTTAATCGGTGTATCTCCCAAGATCTCTTCCTCCCTATCAAAAAATCTGACATGCAGATTATGGGGGATTGCAAGAGTTGTTTTTTTTGCTGGTTTTGTTCTTACTGTGGGCTCTGTTCTGAATAGAGCTTCATTTACTGCTTTCTGATCATTCCCTGATTACTCTTTATCATTATTTCATCATTTCTTTTGATCTTCTTTTGTGTTTTTTACCATTTAATTCTCCATGGCTAGAATGTCGCATGTAGATGAGGATGATCTACATAGACAATCAGATCCATCCTTTCCTGCTAATAACTACTTCAACAATCATCAGTATCATCACACTTTTCCTAACTCATCTTTCCAGCCTTCTAATGCCTTGCATGCAGGTGCTTGGAGGTTCCCAAGAACTGGGCCAATATTTCAACTGGATCCTAAAACTCTGGGGAAAAATCGAGATTTTTGGAAGAAATGTGTTCTTGGATTTGTGGTAGATTATCGTCTTTTTAGCATTAAAAAAAATTAATGCTATGATCAGGGAAAAATGGAGGACAAGAGGTTGTATTACTGCTCTGATCCTAGGGGATCTTTATGTTTTTCACTGTGAATCAGAGGAGGATCAAGAAGATCTTTTATCAAAGACATATTGAACTTTCCATGGAGCCTTTATTGTCTTCTCTAAGTGGTTTCCGGATTCTGTTCCACGTACCATTCGCTTTCCCTATGCTGATTTATGGGTGCGAGTTTGTGGCCCCTCTTTCGAGTATCTCAACAAAGAAACAGCTAATATTGCAGGATATCTTCTTAGCCAACATTATGTTATTGATGATTTTGATCATTTTCCTGATAAGGATTATTTGAGTCTTAAGGTAAGGGTTAAACTCAACGAGCCTTTGGTTCCCGGCCTTTTCTTATCTTTGGATGCAGGCTATTTACTTTGGGTTCAATTTCGCTATGAGGATGTGTTCAAATATTGCGTCCGTTGCGGCAAAATTGGTCATGTGGGTTCAAATTGTCGCGAAAGTATTACCACTATTGTTTCCACTTTCCAGTGTCAACGGAATGCTGGATAAAGTTTCCGAGAAGGGTTTCATGGTATTTCAAGCTGAAAGTGCGCATACTATGTTTAATCTCGACCTCAGAGCTACTCCTTCAACAACAAAGTTTGTTACTTCTAAGATTAGATTAGGTGATGCCCCTGATGACTTTGATAATCCATTTGAAGAGGAGCATGTCATTGATTTTAATCTTGGACTTACTCAGGAGGAGAGGTTTATCCTGGTATGTGCTTTGCTGTTACTGCTCAGCTCTTTGTTGGCCCGGTCCTATCTAATGTGAGTGTTAACAATAACCCAAATGATGAACAAACTGGATTTGATGATCAGGAGATGGTTGTTGATCCTCCTGAAGACATTATTATTAATGTCTCGATTTTTGATAATATTCCATCTAATATTATAAACAATAACTGTTGCTGTCTCTGCTGAAGGCTGCATTCCTAATGAAAATGTTCAGTCTGGTGTGGCTAATGCTAAAGGAGTTGGTGAATGTTCTAATGTGAAACGCAGGGATGATTCTCAAAATGACTTACAGGAAAATATGGCTATTGATAATGATGCTGAGAGAGCTGTCCCCAATGGAGTGAATATGGAAAATGACCCACTCTCCCTTTATATTAACCATGCTGGCCTCACAACTCCTTATGACAGAGATTTGAACATCATATATTATATTAAAACAAACACCGACTACCCCATTCGTCGCCACATGTCACATCATATCTATCCGCCACGTGTCACGCAGTTTTCAAAAGCCACCTGGCGTATTAATGTTTTTCGAAAAATCGGTGAGCAAAGCTTTCATATCGACGATGAGCAAAGCTGCAGAATTAAAATTGAAATTAAAATTAAGATCACTTGGGTAAGACGTTAATCGACATGAAATTGGGGGAATTTAATTGATTTGGAATTTGAGTACGACAATCAAACAGAGAGTGAAAGAGAATGAGGAAGGGAAACGGTGTTGTATGTAATTGAATAATAATGATTAGAAAAGAGGAGGATATTTGATACACTGTAATTGATAAAGGGAAAGTGCTGTTGAATCAGATGCTCTGTATAAGTAAGTGTATGTGTTTTAATTTCTTTTTTTTTTCTTAATTTTATCTTTTTGATTTATGCTCCCTATTTTTCTTTTTTTTTTGTTTTATTTTGAGGTATGTATTATTATGTTGATGAGAGAAAATTATTTTGTATGACCTTGCTAATTTTAGAAAGGGTAAAAAACATTAGATAAATTTTAGAAAATATTTTTCATTAAGAATCTATGTATTTATAGCTTTAGTTTTTTAAAATTCATATTTAACGTTTTGAATTTAAGTTTGATTGTCAAAAAATGAATGTAACTCGACCCATATACAAGGTATTATATTATTTACGAGTTATATCAATATAAGTATAAACATAGAATCTACTAATAGTTTTAGCTAGGTCATTATTATACTTCATATAAAAATATTTAAAATATACTTTTATTGGCAAGTGTCTATTTATGTTGCGTCTGAGGCCAAGTGTCGTATTTGAATGTTTGGCCAGCTGATACCATTGTATGGTGAATGACTGAATGGTGATCATTTCTTTTCATATATACTTACACTTTATCAAATAGAAAAAGATGGACGATACCGTCTAAAATATACTCATAACATCACGCCTCCGGTTCAAAAAATATATACTTAAGATTTACTCGAAATATCAATTTACGTTACCACCCGTGCAGTGCATGGGTTCAAAAACTAGTTCAAGAAACCATTCTCAACCGTGTGGAGAATGATTTCAATTGGGCTCGCATCAATGATAAGGAACGGGGATATAATCAAACTTTTGATCAACCTCCTCAAGGTTTACCAATCGTCTACCATTATGATTACTATCAATCATCTGCTGACTATGCTCCACCTATTATTCCTGATTTCCAGAATGATAATATTCATGATAATATCAATCAGACTGAGCAGCAAAACACTACTGCAAATGATCCTCTAGGTGCTGAACACGTGCATCTGCATTTTCGTCCTAATAGCCCTAACCTTATTATTAATATTGAAGACTCTTCGGACTCAGTTTATTCAACTCCTGAATGGCCTTTCTTCAGTGACGAAGAAGGCCCTGCCTCAATTCCCAGTCCAAAAAATTCTTCTTTGAATGATGTTGATCTGCCCTCTCCTATTGGTAATGTTTTGGGGGCTCCTGATATTGATGTGCCTGATACTCAGATACATGTTATTTCGTCATCCTCTTCCGAAGCTTCAGTTAATAACTTTGTTTGTAAGTCCCAGCTTTTGGATCAGAAGTCTAATTCGTGTCCTGGACACGTTGAAGGAAACTATCTCCATTTGAGTAATTTTGCACAATCTTCACAGAAGAAAAGGAAATGTTGCTCGAGCTTATTGGAGGATGGCGTTCCAGAAGACGCCCTTGTTAGTATTGGGCATGCTAAAAGCTACCTCTCTCGTCTTGCGAAACGTAGTTGCTCTGTTTCTGCTTGGTCACACATTCAGAATTTATACTCCAGTACATGTGGTTTCCATCTGAGAATTGGTGATGATGATATGTTGTGTTCAAGCGAAAGTTCTCTAGGTGAAGTTGTTGGTGATTCGAAGGTTGGCCATAAACAACCTTCTTCGGGGAAATGAAGGGGTTGTCATGAAATTGTAGGGGTCTAACAATGAGCTCACCCTATATTCCCGAAACTAAGAGCTCTATTTTGCAACAACAACTATGATTTTATTTTTTTAATTGAAACTAAATAAGCTCGCCCCTATATTCCCGAAATTAAGCCTTGCTTTCGTTCGTATGGTTTTGTTGAAGAAGCTGGTGTTGATGCCATAGGTACCGCGAGTGGGTTATGGGTGGGCTGGAAACAAGGAGTTAATCTACTATGTACATGTATTACAAATAATTTCATCGCCCTTTTGAATGATAGTAGCAAGGTTTTGCCGTGGTATTTCATTCTCTTTCATGGTGAATCTGAACTTTCTAAGCGTATGGATGTTTTCAAGGAACTAGGTGTTGGAGCTTGTGTCCTCCACATGTGGTGTGATAACGTCATTGCACATACCCTTGTACGGACAAGTGGGAGATTGTTGGGGCTGGTGTCCTTGACAATTAAGTACAATGACTTATTAAATCTCTTTAAGGATCACAAGGGCATACTTCAGTATTATTACCAGTTGATCCACGTTTATCAATAATGGTTGGCTTGCTAGATAAGTTTGACGTTATTGTCATACGGATGGCGGTGATCAACTGGTCCCTATACGTCACACCTATAGGACACGTTTGAGAGATGTGAAGGTATGAAAATACAATCACATTTATGCCGGATACGACTAAACAGTTAGTCAGAGGTATTGACTATTAAATTAGTCAATAAGATGTTGAGATTATTATTTAATACGGATTAAATAATTTTAGCTAATACGGATTACATGTTTAATTCGTAAATTAAATATAAGCAGTTATATTTAATTAAATATTAATTTCGCGTATTAATATAAACAGTTATATTAATTTGGGTAATTATACAATATCGTAATTTTATCAGACCATTATTAATACATCGACTGCATTAATATCTGATAACACGTATGCGATTTATAATAAAAATCCCGCAAATAATATTTAGCAAATCGGGTCGAATTACGCAAAGGAATAAGGTAAGAGTGGAGAAAGCCCACTCTCACCCATCCAATTCGGCCGACCCATGTATTCACTACATAAGGAGAGTCTTTCTCCTTATGTCAGTAACTGTTGAATCATAATTCTCATAATTAGGGTTTTGAGAGCATTCTTCTCCCAAAAACTCAGATCTCACATCTAAAACCTCAAAGGCTCTCCCCATATTGCAAGGCAATTGGAGAGTTATTTTCTAGCACACGCGGCATCGTCTCAATCTAAGTCTTGGGTGCAAGTTATAGGAGGGAATTTGTGTTCTTAGGTCTTTCGCACAAGGACCAAAGGTTGTACTCCTTTTCATGTATTATTTATCTTATGACTATATTCACAATTGTAATTTTCATTATAATCCGGCAAGTTTAGGGCGAATACATGCTTTATTCCCCACAAGTGGTATCAGAGACAGGCCATGAAAATTTTACTTTTGTGTTTTTCATAAGTTCTAAAATATGAAAATCTCGTTTCTGTCGCTGTGTCGGTCGGTCGACCGCTCCTGTGTAAAGTTTCTGTTTTTCGACAGTTTCTTTTTGTGTAATCGATCTTGTTTTTCCGATTCCTGTTTACATATTGTTAATTAATCGATATTCTTGACAATATGTGAACCCTTGTTGATGTTAATTTTGATTTACTTGTTTTAATCAAAGTTTAAAAGATAAAAACTTGTTTTGATTTCAAAAGGTGCAGCGTTTTGCGTTTTCTGAAATTCGTTTTTACTGCTTGTTGGTCGGTCGACCTAATTGATAGGTCGGTCAACCGATTTTGCTGTTGCAGAAAGTTTCTGTTTCTCGTCTGGAGGTCGGTCGACCACTTGTTTAGGTCGGTCGACCTCCCCCCCGTAACAGACTCGTTTTTTTTTTATTTTATTTTTCGAAAATAACATGTTTTATTTTCACATGGCCTTTAGTAATATACTATATACGGAAATAGTATATTATTAGTTTGTGAAACGGTTCACCCTCGTTTGATACATATTATTTTAAAACGGTTTAAGATAATAGGATTATAAATTTATTAAAATTGGGTGATTAAAACGGTATAATCACATAATTTTAATCCCGTAAGGTGGTTTGGTAAAAATTTATTAATCATAATAACAGTATTATGTCATGTATGAATTTTATTTAGTTGATGCATTTTATTTATCGTCTTGTGAATGCCTTGAATGCTTTCAATAACGTATTTAATTTTTGCAAACGGTTGTAACTTAGTGTGGCCTTAGTAGATTGTGTTACCGTAATGATGGAACACAGTCTTGCTTGTAATTATGAGATCTTGTATCTCCGTTTTGGATTTCTGCCATGTAATTACTTTTGTATTTAAATTAGAATGTAAATAGGATTATATTTGTAATTTAAATTAGTAATTTTGTGAAGACCAAAGACGGAGACCGGATGCTCACTCCCGCTGCAAGGACCAAGATGAAACATCAAGACAAGCTTCTAGGGTCCAACAGTGGATTCCAAGTTGTTTTATGTTTATTTTGGTAGGATAGGCCACACTAGGACTTTTATTTACGTTTATCGCATTTATCTTATGCTTTCATCGATAATAGCTTGCATCATATTCCGCCTAAAACCAAACCACCTACAACATGCCTGAAAACTGACTCATGTAGAGGTTACGCGTTAGTTTTCTGTGACAATAGAGATGTCACATGTCAATTGCAAAGCCATCACTTAATTTAATTCATTCACGCATATGCTAGATTTTAGTTCACTTAATATGAATAAATATAAGTTGATGGGGTCTTCCTCGTATAACCAAAAATTGAGAATAGTCTTTATAAATCAGCCTCCCATGAATCCCTTCTTCGTCGGTAGGCATAATATGACCTCTTCTACGTCGGGTAAGTGGGAACAGATGATTTATTTTATCTCAACATCATGGTCACTCGATAATATCTAGCGACTGAGATGGACTAATATATAGGATTTACGGAAATCTATCGACCAAGAGTTCCAACGGTGGAATTAGCCAAGCTGTGGGCTTATCAATATACGGAAATTGAGTCTTGGGATCATTTATATAATTCTTGAGGGAGATCAATTATATAAATGCATGAGTCTACGAGTTTAAATACAATTTAATATAGACTTAAATCACAACAATGAGTTGCTTATATGGTTTTTGCTTTATCTTCTTTTCAGTGTAGAACACGTTCAAATTAAACTGCTGTATAACTAAATGGCTGGTGAAGATCCAATGCCAAGTGCCAAGCTAGCACGTGAATCCTGGCTAAAAGCCTTCATGGACTCCATGAATCAGTCTACTAGACTGAGGAATGATGGGTCAAACTTCTCTAACTGGGAGGCAGCACTACGGAATGCTGCCATTGCTGACGGAAAGCTTAAGTATTTAACTGAGCCAATTCCGGCACACCCAGGAACTGGAGCTAGAGCTAACGATGTTCGCGCTCATAGCGACTTCGTCATGGAAGCGGGTGCGATAAAGAACGTACTCATCTATGCAATGGAATCCAATTTGCAAAGACGCTTCATAGCCCATGGTGCAAACAAGATTTTCACCACGCTCACTAACGAATTCTCAAAAGCTCCGAGGATCGTTTCTTATGAGCATACCTGTCGCTTCTTTGAGGCGAAACTCCAGAAGGGCCAAGCAGTTAGCCCACATATTCTTCACATGATTGAGAATATCGAGAAACTGGAGGCCCTAAACTGCAAGATCAGTGAGAACATAATCGTTGATCGAATGCTTCATTCGCTTCATGATGGGTTCGCCCTCTTTAGGGCCAACTATTACATGAACGACATGAAGAAGACTCCTCATGAGCTCCACTCCCTTCTCGTACAGACCGAGAAGGATCTGAAATTAAGTGGGAGCGTGAAGCAAGATGTTTTCATGATTTCCAGTAAGGGTAAGGGTAAGGGTAAAGCTAAAGCTCAGGGCGACCTAACAGTAGGCAAGCCAAAGTTTAAGAAGTCAGGATTTACTAAGAGTGGGCCAGGTGAGTCGAGCAACTCACAGGGCAAAACAAAGAGCAAGGATACAAGCATGTAATATTACCAGTGCCACAAGACTGGGCATTGGAGGCGCTCATGCCCCGTGTATCGTGAGGACATTAAGGCAGGCCGCGTTACTCCTGTTGGTATGTCTTCTCCTTCTTTTATTCACATGATTGAGATTAACCATGCAAGTTATTACGAAACTTGGGTACTAGATACTGGTTGTGGTTCTCATCTATGTAATCATGTGCAGGGCCTCCGAAACCAAGAACCCCTAATCAAGGGTGAGGTTGACATGCGTGTCGGGAATGGAGCACGTGTTGCTGCAATCTCGAGGGGAACATACGTGATCCAGCTTCCAAGTGGATTCGAGTTATCTCTATATAACTGTTATTATGTTCCTTGTTTGTCCAAAAACATTATTTCAGTTTCTGCGCTTGACAAACTCGGTTTTTCATTTGTAATAGAGAATAATAGCTGTATTTTCTCCTTACACAATATGATTTATGGCAAGGCAGTTTTCATGAATGGAATTTATGTTTTAGATCAAACCACCGAGATATTACATGTGAATAACAAGAGATTAAAGGTAGGTGACAAAGATCAAACTTACCTATGGCATTGTCGTATGGGACACATAAATGAGAAACGCGTAAAACAGCTCATACAGAATGGAGCTATCTCGGCCTTTGATTTCGAATCATATGGCACGTGTGAATCATGTCTCATCGGTAAGATGACTCGTATTTCCTTCAAAGGTGTTGGAATGCGCGCTGCCGACCTATTAGGACTCATACATACGGGCGTATGTGGCCCTATGTCGATCAACGCACGAGAAGGCTATAGGTATTTCATCACTTTCACGGATGATTTGAGTAGATATGGCTATGTCTACTTAATGAAGCATAAAAGTGAACCCTTTGACAAGTTCAAAGAATACCAGAATCGGGTACAGAACCAGCTGGGTAGAAAGATTAAAGCACTACGTTCTGATCGTGGTGGTGAGTATCTTTCACACGAGTTTGATCAACACCTTAAAGACTGTGGCATCGTGCTACAGTTGACTCCACCTGGAACACCACAATTAAATGGTGTGTCCGAACGGAGAAATCGAACTTTACTCGATATGGTTCGATCCATGATGAGTCACACCGTTGTGCCTGATTCATTGTGGGGCTATGCTCTTTTGTCGGCCGCTCTAATACTTAACCGAAGTCCGTCTAAAGCTGTTGACAAGTCTCCATACGAATTGTGGAAGGGAACGGTCCCTAACTTGTCCTTTATTCGGGTTTGGGGCTGCGAGGCTTATGTCAAGTGGAGACACGAGGATAAGCTCGGCCCGCGATCGGTCAAGACATACTTTATAGGCTATCCAAAAGGAACGTTTGGTCATTACTTCTACTCGCCAACCGAACAACGTGTTTTTGTTGCGGCTAGTGCGACGTTCTTAGAGAAAGAATTTCTCGAGAACAAGTCAAGTAATAGAACCTTCGATTTATCGGAGGTTCAAGAACCAACTACCGAGCAACCATTGGAGGAAACAGTTCTTTCAACCGAGGCTGCGGTAGATATTCCTGAGGAACCTAGGAGGTCGGGAAGAGTCTCCATTCCTCCGGACAGATACATTGGTATGGTCGAGGAACATGATATGGATGACGTCTTACTTCTAGAGGGTAATGAACCCTCAACCTATAAAGGTGCCATGACCAGTTCTGACTCAAAGCTATGGCTAGAAGCCATGCAATCTGAGATGGACTCCATGTATGAGAACAACGTGTGAGATCTTGTGGACCTACCTGCAAAGGTACGTCCCCTTCAATGCAAATGGCTTTACAAGATAAAGCATGCCGTGGAAGGAAAACAAGATATCCACAAGGCACGACTAGTTGCTAAAGGTTTCACCCAAGTGGCAGGCTTGCACTACGATGAGATCTTTGCACCCGTAGCCATGCTACGCTCCATTCGGATTATCTTAGCGATAGCCGCATTTCATGACTATGAAATATGGCAAATGGACGTTAAAACCGCCTTCTTAAACGGTTATTTGGAGGAAGAGTTGTACATGGTACAACCCGAGGGTTTTATTCATCCAGAACATCCTAAGAAGGTTTGCAAGCTTAAGCGTTCCATCTATGGACTTAAGCAAACATCGCGGAGTTGGAATCATCGCTTCGACCAAGTGATAAAAGAGAATGGATTCGTTCGATCAGTCGAGGAACCATGTCTCTATATCAAGTCGAGTGAGAGCAAGATTATATTCCTAGTACTGTATGTCGACGACATACTCTTGATTGGGAATGACATACCTCTCTTATCTTCGGTTAAAGCATGGTTGAAAAACCATTTCCAGATGAAAGATCTAGGAGAGGCACAAAGAATTTTGGGCATCCGTATCTACAGGGATAGATCACGACGGATGTTGTCCCTCAGTCAGGAGTCTTACATAGATAAGATTCTAGAGAGATTCAGCATGACGAACTCCAAGAAAGGGTTCCTTCCTATGACTACTGGGCTTCACTTGAGCAAGTCTCAAGAAGCTAAGACATTGGAAGAGAAAAAGCGCATGAGTCAGATTCCTTATGCTTCGGCAATAGGATCGATCATGTATGCCATGATATGCACACGTCCAGACGTTGCATATGCATTGAGTATGACCAGTCGATTCCAAGCTCATCCAGGTGAACAACACTGGATGGCCGTGAAAAACATTCTTAAGTACCTACGGAGGACTAAAGATTGGGGATTGACTTATGGAGGCGACTCAACGCTCTGCGCCACGGGTTACGCAGATGCTAGCTTCCAAATGGATCGAGATGACTCGAAATCTCAGTCTGGATTCGTTTTTACTCTTAATGGCGCTGCTGTCAGCTGGAAAAGTTCTAAATAGAGTGTTACAGCAGATTCTACGACTGAGTCCGAGTACTATGCCGCCTCAGAAGCAGCTAAGGAAGCAATATGGATGCGTCAATTCTTACAAAGACTATCAGTAGTGCCTAGTTCGAATGACCCAATCACCTATTATTGTGATAATAAAGGTGCCATCTTCCAAGCTAAGGAGCATAAGTCTAGCAACAATGCTAGGCATGTACAACGGAAAGCTCATCTAATCAGAGATTACGTGGAGCAAAAGGAGATTTTCATTGATAAGATCGCTACGGATGACAACATAGCTGATCCTCTCACTAAAGCATTACCACGTGATAAGAATGAAGGGCACATTCATTCCATGGGAATTAGATGTGTTCCTAAGTTGTAGTACTCTTTTATGAATTCATGTAATAATTCATTTTCTCGTGTACTCTATTCAACCTCATTGTTATGATATATAATGTTTTGTTTTTCATGTGGAATTGTACGCCAATTTTGAACACCACAAAGTGAACTGAATAACATTACATCGTTTTAGTCCTTGATTACCCACTTGAGCTGATAACTCAGGTAATCATTTTGTGACGTTGGTTGATGGTGGGTTCAACGAGCCATAAGTCACGCGGATGACTGACCAATCACAAAGGCGAGTTATACGGATATCTCGTAGGACACCCCGTGACAACGTTATGGAGTCCTAAATGTTTTATAACATTGGGTGCCAGGTCGTGGATAGGACCTTCATAGTGTTCCTTAGAGTCGAGTCTTTTGACTTTCAACTGTCTCTTGAGATTAAGGCAGATTTTGGGTAACTTTGGTTTCTTTCCCACGGTCATCGTAACAGGGGCCAAGAGGATTTTTTCTGGGTTATTTCATGCTGCGCGATATCGGCAGGATTCGAGTGGAGGGAAATATCCAAACCCTTATCAGGATTTTATCATTTCTCAGGGCCACTCGAGGAGTAGTAACTGAAATGCATGGCCATGCTCGAATACAGATTCGTTTTATCAGTTAAGTTATTCTCTAGTCGGGGAAACCACTCTTGATACAGATCGCTTGTGAGATACGACCTTTGCGAATGCGGATTTGCAAATTGTCTTACATTGAGTGGGAGAAATTTTAAAAGGATATGAGAATCGGTTATCGCACCTACACTAGTACGGACAAATGGGAGTTTGTTGGAGCTTGTGTCCTCCACATGTAGTGTGATAACGTCATTGCACATACCCTTGTACGGACAAGTGGGAGATTGTTGGGGCTGGTGTCCTTGACAATTAAGTACAATGACTTATTAAATCTCTTTAAGGATCACAAGGGCATACTTCAGTATTATTACCAGTTGATCCACGTTTATCAATAACGGTTGGCTTGCTAGATAAGTTTGACGTTATTGTCATACGGATGGCGGTGATCAACTGGTCCCTATACGTCACACCTATAGGACACGTTTGAGAGATGTGAAGGTATGAAAATACAATCACATTTATGCCGGATACGACTAAACAGTTAGTCAGAGGTATTGACTATTAAATTAGTCAATAAGATGTTGAGATTATTATTTAATACAGATTAAATAATTTTAGCTAATACAGATTACATGTTTAATTCGTAAATTAAATATAAGCAGTTATATTTAATTAAATATTAATTTCGCGTATTAATATAAACAGTTATATTAATTTGGGTAATTATACAATATCGTAATTTTATCAGACCATTATTAATACATCGACTGCATTAATATCTGATAACACGTATGCGATTTATAATAAAAATCCCGCAAATAATGTTTAGCAAATCGGGTCGAATTACGCAAAGGAATAAGGTAAGAGTGGAGAAAGCCCACTCTCACCCATCCAATTCGGCCGACCCATGTATTCACTACATAAGGAGAGTCTTTCTCCTTATGTCAGTAACTGTTGAATCATAATTCTCATAATTAGGGTTTTGAGAGCATTCTTCTCCCAAAAACTCAGATCTCACATCTAAAACCTCAAAGACTCTCCCCATATTGCAAGGCAATTGGAGAGTTATTTTCTAGCACACGCGGCATCGTCTCAATCTAAGTCTTGGGTGCAAGTTATAGGAGGGAATTTGTGTTAATTCCTGTTCTTAGGCCTTTCGCACAAGGACCAAAGGTTGTACTCCTTTTCATGTATTATTTATCTTATGACTATATTCACAATTGTAATTTTCATTATAATCCTGCAAGTTTAGGGCGAATACATGCTTTATTCCCCACACTAGGTACTTTTATTTCTTCTTTATCTCATCCTTATCTCATTTTGGGAGACTTCAATCAAGTGGAGTTTGCTATTGACAAAAGTGGAAGACTCCACTAATATCCCGGGTTCTATCAATTATTTTCATAAATGGCGTGTTGAACATGAACTTGTGGATGTGCCATTCAAAGGACCGAGATTTACGTGGTGCAATAATCATCATGAAACCAACAAAGTTTATGAACGATTAGACAAGGCGTATGCCTCTTCCTCTTGTTTTCTTGCTTTTCCGAATGTGAGAATTAGACATTATCCAATTCAAATCTCGGATCATGCCCCTATTGAATTGGACTTAAACCTCACTTTCAATATATCAAGGAAACCCTTCAAACTTGAAGCATGGAGTCTTGATAATGAAGATTGCCTTACTCTCATTAATGATAATTGGAATTCTTTTGTTCTTGGATCTTACTCCTTCAGATTGATTAAGCGGCTCTCTCATATTCGATCTATTTTAAAGAAATGGTGTTTGGATAAGAGAGCTAGTTGGTCCTTTAAATGGGATGAGTTTGATAGACGAATTTCTGATGCTATGGATCTTGCTGTTTCTTCTGGTAATGATTCAAATTATTCTTTGGTACAAGGTGAAGTTACTGAATATGCAAATGCAGCTAGCATTTATTGGAAGCAGCGTGCAAAAATGAAATGGACCGTGGATGAAGACATCTGTACTAAATACTTTTTCAATTGGGTTAAAAGGACGCGCTGGTAAGAACTTTATCTTGGGTATCAAGGATTCGGAAGGCTCATGGGAATTTAATCCTCATAAAATTGGTGATATTTTTCGTAATCATTTCTTCTTACGTTTTAATTAATCCCTCCACGCTAACTCCCTTTAATTTGAATAACTACAGTGTCTTTAAATTACCTTCTCCTAGAATTACAGAGGATGATTTGGTTTTTTTAAGGAAATAATTTACAGCTAAAGAAGTTAGAAAAGCTGTTTTCCAACTCAGTCCTCTCAAATCTCCGGGCCCGGACGGCATTCCTGCCATCTTCTTTCAGAGATGTTGACATACTGTTACAGATGATGTTATTCGAGCGGCTCTTGAGACTCTCAATAAAGGAAAAATTCTGAAGGAATTAAATCGAACTTTCATTACTCTTATTCCCAAAACTGGCTCTCCAGAAAACGTGGATGACTATAGACCGATTAGCCTTTGTAACGTCATTATGAAGATTATTACTAAGTGCATTGCAAACCGCCTGATTAGGGTGATGAAATATTTGATCGGTGATTTTCAAAATGTTTTTGTCAATGGAAGGCACATCTCTGATAATATCCTTCTTGCCCATGAACTTCTTGATAATATTGATAAACATAAATCTAGAAAATGTGGGAGTTTTGCTTTCAAAGCTGATATATATGAGTAAGGCTTTCGATAGGATTAATTGGGATGTTCTTCAACATACTCTGTCGTTTTTTGGCTTCCCTGATTCTTTATCTAATCTCATTATGGAATGTACCTCCTCTGTTTCCTACGAGATTTTACTTAATGGTGCACCCTTACGACAATTTCATCCAACATGTGGTTTACGTCAAGGTGATCCTTTATCCCCCTTTCTCTTTATCCTTTGTATGGAAGTTTTATCGATTAATGTTCTGGCTGCGGAAAGGGATGGTTTTCTTCATGGTATCTCCTTGGGTAGGAACACACCCTCTATTTCTCATTTATGCGGACGACTCTGTTTTCTTCCTTAAGGACAAAGATAATGCTTTCAATCGACTTAAGGCTCTTCTCAATGAATTTTGTATGGCTTCAGGTCAACTTATTAACTCCTCAAAGTTAGGTATTGTTTTTAGTCCAAGTACATCCTTACGATCTGCCTCTCTTGGTCTTCAGACTTTGGGTATTCGTAATTCCTCCGGTATTGGTAAATATCTTGGAATTCGCATTGAGATGGGATCTTCAAAGAAATTTATCTTCTCTGATATGATAGAAAAGGTTAAAAAACGACTTTTTTCCTGGAATGATATTTTTCTATCACCAGCTGGCCGTTTAACTTTGATTAACTCGGTACTTTCCTCCCTTTCTGTAATACTCCGTGTTTTGTTATACTTTATTTTACTATTTAATATCTTTTTGGAAATGTTAATAGTTATTTGAACGTTAGTATTCGATAATTAACTACCAAATAAGTGCTTTATATTTTATATGTTGTTAGTATTATGTCGTATAGGCGTGTTAGCTAGTAAAAATATGTTTATTTACGCGATCAACGACAAAGTATCGTAAATCTTCGTATGTATTTAGACATAAATAAAAGTCTTTGGTGGGGTTCGAAGTAGGGACTTAGGCCTTCTAACTTTTAATCACTTTACGTATGCTAAGGGGGTTCGAACCCCTGATCACTTGCACATGAGATATGGGCCTCGGGAATCGTGAATAGGGCAACACCCCATAATCGTCTTCATAGTAAAATCAGAACAAGTTGTGCTGTCACCTTCTTTTAGACGCCCTAATCTCACCCTAACCCTCATCCTAATCTAAATCTGCTCACTCAAAACCCTAGCCGTCACATCATAGAAGAGAAAGAGGTTGTGCACGATGGTCAAACACGGGTCTAAGGTGGTTCGTTTTGGCTGGAAAGTTGGTATGTTCATCATAGCGTTTTCCTTCACTTGTCTGCGTTCACTTTCGTATTACTATCACCATTGTTTTATATCATGTACGATTCTAGTAATCACATAATTTTAATTTGTGACGTGTGGTGGTCAGATGTGAACCATAGTAGGTCGTCTTTGACCACCGACCACCGCCAAATAGGCGTCTTTATGGACTATGTCGGTATGGGGTCTCGGGTTATACGTTTCCTGTTTGATTCGTTTAATTCCTGTTTACGCCTATATATGGGTCGTTGTTGTTGTTTTTATGTCATATGAGGGTCAGGGAGTAGGGTGGTGGCTCTCGTGGTGGCCAGGAGAGTGTTGTGAGGTTGTCAGAGGGGTTTTCGTTGGTGTGTTACGGAAAGGGAACATGGGAGGTCGTCTGTGTTCTTAGTTTCTGGTTTTTCGTGGGTGTTCAGGGGTGGTACCACCGATGACTAGGGGGAGGTCGATGCGGTGGTACCTAGGGATGTCATTGGGGCGGGGCGGTGCTAGATATAGGCTCCCCGTACCCGTACCCATTAAGAAAACCTCGTACCCATTCCCGCCCCATCACCCATGGCGGGTACAAGTTTCCAAAACCATCCCCGCCCCACCACCCATGGCGGGTACAAGTTTCTAAAACCATCCCCGCCCCACCTATCCATTAACCCGCGCTATACCATAAATTTTTCCGATTTTTTTTCATACAAGTTGGTTTAATCACTATTAATTTATATTTTCAGGAATTTGTTTATATAATTTTAGTTATTTACCAAAGAAGTTGGTAAATTAATTTATAAAATAGTTATTTTTAACTTTAACATTACGTCTTAATTATAACAAAATAATATTTGCAAAATTATCGTAATAATGGTATTAATTTTTGTAATAATTGGCGGGTACGCGGGTATGAAGTGGGTAACACGCAAAAACCATCCCCGCCCCACTACCCATGGCGGGTACAATTTTCACACCCGTCCCCGCCCCACCACCCGCCAAAGCTCTACCCATCCCCGCCCCACCTGGGGCGGGCGCGGGGCGATATCCACTTGTACCCGCCCCAATGACATCCCTAGTGGTACCACCGTTACTAGGGAGTCTGATGTCTAGGGTGTTGATGTTGGTGGTTTCAGGCGGGTCTGGTCGTGGGTAATAGTGTTGGCAGAGAGGGGTTTCAGGCCGGTCTGGTGTGGTTATGTGCAGGACCAGGTCTGTTTGAGACCCTGGTCCACCTTGTCGGAGGGAGTCGGCGGTTCTGGCTGGTGTCGGTGGTGGAGTAGGTGGTTTGAGGGTTGTGCGTGGTGGCTGCCGGCAGTGGGGGTGGTGGTCACGCGGCTGTAAAAGAGGTAGCTAGTCACACGGGTAGGTTGTCGTAGGGTTTGTTGGTAGGATTGTATCATTATTATTATTATTATTATTATTATTATTATTATTATTATTATTATTATTATTATTATTATTATTATTATTATTATTATTATTATTATTATTATTATTATTATTTTTATCACTATTAATATTATTATTATTACTATTGTTATTGTTATTGCTTTTATTATTATTGTTAGTTTTATGTTTTGATGTTAGTGTAATGATGAGTCGGGAAATTTAATTGGAGTGTCCTTTTTAAGGAATTTCCTTTCTTTGGAAAGTTTCCATTTTGGGAAACTTTCCGCTTTTAGGAAGTTACCATTTTTGGTAAGTGTAATTGAAATAGAAGGGGTTTGGGAAGGATTTTAATTCCTTATATTATATATGTTAGGTGGAGGTTTCCGCGTGGAACACTTTTAGTTGCAGTTGCTCTCTTGCGTAACCTTCCGCAGTTTCGAGGTAGGGGAATATCTATGATTGTGATTGTGATCTGACATGAGGACACTCAGTATCTAATTGATATATTTAATTGTGATATGTTGTGATTGATTGCTTATTACTGCTTATTGTGGAGAACGGAGACGTGAAATGGGTCTTGTGATATGGGTCTTGTGATGTGGCCATGGAAGGGGTGGTGTGATGGGAGGTGTGGTGTGATGTAGGTGTGGTGTGATGGAGGCGAAGTGGTTGATTGGATGATATGGAGATGGAGGAGGATACAGTTCTATTGTTGATTATGTTTATCTGTTTTACCTACTCAACCTCGCAGTTGACCCTGTGTATTCGTATGACACCTACGATGATCCGGAATGGGGAGTAGATTTTACAGGAAAGAGACAGATGAGCCAGGAGCTGGGACGGGAATGTGAGATGCGAATTTGAGACCGACTTAGATCTACACCACATATAGAGTAGTCGTCAGTTGTGCTTTTATTTTCTATGTAATTTCTATAATAACAAAAGTTTAAATTTTATCAGTTTTTATATAAAGTACTTTGGTTTGTTTTACTTTGTTATTCACTACCTCGGATATTCCGAGATGGTAACAGCTCTATTTACTGAGGATGTCTTGCTAAAGGCTCCTTAATAAATCGGGGTGTTATAAAGTGGTATCAGAGAGAACGATCCTCATGCCTAAACCAAATGAATAATAATGAACGTAGGAAGAGTCAAATAAAATGAACCCCGAGATGAAACTGATAGGAGCCCCAAAAAGGAACGGGATGAGTTAGGGGCCCCCTCACACCAAACCCGGGCCCTTTCTGTTCTGTCTCGGGAACCCAATGAGAGTAATTGAAGAGTGGGGTAGATTATATAGTGACCTAGTTATCTTGTACTAACGTTCTTGCAGGGGAAGGAATGAGGTAAGTTATGATGTGAAATATGGTTGGTGATATATACTGCGAATCATGAGATTGATGTTGAATGTTGATTGAGATATACTATTTCTGGTATTGAGGACAAGAGCTTTTGAATATGAGCTTTACTTGTATATGGTGATATGCATGCGGCTATATGATCCCTGAACCGTTAGGTAGAGATATAGTATAATGATATGTGTGATGAGTTGATGAGCTATAGCTACCTAAAATGATAGATGTAGGAGAGATATGATCATGATTGACTGGAATGGTTAGTAGAGCCAACTATGCCATGTCGTTATAGGATGTGGAACCAAGTTAAGTCTTATGGGTAAAGCTAGTAGACCGAACCGGATGTCGTGCCCGTTGATAATTGTCTGTTACTATTTTATGTGTGTATACATTTTTTTATCTGCATGCCTTATACTTTGCAAGAGTTTACTGATGGGCTTACTAGGTAAACGTGATCGGAATTTGAGATTTATGATTGTTATTATTTTACATATTTGTTTTTGCAATCCATGGCTAGTGAAATGCGGAATGTGTTACCCCAAGCCATGAACACTCTAGGGTTATGTGTGGCATAGATCGTACTTAAAGTATGTATGGCAATTTCTTTTGACACCCAATTAGTTTAGTGGAGAGTCATGTTTCTATAAGTGGCACCTTGGTGGTTTCTGGTATACATATTTACATACTACTGTGTTGTAATTGTACAAAGGTAGGATCTAATGCACTGTTCACACATGTGTAACTATTGAATCTTTTCGTGATGCTACTTCTCAATTTCGCAATATTACCGTCTAGTAGATGACGATTTCAGTTTGAAATAATGATGTTAATTTGGTACAATGTGATTCCAACGCTTTGAATGACATGTCAACATGCTTTATGGTCGTATTTGAATGTGATAGTGTGAAGCGATTGTAAGGGACGCAAATTTTTGATAAATTTTCAGAATATTACCTTGCTTGCGAGAGCTGCCCTTTAAAATGTGTTCTCTATATGTGTATGACACTTTTTATGTATGATAACCTTTTGAGTTAACTTTCCAATGTCTTTGGTTTCATGTTAATAGGAGTTATATTAGAAAGAAATAAATACTTTAGTTGACAGTGGTCGGATTGTTACTGCATAGTTCCGTTTGACCCATCTTTTGTAAAGGAAATCATTTAAAAACCTGGTGATTGTTATGCATAAATCCAACTCTACTGTTCAGAATGTGTGTTCGCGTTTTCAAAATGATACGCCATGTAAAATCGTAACGAGCCACTATTTAATTGTGATTTTTGCAAGTTGCCGAATTTTCTGTTGAATTGCTGTAAAGTTCTTGTCCAGACCGATTGAGTTGTAAAAAGATTGTATTAAATCATTTCCTCTGTTTAACTTATTCCCCACATTTTTTTTACAAAAAACTATAATCGCGCGCACGTTAGTTAAGCTGTTATTTGATTATGAATTTTTGTAAGTCGTTGCATAATGTTTAATTGGTGAATTGTGAGATATGTAAGTTCATATAAAAGTTTAGTCAAATGTGAATTATGTGATGTGGTTCCGTGATATCCTGATATAACATTAGTAACATGAATATGCACCTTATTACATAATAACGTCAATTTTGCTTACTTCTATACAAAATGTTTTCAATTATAGTGACGTTTTTATTTGGTGACATGACCTCAAATTAAAAGACGTGATGTTCGTACGTGATGTTAAAATCATATTTATCAGAAAAGAGTCGTGACAAGTAGTAGAAGAAATTTGACTGGTAAACTTATTAACATGATATAACAACCTAAGTGTTATACGTAATTCTGATCATTTTGAACAATGTGAATCTTGTTGATGTTCTTTCGTATATTAATGGTTTATCTCTGTCTGGTTCCCTGCGATTTCTAATTTTCGTAATCTCTTCAAGTATACTGGTATGCCATAAAGAGAATTGTATATTGCTATATTCAATAACCTGGTCATTATATATTGAGTTATTAACTGGTTGACCAGTGATTTATGGAGGTACTAGTCTTGTAAATTCATTTACGTTTATTGTTAAAATTTTCATAAGGCATGTACTAGAAGAACAATCTTTTAGTGAAGAAGAGTCAGGATGTCTCTATGTAGTCTTGTTTCGATCTATAGCTCGTAATATTGTCTTTTGGCTCGTATTTATAAATTGTCGCAAATTACCACTTTAATGTTTCAAAAGTTTCAAAATGTTCTCAAAGTGATGATTGTCCATGATAATGCCTGACGCTTTGATAATTATAGTGACTGCAACATGACAAATTTTGCAGTTACGCATTGATGAAATTCTGCCCGAATGTTTAATTACTGCGTGTTAGATGAAACCCTTATTTTGCAAGCCATATGTATTAATAGTTCATGATAAATGATGTAATGTGAGTAGATGAGGAATGTGCCTAAGTGATTTTGTTAACTTATTGATATCTAGGAATGTTAAACGGTCTTGTTAATCTATGAGTCGTGTAAACCTTGTGAAATATGTCAATGCTCCATGTTTAATTACGTTAATAAATTTCGTCCTATGCCTTTTCTATAATATGTTTACGAACATGAAATGTTTTAAATTGTCAAGTATGGACTATGAGTTCTTGGTTGTTTACACTGTTGTGAATATATGGACTTTGTGTTAAAAATTTCAAAGGTATATAAGTGTTAACTACTCTGATTCTGTTCCACTGCGTAACAAGATTTTACCGATCCTAATACTCTTATTTTGTTCGAGGTTATATGATTACATGATAATTGATATGAGTTTATTACGAGTGCTTATTTGAGCTGAATATTAGTAATTGCTATTCTATTTTGATAGTTAATTTTTTTTTATAAGATAATCCTTTTAGTTGTGATACGGGTTGAGTTGTGAGACGGATAAATTTTTCGTAATTGATTAGTTTGTGTTCGGTATAATAATCCTGTATTAGGTTGGTATGGTATAGTGTACAATTCTTGTTTATGAACTTTGGAATTGCAAGGATAATTAACTGATGGGATATAGGCTGCTCGTGAGTCTAGTACAAAGACAATGCCTAGATTGAGATTGGATTTTAGTGTTGTATTGAATTGTCGTATTCATTGACCTTAACTTGTGGGTGAGTAGCTTAGACTTATGATCTAAGTGTTGAGCAAGGTTTGGACCTTTGACGTTATTGAGATCGATATTGAGATTGGTTACTGGAATGAGTTATGGGGCCTATGTGCCGAGTTATTGTTGCGGTCCGGAGTAATCTAGTTATTGAGTTATATTGTTTGAGTTTGAAATTGATATAGGGATGGAAATTTTGTTTTGCGGTTTTATCCCGCGAGTTCACTCATCCCTTGTCTTTGGTCTTAGATTCGACGATGAGTGCGATAATTGGTTACTTGGAGCGAGATAGTATGAGATAAAGTAATGAGTAAGACGGAGTTATGAGCTGGGAATTGTATAATGAGGTTACGGGGATGTAACCGTGTTTTAAGGAGGATAGGATTGTAAAATCTTTTGATTTATGATATGTCTAGTTGTTTACATGGCTAAGTGGTATGTCACGATTGTTTGTATAAACTTGATAATCTTGTTTACTTCTCTTATGCTTTTTATTGTGTTTCGTGAAGTATCCTTTAATTTAGTGATAAGAAACTTTGGGGACAAAGTTTTCTTAACGAGGGTAGAAGGTAATATTTCGTGTTTTAAGGTACCCTTATTAGTTTTTGACGTTATGTGGTGTCCCATATCGTGTTCCATATGTGCCTAGCGACCAGTTGGTGGACCATGGGATGGTGAACTTCGGGACGAAGTTCATTTTTAAGAAGGGAAGACTGTAATACTCCGTGTTTTGTTATACTTTATTTTACTATTTAATATCTTTTTGGAAATGTTAATAGTTATTTGAACGTTAGTATTCGATAATTAACTACCAAATAAGTGCTTTATATTTTATCTGTTGTTAGTATTATGTCGTATAGGCGTGTTAGCTAGTAAAAATATGTTTATTTACGCGATCAATGACAAAGTATCGTAAATCTTCGTATGTATTTAGACATAAATAAAAGTCTTTGGTGGGGTTCGAAGTAGGGACCTAGGCCTTCTAACTTTTAATCACTTTACGTATGCTAAGGGGGTTCGAACCCCTGATCACTTGCACATGAGATATGGGCCTCGAGAATCGTGAATAGGGCAACAGCCCATAATCGTCTTCATAGTAAAATCAGAACAAGTTGTGCTGTCACCTTCTTTTAGACGCCCTAATCTCACCCTAACCCTCATCTTAACCTAAATCTGCTCACTCAAAACCCTAGCCGTCACATCATAGAAGAGAAAGAGGCTGTGAACGGTGGTCAAACACGGGTCTAAGGTGGTTCGTTTTGGCCGAAAAGTTGGTATGTTCATCATAGCGTTTTCCTTCACTTGTCTGCGTTCACTTTCGTATTACTATCACCATTGTTTTATATCATGTACGGTTCTAGTAATCACATAATTTTAATTTGTGACGTGTTGTGGTCAGATGTGAACCATAGTAGGTCGTCTTTGACCACCTAACACCGCCGAATAGGCGTCTTTATGGACTATGTCGGTATGGGGTCTCGGGTTATACGTTTCCTGTTTGATTCGTTTAATTCCTGTTTACGCCTATATATGGGCCGTTGTTGTTGTTTTCATGTCATATGAGGGTCAGGGAGTAGGGTGGTGGCTCTCGTGGTGGCCAGGAGTGTGTTGTGAGGTTGTCAGAGGGGTTTTCGTTGGTGTGTTACGGAAAGGGAACAGGGGAGGTCGTCTGTGTTCTTAGTTTCTGGTTTTTCGTGGGTGTTCAGGGGTGGTACCACCGATGACTAGGGGGAGGTCGATGCGGTGGTACCACCGTTACTAGGGAGTCTGATGTCTGGGGTGTTGATGTTGGTGGTTTCAGGCGGGTCTGGTCGTGGGTAACAGTGTTGGCAGATATGGGTTTCAGGCGGGTCTGGTGTGGTTATGTGCAGGACCAGGTCTGTTTGAGACCCTGGTCCACCTTGTCGGAGGGAGTCGGCGGTTCTGGCTGGTGTCGGTGGTGGAGTAGGTGGTGTGAGGGTTGTGCGTGGTGGCTGCCGGCAGTGGGGGTGGTGGTCACGCGGCTGTAAAAGAGGTAGCTAGTCACATGGGTAGGTTGTCGTAGGGTTTGTTGGTAGGATTGTATTATTATTATTATTATTATTATTATTATTATTATTATTATTTTTATTACTATTAATATTATTATTATTACTATTGTTATTGTTATTGCTTTTATTATTATTGTTAGTTTTATGTTTTGGTGTTAGTGTAATGATGAGTCGGGAAATTTAATTGGAGTTTCCTTTTTAAGGAATTTCCTTCTTTGGAAAGTTTCCATTTTGGGAAACGTTCCGCTTTTAGGAAGTTACCATTTTTGGTAAGTGTAAATGAAATAGAAGGGGTTTGGGAAGGATTTTAATTCCTTATATTATATATGTTAGGTGGAGGTTTCCGCGTGGAACACTTTTAGTTGCAGTTGCTCTCTTGCGTAACCTTCCGCAGTTTCGAGGTAGGTGAATATCTATGATTGTGATTGTGATCTGACATGAGGACACTCAGTATCTAATTGATATATTTAATTGTGATATGTTGTGATTGATTGCTTATTACTGCTTATTGTGGAGAACGGAGACGTGAAATGGGTCTTGTGATATGGGTCTTGTGATAAGGGACTTGTGATATGGCCATGGAAGGGGTGATGTGATGGGAGGTATGGTGTGATGTAGGTGTGGTGTGATGGAGGCGAAGTGGTTGATTGGATGATATGGAGATGGAGGAGGATACAGTTCTATTGTTGATTATGTTTATCTGTTTTTACCTACTCAACCTCGCGGTTGACCCTGTGTATTCGTGTGACACCTACGATGATCCGGAATGGGGAGTAGATTTTACAGGAAAGAGACAGATGAGCCAGGAGCTGGGACGGGAATGTGAGATGCGAATTTGAGACCGACTTAGATCTACACCACATATAGAGTAGTCGTCAGTTGTGCTTTTATTTTCTATGTAATTTCTATAATAACAAAAGTTTAAATTTTATCAGTTTTTATATAAAGTACTTTGGTTTGTTTTACTTTGTTATTCACTACCTCGGATATTCCGAGATGGTAACAGCTCTATTTACTGAGGATGTCTTGCTAAAGGCTCCTTAATAAATCGGGGTGTTACACTTTCCATTTTTATTCTATCGGTATTTAAAATACCGGTAAGTGTGATTAAAAAGATATCCTCTTTGATTTCACATTTTTGGTGGGCTGCTACTAAGGATTCAAGAACTTTTCATTGGTGTAGCAACAATTTCCTCAGTCTTCCTAAATCTGAGGGGGGCCTTGGCATTCGAAATTTAAATGTCTTCAATCAAGCGCTTTTGGGAAAAGTTTCGTGGAAAATCATGACTGTTAGAAACTCTCTCTTAAGCAAAGTCTTTTTTGCCAAGATCTTCAAGGATAACTCTTTTAATGAAGGCTCTCTTAAAAGTTTGACGGGCTCTTCTTGGGGTTGCCGCAGTATTGCACATGGCGTTAATCTCATTTTGCATAATTTCAGCTGGAAACCAGGCCTACATTCCACTCTGAACATCTGGAAAGCTAAATGGATTAATGGAAAACAACCTCCTTCCTTAACCAGTTTCGATTATCACGTTCCACCTGCTTTTACGGATCTTACTATTAAAGATCTTATTCTCCCGAATATTACTTGGAATAAGGATCTTATCATGGAACTCTTTGAGGATTTTTGGGCTAGACAAATCTTAGCAATCCCGTCATGCAGAACTTCAAAATCCGACTACTTCATTTGGAATGGTTCTTCTTCTGGTGATTTCTCTGTTAAGAGCGACTATGCATGAGGGCCTAAATTTTTTTTTACATACCGCTGCTTCTGAAAAAGATAAAAGTAGATTATCCTTATGCTCACAACGTTTTTGTCGGAAATCTTTATGGTCTTTGCCAGGTCCTAATACGTGGAAAATTGTCCTTTGGAAAATTTTAATAGGCGCTCTCCCGACTAAGGATGAATTTTATAAAAGGAACTTTCCTATTGATCTCTCTTGTCACTTCTGTGCTGATGCTAATGCTTCGGAAACTCTATGCCATCTTTTCAGAGATTGCGACATTACTAAACTTTTCTGGGCTTCTTCGGACTTGGGTTTACGTATCACGGGTGTTGACTCGGTGCCTATTGTTGATTGGATTATTAACTGGATTTTCTATTTGGGAAAAATGGACGACTCCCTTGAGAACATTATCAATTTTCTCTCTATTCTATGAAGCTTATGGGTTTACCGTAATAAGATTTTCTTTCAGGAAACTGTTTTCTCTATCAACGTTTTCTTTAATCTTCATAAGAGTTTAGCCAAGGCCTCCCGTGACGCCTTCACACATTCTGAAAATTCATCTTCTCTCCTCCGAAATCTTTCTCCTCCTTTTGTGGATTCATCCGAAAATGGAGAACCTTTCCATGTTATCGATATCTTCCCTGACTGTCCCTTTATCATTGTTAAAGGAGATGCAAGTTGGTTCTCCTCCTTACAGTGTGGTGGTGGCTGGATTGCTTATGACGCTAGCGGAGTGGAAGTGTCCAGAAAGTCTTTCGCTTTTTCTGCTGAGTCTGCTTGTCAAGAGGAAGCATGGGTCATCTGTGACATTCTTCAGTGGGCTATTAGTTGCAAAGTTCTTCACCTTCGTATTGCTTCGAATTGTCTCCAAGTTTTACTACAGATTGCTGAGGAAGAGAATTATCATCACCAAACCAAGGATCTTCTCCATTTTATTTCGAGTTTTTCCCCATTTTTTCATTGTCTTAGTTTTTCATTCACGCCCCCCCCCCCCCCCCCGCAGTTTGAACAAGGTTGCTCATAACCTTGCGAGATCTGCGGTGGTTTTGTAGTTTTAGATCTTCCCGTTTTACAACTGCCAAAAAAAAGATGGAAATTGTACATATGATACTCCATATACCATAATTTTTAAATTTGTTCATGTAACGTGTATGTTGTTTGTTTTTCAAATGGTCAAGAAAAACAATAATCACTACGCATAATCAATCCAAAGATGCAACAAATCCCTTTATTTTGGATAACAAACCATAATTTAACCTATGATTAACTCTCTAATGAAATTATCTATTTTACCCTTTCTTAATGATACCGGTGCAGTAGTGAGATTTACCTACTGCAAGTTCACTATGGTTTCATTCTCGCTCAATTTTCACGCACAATATCAACTCAACCCCCTGCAATCCTGCCCTCATCTTCTCATTTGAAACAAAATCGTGCTCTCAAACGCCCTATTTTCCTATCCATTTACACAAATTATCTAAAACAACCTCTTTTAAGATCCATCCTTAACTCCAAAATTTATCTCAAATTTATCCAACCATGTGAAATACTAAAGCCTCGTCTCTTGAAAAATTCACCATCCAATGGAAACTAACCCCTACGCTCAACCATATTTTTAAGATTCAAATTTTACTTTGGATCAATGAAGTCAAAATTAAGTTTAATTTACCCATAAAATCAAGGTTTCTTATTATTGTTCATAGTACTTATTTGTTATGCAAATGAAATTTGATTGATAAAATAATTTTATTTCTAATCATTGTCATTGTCAAACTTATTACCTTCCACAAATGCACCCTACTCCTACTTAATAAATGCTATATTTAATATTCGTTCTACCCATGTGATATTTAGTTAATAAAATTATTTCATTTATATTCATTTATCTCATTAATAATACTGATATCCCAAAACCTATCATTCCTCCACCACATTAAACGCTCAAATACATCTAACCAACCAACCTGTCGCAATCATCTTTATTCTCACTCGAAACAACCCTTTGATTCACATATAGAACAATTTAAAATCCAAACCTTTTCAGACGTCCTGCTTTCACGCCCACTTAACTTAATAAGAAATTAAGTACCAAATATGATGCAATCATCCTTATTCAAACCTCAAATAACCATACAACTCGTTATTAGCACCCTTATATATCATAGCTCCAGTACAAACTTAAAATATCCAAGTCACCATATCCCCCTCTCCATTGCAATACTTCATTCAGCTAACAAAAAACTAACATCTACTTTTAAAATCTCATTTTTACATTCTGTAAAGATTAATTTGAACATGATAAAAAAGGCAAAAACCTAGGTTTTGTTTGATAACGACATATTGATCATTGTTTTTACTTTTTTTTTTTTAGAGTTTTTAGCATGCATAATTAAATGTGACACTAACAATAACAAATTATGAAGGGGTTTATCTCATCGTTTATTTTAGTCTTTACATGAGTAAATTTTATATACCGTGAATTATGCATGCACATTTATCACAATTCACAACCATGTACGACCTAGGGTCATTTGGCCTCATGCCTTCAATTTTTTTATCAGAAATCATTACATATTATTTCCTATTTGTAATCTTTACAGGATGTTGTGAAATATCATATTTAACGTCTATATAAAATTAGATAGTATACAAAATTTTATTGCTACCAATTTAATAATAAGTGTACAAATATTAATGAATAATTTATTAATGTTGGATAAATTGAAGATTATTAATTATTTCCTATTTTTAATAGAAAAATTATAAATAATTAATTAATTTTCATTTCTAATAGGAAAATTACATTCATATTTCTAATAGAAAAATTGTAAATAATTAATTATCTCTTAATTCTAGTAGAAAAGTTGTAAATAAATAATTATTTATTAATAGTAGTGTTTTGTAAAAGTTGGAGACTGTCACACGCTTAAGAAAAGCCTCATTTAATTATATATACTAGATTTACTGCTCGAGCGATGCTCGGGCCAATTTGTAATAACTTATGATTGTGAGGTAATGATAGCACTAATTTGTGCTGAATTGAACATATAGAAACTGAACTAAACTTAAAGAAGAGAAAACATTTCTGAGCCGAACTTGTTAAAGCTAAATTGAACTTATAAAAGTTTAACTTTACGAAAAATAGTTATAAGTTGAGCTTAACTTTTTTTTAATTGAACTCGTAATAACTAAACTAAACTCATACGGATTGACAGAATAACTTTATTTTCTAAAATGGACCTCAAGTAAATTACATTTATGATTGTTTTGGCATAAAGTGGAATAGGTTAGGTCAATTGCACTATTAGTAAACGTTCCTCTCAATTAAATTAATATGAGACATCTCATATAATATAGGTGTTAGTTAGGGATTTTACAAATATGTCTTATTTAAATTTTCTTTACGGCTAACAAAACACTATATCACTAGCTTTAACCCGTGAAATTCACGGGCCTAAATTAAAATTTTAAATCAATATAATTAATTATAAAGATGTAATGAATTATTTTTTATATTGTTTTTAATGATATACGACTATATTATATCGTGCTCAAAATTCAAACTTAATCAATGAATATTATTAAGTCGTTAACCATTAAGATGAAGGTATTTAACTTTATTTTAAAAGTATAGTTTGGTTTATATCGAAAATTAAATAATACATTCAACTCATATGATTCTATATACGTAAAAGTTTAGCCTATATAATTGTCATTAACATTAATTTTTAGCGGAAAAACGTGATAGAAGCGATCTCTCCCTGAAACGTGTTATTAAAATACCACTTTGTCCATTTCTTTCCCTTTTATGCATTTTTTTCAATTCTTTTATTTATTTTTTATTGTGCTCAAAACGACTGTTTAATTAAGTATTATTTTTTATAAGCGTGACCATTTTATTTATTATTTAATAATTTATAAATGTTTAATTACCCATCTGTTAGAACACATATCAATTAAAAGTTCGAAAGTTTGTTAAAAACGTAATTTTGTTTTAATTTACTTAAAGATGTTTATACATAAACATATATAAGGAAATACATAAACTATTTCAATAAACAGAAAAACTAATGAAAAAATTGGTAGGTGTACAACCATTTCAATAAGTTATGATCTATTTAAAAAAAAATTTATTGATTTCTGTACAACCAGCTATTAATATTTTTTCTCATCAATCTCTTTTAACATTTTAGTCAATTATTTTACAAATATGGAAATTCGAAAAATATTTCATAAGAAAATTGTCAATTGCCACTGTCATATTTCGAGAATAGTTTGTATGCTTTTTTATATTTGACATATTTCTAAGAATAACTTTGGTGGTATAACTTTATTGGCCACATATAATCTCCATAATTTTAGCATTAATTTTGGATGGAATCTCTATAGTTTTAGAATAATCAAATCCGATCTAATTCCAAAAATCAATATGGTTACTAATCAGAACGTAATATTATTTTTTGGATGAAATATATCGAAGTGGAAATGGAATATCATGGAAGTGCTCTAATAAACTGACACGCCAGCCTTGAATAAAAATCTGTGTTGCCATGTCAACGAGATTGGCAATTACATTTATGATTGTTTTGGCATAAAGTGGAATAGGTTGGGTCAATTGCACTATTAGTAAATGTTCCTCTCAATTAAATTAATATGAGACATCTCATATAATATAGGTGTTAGTTAGGGATTTTACAAATATGTCTTATTTAAATTTTCTTTACGGCTAACAAAACACTATATCACTAGCTTTAACCCGTGAAATTCACGGGCCTAAATTAAAATTTTAAATCAATATAATTAATTATAAAGATGTAATGAATTATTTTTTAAATTTTTTTTAATGATATACGACTATATTATATCGTGCTCAAAATTCAAACTTAATCAATGAATATTATTAAGTCGTTAACCATTAAGATGAAGGTATTTAACTTTATTTTAAAAGTATAGTTTGGTTTATATCGAAAATTAAATAATACATTCAACTCCTATGCTTCTATATACGTAAAAGTTTAGCCTATATAATTGTCATTAACATTAATTTTTAGCGGAAAAACGTGATAGAAGCGATCTCTCTCTGAAACGTGTTATTAAAATACCACTTTGTCCATTTCTTTCCCTTTTATGCATTTTTTTCAATTCTTTTATTTATTTTTTATTGTGCTCAAAACGACTGTTTAATTAAGTATTATTTTTTATAAGCGTGACCATTTTATTTATTATTTAATAATTTATAAATGTTTAATTACCCATCTGTTAGAACACATATCAATTAAAAGTTCGAAAGTTTGTTAAAAACGTAATTTTGTTTTAATTTACTTAAAGATGTTTATACATAAACATATATAAGGAAATACATAAACTATTTCAATAAACAGAAAAACTAATGAAAAAATTGGTCGGTGTACAACCATTTCAATAAGTTATGATCTATTTAAAAAAAAATTTATTGATTTCTGTACAACCAGCTATTAATATTTTTTCTCATCAATCTCTTTTAACATTTTAGTCAATTATTTTACAAATATGGAAATTCGAAAAATATTTCATAAGAAAATTGTCAATTGCCACTGTCATATTTCGAGAATAGTTTGTATGCTTTTTTATATTTGACATATTTCTAAGAATAACTTTGGTGGTATAACTTTATTGACCACATATAATCTCCATAATTTTAGCATTAATTTTGGATGGAATCTCTATAGTTTTAGAATAATCAAATCCGATCTAATTCCAAAAATCAATATGGTTACTAATCAGAACGTAATATTATTTTTTGGATGAAATATATCGAAGTGGAAATGGAATATCATGGAAGTGCTCTAATAAACTGACACGTCAGCCTTGAATGAAAATCTATGTTGCCATGTCAGCGAGATTGGCAATTGCATTAAAGAAATATATGACGGAAGAAAATGACTATTTGATATATTATGTTAATTACGGTCGAGCTAAAAAGTGTTTTTTTTGTTTTTGTTTCCCTGTCACTGAAAGTAAATTGCGTGATGTATTTGGCAAGTAGAATCCGAACCCCTACCTCTTTATTAGAAATATAATTTGGTATATTCTATCCAAATTAAATTTGTTCATATATTTTTGTGGTGACGAAATTATTCATATACTATGTTTTTGTCAAAATTATAATTAAAATAGTTTTTATTGACACTGTTTAGTACGTACTTGGGATGCAGTCCGGATCTCCTTCATGACTTGAAAAGAAATGAACTTTTATTACTTTTAAACGATGCAGATTAAGGCGATGTTTGGTAAACAACATATTGCAAAAAACAAATTTGCATATTTGACCAATCAATATGTTATTTGGACTGTTTGGGAAACAACATATTAAAAGAGTAGATTGGGGCTTCAATATGCTATTTTAGAATATGTTGCTCCCCCAGCATATTCAAAGAGTATATTAGCAAAAATAAAAAATTACCTTTTTACCCTTCAAAAAATATTAAGTCTACTTTTGTTCCACAATTCCTCATTCTCTCCTATTTGCAAAGGTTACGTTTTTTTTCATCTAATTTGTTTTTTCAATTTTTCTAAAAAGTATTCAGTAACATATTCCAGGTGCAGCAAGTCTCTCCTGTGACGGGTATATCCGTCACAAGCTTGGACGGGTCAAATACTACTCATATTGGGTAAATAAGACAAAATAGAATGATATTTCCTAGGTACTTAGCTTTTGTCTTATCTTCATATGTGGGTATTATTTGACACGTCGCAAACTTGCGACAGATATGTCCGTTACAAATGAGAATTTCTGTTCTAGGTGTAATATGTATTGTTTGTTTGTGCTTTGATTTTGCTTAAGTCGAAACTTATAGAGTGACTGATTTCCGTTAAATTTCCATTTTATGCGGTATTTTTGTGGTTATAGCAGTAAGGGAAAATTTTAGGAAGGATGCCTCAATACACCCTACAAGATCAAAATAGGATTATTTGTGGAACACTTTTGTATTACATAATTATATAAGAAGAAATACGATTAGGGATGAAGCTTTTAGAATCATTGATGAAAATCCGGATTTTTTACCTCCAGATCTATTACAAGATGTGACTAATCGTTTCTCGCAACCTACAACGGGTCTTCGGGAACCACAGAAATGTCAACTGTCCGCGATAACATTACTTCTAGTTTGATGGCTAGTAGAAGAAATCAACATCAGTTATTAAAGTTGTTTGTGTGATATATTTTGACAAATATTACTCAATAATTTATTCATGTCCTTTTTTGTCATTTAACAAATGATTGAAATAATCTGCTAATTTAATTCAATTAATTACCAAACATCTTTAACAAATTCTGCTAAATGAATATGCTAGTCAAAACTGCCAACAAATTCTGCTAGTCAAATCTGCTTTTACAATCTGCTTCTGACAACATCAATCCACTGTTTACCAAACAAGCCCTAAAACGTTGGGATGATCTAGTAGATGTATTTATTTCATAAAAGTAATGTTTAAATGAATTTAGAGAGAATATATATATATAATAATAAGAATGTATTAGAGAGGTAACACAAAGAAAGTAATGGAGAGATCCAAATTCCTTGGGATGCATGTGAATTGTTAAGATGGTCTATATAGATAGTACACTGAATAATAAGTCTTGGCATGTTAGTAAAATTGTTCTTATATCCCGTATATACATAATCGTTTGATCATTTTTATAGCACAGTGTACCATGTAGATAAGATGTTTACCTAACAAAAAGATAGGGAGTTATATCATCATTGTGATCATTGTAGGACTAATTTGAAGATTATTAGAACCTTTGTAAGTTCGTGGTGGTTTTCGTGTGCTTTATCTAACGTTGAAAAGTACTTCCTCTGAGTTTTCATGATTGTTCCTATTTCCCTTTTGGTGCGAGTTTAGTGATTGTTCCTATTTTCTTTTTTAGTAATTTTTTTGTGGTCTAAAATGAATTGGGTGTGAGGTAGGATGTTTTGTGTGGTTTAGAATGATTTTCTTATTTTTTGGGTATAAAGTAAAAGGAACAATCATGGAAACTCAGAGGGAGTATAAAATTTGTTGATATGTGACAATTTTTATTTATTAATCGACCCTCTTTTAATATTTATATTTAAAATTGCAAAAAAAAGTAGTACTCTAATATATATAACTCGAAAGTTATTCGAAAAACATGAACCTCTCTGTATTCGCTCCAAAAAAAAGCTCATTTAATAATACAGATAGATAGACTTAATGTATGTGTGATGCACATGCCTAAAAAAATTTATTCTTATTTAAATTTTCTATAAAACTAACAATACACTATAGAATATATCATGAAAATAATAAAAATAATGTTTGATGATTTTTTTTTTAATTAAAATCGCACTAACCCAAATCATTTACGACTAATCATTGTTCTTTTTTTGGTGAAACGTAGATTTTTTTTTTTTTTTTGAAAAAACCCATAAACGGGTTTACGATTCATTACGTAAATCTTCTGCAACCAAAAACATAATATTGGAAGGGACATTCGACATCCATTCCCTACGACCTATCCTCCATGGTTGAACATGAGCCAAACCATGTGCTACTTTATTCACCTCCCTATTAACTGATAACCAAGTTACCGACTGAAATTGAGAACAAAACAACTGGATATCCCTAATCAAAAGATGGAAGTCGCTCCTTCCTTGCTTATCCTGCTTCAACGAGTCAATTACCGTGAGACAATCACTCTCCACCTCAATACAAGTATGTCCCGCCTTCCTTGCTTCCTTCAAACCCGTTAGCACTGCTAGAGCCTCTGCACATCTGACTTCCATTATTTCGCGCATCTGAATCGTATTGCACCATACCAGTGTCCCGTTTTCATCTCGCCCAGCCACTCCAACCCCTGTTCCTACACCCTCGATAACCCCCGCGTCCACGTTGACCTTAATGGCGCCATTCCTAGGCTGCAACCATCGTTTAACAGCCTCCACCCTCTGCCCCATCACCCTTTCACCCTTCACACCAGTTCCTGTTTCCTCTATAATCCCCAGAATGCGTCTCCTAATACCGTCGCTGCTCCGTCTTTCCCCCTCAAACAGTAGCTTATTTCTGGACTCCCACAGCACCCAACAACCCACTACAAAGAGTTCTCTGTCCTTCTTCCCTAGCCGGCACCACATCTCTTCAACCCAGCCTCTACAATCCTCTGACCCAACCTCCTTCAGTTCTCCCAGCCCTAGTTCATCCCAAACCCCTTCAAAGCCTCCACACTCCCTAAACAAATGGGTGGTTGTTTCCATCCTCGCACAACAAACCGGGCAAGCATTATCAGCAGTTCGTATCCTTCTAGCGATATTCGCTTGTGTCGGTAGCGCGTTATTGCATAGTTGCCAGAAAAAAACTTTAATACGCGGCCACACGGGAAGTTCCCATATTCCATTCCACAGCTTCTTCTCGCTTTGATAATCGGACTGTTCTGCCTCATCATTCACGCTAATATTCAGGAGCAGTCTATATGACGACTTCACAGTGTAATTGCCGTCTTTCTCACTATCCCAGCACCAAGAGTCATTAGGTCTCGAATCGCTAATCCGGATTTGAATGATCCGTTCCTGTTCAAACGGGAGGAACAGAGAACGAATTTTATGGGTATCCCACCCATAACCATCTGCACGAAACAGATCTGCTACCACCATATCCGCATCATTATCTCTTAACGGTGAAATAACTCTTCGTGTTTGTGTGTTAGGAATCCAAGGATCCTTCCACACTTGTGTACTCAGCCCATCTCCAATTCTCCTTCTGGCTCCCATATCCACAACCTGCCTTGCCTCCCATATACCTCTCCAGGTGAAACTTGGGTTTCGGCCAACATTCGCTGTCATAAAGGATTTATCAGGGTAATACTTACCCGAAAAAACCCTCGCCATAAGACATTCACGATCTGTTAAGAGCCTCCAGGCTTGTTTACCTAAAAGGGCACGGTTGAAAAGCTTAAAGTCCCGAAAACCGAGTCCTCCTTTGCATTTCGGTGCACATAACCTTTCCCAAGCAACCCACGGTATTTTCCGTTTTCCATTATTTGCTCCCCACCAGAATTGAGACACCAGAGAACGAAGTTCAGCACAAAAATTAGTCGAAAGTTTGAATACACTCATTGCATATGTAGGGATTGATTGGGCCACAGCCTTTATCAAAACTTCCCTCCCCGCTTTTGAGAGTAGCTTCCCTCTCCAACCTTGTAACTTCTTGCTAATCTTATCTCGGATATTGTCAGAAATGGCTTTTTTCGATCTTCCTATTACCGTGGGCAGTCCTAGGTACTTCTCTTGTTGTTCTACCCTCCTGACAGTCAAACACTCAGCAATACTATCCTTCTGATCCTCCCTTGTGCTCTTACTGAACGAGACCGTTGTTTTGTCATAATTTACTCGCTGTCCAGATGCCATTTCGTACCGGTGCAGAATATCTTTCACTTTATTAGCTTCCCTGATATTCGCTCTCACAAACACAATGCTGTCATCCGCAAACAGGAGGTGTGACCCCATCGGTGCAGATCTTGCTATTTGGATACCGTGAAGGGTTCTGTCCTCTGTAGCTTTCCTAAGCAAACTTGACATAACTTCGGCGCATAAAATAAACAGGTATGGAGAAATCGGGTCACCTTGGCGAAGCCCTCGACTTGGTTTAAAACTTTCAGTAGCCTGTCCATTAACCATAACCGCAAACGAAACCGTCGAAACACAGTGCATAACCCTGTTCACCCACTGCTGATGAAATCCCATCCGACTGAGAACTTGTTCCAAAAAAGCCCATTCCACCCGATCATATGCCTTGGACATATCTAATTTGAGCGCCATATGTCCTTCACCATTTCTCGTATTCTTCATATGGTGAAACAATTCGAAGGCGACCAAGATATTATCAGTAATAAGTCGGCCTGGTGTGAACGCACTCTGATTTTCCGACACTATATCCCCCAGAAATCCTTTAATACGATTTGCTAGAACTTTTGAAACCAATTTATACACCACGTTGCATAAGCTAATCGGCCGAAAATCCGCCATTTTATCCGGTGCCTTTTTTTTTTGGAATTAAGACGATATTGGTAGTATTCATGTTATCCGGGAAAGGCTGTCCTCGTAGCACACCGAGCACAGTTCTTACCACCAGAGGGCCGACAATATGCCAATAAGTTTGATAAAAGAGCCCGTTCATACCGTCTGCGCCGGGGGCTTTGAGAGGATGCATTTGTCCAAGTGCACTTACCACTTCCTCCTCCGTATAATCACATGTTAAGTTCGCATTCATATCCGACGTTACACGATCAGCCACTCCATCCAGAAGGCTTTCGAAATTCATAGGCTCAGAAGAGGTGAACAACTTCTTGAAGTAGTTTACTGCCACAGTAGCTATCTCCTCGTCCCCTTCTCTCATAACACCATTTTCATCCTCTATTTTTGCAATAAAGTTGTTTTGTTTTCGCGAAGAAGCTTTTCTGTGAAAGAACTTTGAGTTTCGATCCCCTTCTCGTAACCATATCGAACGAGATCTCTGTTTCCAAAAAATCTCTTCTTGGGCTAGCAGCTTGGATATATCTTTAAGGACTTGTTTCCGCTCCTGTATGAACCTCGAACTCCGTTCATTCTCATTAAGCCACCTCAGCCGGTTCCGTTTCTTTTGTAACAGTTTTAGGATTTTGCCAATCGAAATCCCTTTCCAAGCCTTCAATTCGTCTGCACTCTTTTCTAAAGCTATGTTGAGGTCACCATATCCCATCTCCCAGCCCTTTTTAATTGCTTCTTCACATCCATCCTCTCCCACCCACACCTGTTCAAAACGGAATAATTTTTTCCGACCTCCAGTCAAACCTCTCCTACTGTCCAGAATTAGTTTGATAGGGGCGTGGTCCGACCATTCGCGGTTAAGGTTAACCACCTTAGCATATGGGTTAAGAATACTCCATTCCTCAGAAACAAGCGCCCTATCCAACCTACTTTGTCTATTCGCTTCACCTTCTTGGCCATTATCCCATGTGTAACTATACCCTTCAAAAGGTACATCTCTCAACCCACACTCATCCACCGCATCCCGAAAATTGTTCATTTGCCATTGCGGTCTCGAACCACCTACCATTTTTGTAGAAAACAGAATTTCATTAAAATCTCCCATACATAGCCAAGCTTCATACTCTTGAGAGGCCAAAGTTCGCATCAACTCCCATGACAAACACCTATCCGTCACCGAAGGCCATCCGTAAAAACCTGTAAACCTCCACGAGTTGCCACCTATATTGACGTCAAAATCCATATGATGAATGGACATTGATCGAAGAACACATATCACCTCTTTCCTCCACATGAGAGCTAGACCACCCGAACGTCCTACACTGTCCACCTCCATCCCTGCGTAGTCACCATACACGCCCTAACCCTCCTAAACTCAACTCCACTAAGCTTTGTCTCGCACAGAAATAGAATAGTGGGGGCCTCTCTCCGTATTAAATTACGGAGTCCGCCTACTGCATCGGGGTTGCCCAACCCCCTGCAGTTCAGGCTCAAACAACTCATAAGGCCCGGCGGGGTTGAGTCGTCTCAACCTCCGCCTCAGGTGAAATTACACCCATAACACATTGTTTTTTCCTCTCTCTCCTCTGTATTCATATTACTCCCCTTAGAGTCACCCTCCATATGGCTCCTTTTACCCCCTGTTTACCCTCTGCCCCCACCGTCTTATCATCTCCCCCCTTCCCTCTTACCACTCTCCTCCATTTACCCTTTTCATGCTGCCCTACACCAGCTATATTATCCACCATCATCAGCTCATCCTCTCTGATATCAGCCTGAACCTTGCTCTTGGGCGCTCCCCTGACCTCGTCCCTGACATCTCTTTCTCCGTCCTCCCCAGCCTTATCACCCTCCCTCTGTGCCTCTACATTTGCTAACCACTCATCATCAACCACCCCCTTCATCCTCACCCCACTTATATCTTCATTAGGGTCTTCGACCGAAATCACCAAGTTTTGGTCAGCTTGATCTACGTACATATCCTCCCCATCCTTCTTCCTAATCCCCTTATGTCTAATAGCAATTTGTTGTAATTTTCCTATCATTTCAGCCACTGCCTCATCCTCACGTCTTTTATTCTCCCTCTCAAACTCCACAGTAAGAGATTTAGCACATTTACCCATCCCTTCAGCTATCGTCTTAACCACTTTCCATGGGGAGGCCCTTAAGCCTTCACCATAATTTAATTCTCCCTCCTCATAAGGGCCCTCATCGCAATCCTTCTCGCCATGCCCTAATATCCCACACCCATAGCAAAACGTGGGTAATCTCTCATATTTTACTTCAAAGTTGGTCATCTTACCCCTAGGCAGACATACATTAACCTTAGTTTTTAGAGGCACTCTAATATCATGCACTATCCGTATCCTTACCGCTCTTTCCATCTCCGGAAATGGTGCTTCATCCACCGAGACAAAATTCCCTAATTGCATTCCGAGTCGACGAATGTTCTCCACATTAGATCTTCCCCTAACTGGTAAGTCGTATACCCTGGCCCAGAGCGGTACATGAAAGAGAGGTGTATCCGTCAGTTTACCATCCAACCCCGGTTCATTGAAACACCAAATAAATTTGTCAAAGTGCCACGGCTGCCCCTCGATTATCTTACTTTTATCCTTCTCATCAGCCAATTTGAACAAAAAAATCTTATTCCTGTTATCCAACACATTCCCAATAACTCTGCCTTTTGTATTCCACAATTTCGACATCGTCTCGATCGCTGCTTTGACATTAATCGCTTTCGACGTCCATAGCCTCCCAATTAGCAAATGATCGGCCAGGTTTTCATCCGTCCTCTCATCACCAACATCCCATATAAACTCCTGGTTATCATTCCCCTCCACGTTTTTACCATTAACATTATTCACACTAGGGTTTGTACGTAAAGCCATGTCACAACCCTAAACAAAAGGAACCTACGTCGAAAAAAAAAAAACAAAGAAGAACTGGAGAGAACAACCGGATCAACAAGAGAAACTTACGAGAAAAACCGCAAGAAGAACCTTGAGGGACAAGGAAGGAACAAAGACACGCTAAGACGGAACCCTCATAGAAACCCTAGAGACAGGGCCGTCTCGGGAATTTGGGGGGCCCTGTGCGAGCTCTAGAAATGGGGCCCCTATATAACATTTTAATAAACAATTTTTTTTAAAAAGAACAATTTTTTTTAAAAAGAGGCCTCAATATAACATTTAGGAAACAAAATTTTAGAAAAGAAAGTAAAAAGAGTACAAAATGTAGTTAGTAAGGTTTGAACCTGAGACTTCATGTCTAGAAACCTGATTTCTATCCACTAAGACACTATCTTTGATTGAATATTTAGTGTACTGAATTTATTTATTCTTACTATTATTTTCATTTATGAACCAAAAAATTGGGGGCCCTGTGCGACCGCACGGCCCGCACGGGCCCAACGACGCCCCTGCCTAGAGAAGACTCTTTACCCTCCAATTGCTTTCTAGGTTTCTACTTTTGTTTCACTGGCTTCTCTTTTTAATTAAGCTTTCTTTTAAACGTAGATTTAGATAGTAATAATGCGTCACTCATTTTCGTGAAATGATGAATAGAAACATGTCCCAACACTTACCTTACCATAGTCCCTCGTCTTTGGTATATATCGATAAGAAGACCAATATTGACTTATATGCTTAATTTTTAAAGTGACTCCATGATCTCATGTGGTTTTTGGTGTTACACGGTTAAGAGACTAAAAGTAGGCAACTACATCTCTATGATCTCATGCATGCAATGCCAAATTACCATATCAATTCAAAGAGTTGACATTAGAATTGAAATAGATCAACGGAAGACTCGTGGAAGTCATTACCATCTTTGAAATTATAGAGGATCCTAATTTCAGAATAAATTTAATAGAGTTAAATACCTTGGGAATGGACATTTCATTCTTAAATATAAATTTGGCCCAAATACCTTGTTTGGAGTGTCTAAAATTTTAGAATTCTGATTTGGGCCAAATCTCTCATAATTTGTTAAAAATCCAATTGGGCATAAATCAAATACCATCAAAATAGGTCTCATTTACAAATTATTTGTTTACTGTTCAACAACGATTCTCACAGCTCTCTCAGGACTTTCTCAGTACCCCGCTCCTCTCCACCTCAACACTTCCATGAAAATGAAATTGAGCTTCCATTGATAGGGATTTTGTACAGTTCATCAACGATTCGATCTTTCCTGCGTTCTAGTAAGTTGAATTTTCTTTTAAACTATTAATTGTTTCAATTTGATTTTTAGGGTTTATTTAATCCATAGTATGATCGATTAATTATTGACGTCCTTGAATATGCGTCCTAGTTTGATTGATTTTGTTTGTTTTATTTGATTAATTTGTTGCTGCGTCTAGTTTTATTTGATTAATTTATTGCTGCGTCTAATTTGTTGTTGTGTCTAGCTTTAATTGATTGATTTTGTTTGTTTTACTATTAGATTTCTCTGCTGACTCCGTTACAATATACTCCATTAATTTGCTGATGGTGATAATTTTTCATTTGCGAGTAGAGTAAACTGTGGCTAAAAGCAGGGACTTCCATAATTGAACAAGCTTCCTGTAATTTCGACACCGGCTTCTCACTAATATGTGCTGATTAGTGTATATGCTAGATTTATACCAGTAACTAATTCCCCTGCCAATTTACGTCTCGTCTTTAATCGTTCTTATTTTATGTCTCTGGTTGATATGTGAGAGTTGTATATACATTCCTTTCAACAGTGGGTTTGGTTAAAGTAAGGAGTTAATAATATTCCCATGTTTAGTATCTTTTGGCAAAATTCAGCCTATCAAGATTTTTTTTTTAATTTTGGTGTTGTTTAGTTCAGAGTTCAAACTCTTGGTTGCAACATTCAGCCGATCAGTCCTTTAGTAGTTATCAGAGTTAGAAGCTTTGCGTTAGGATTTGTAATGCTCTTATATTTCAGCATAAGATGCTCTTATTTCAGTATTATTATATACATCTTGATCAATAGAAATTGTATAATGGGTAGCAGTGTAGCACATTCCTATATACCAGCTTGTATACATTTTTTTAAACTCCTTCGTTGAGCCTCTGCTGTCTTGTCATGCCACATTTTCTTTGAATGAATATGTGTTGCTGTTTGAATGAATACTTGAATGTTGGGTCTGAAAATGTTACTACACCTTATTTTGGGTTACAAATTTCAGGCCAACCCAAGTGCAAGATCATATTCAAATAAGTCCTATCGATCATGGGGAGGACATTTGTGTGTTGGTTGGGCCGGATCGGGCTGTTGGTGATGGAGGAGAGCATCATGAAGAAGGTGTGAGTTCAAGTGTGGATACTAATTCAACTAGCTCTAAAGATAAGCAAAAACGAGATAATTTAGTTGAGGTTGTGCCTAGCGTTGCAGACACTCAGAAGTTAGGCTCAAAGTCATTCCGACTTTGGGAGGAAAAGAGGTTTATGCTGAAGTTTATAATGTGATTGGCATCTTCTGTCCTCAAGTTTTGAAACCGTGAGTATGTTTGTGGAGTTTCCGATAAAGTTTAAAGTGCTCAAGGAACTTCCGGACGACCAAAAGTTGGATTGGATAATCCTTTGTCTTGATGAGCCTAGAGCGATGTAGTTGAAATCGAGGAGTGATAACTTTTAAAACTTTAGTATTAGTAGTTTTTTATGCCATAATTGTAAATTTATGGTCACCGGATTTTATTTTTATTTTTTATGTTGAAACTTTTTGTTTAAATCTTGAAATATGTATTAAAGCCTTTGAAATGTATTTGAGTACAAATTTGAATTTCCAAATCCTATGTCTTGCCAAACACCGAATTTGGATTTCAAAATGCAGAATTTCAAATTCTTTATTTCCCAAACAAAGAATTTGGATTCATAATCCCTAATTTCACATTTCTAATTTGAAAGTGGGGTTTCAAAATGAAATCTCCGTTTCCAAACGCTACCTTAATAGAGTTAAAATTGTCTAAGACTACTTAATTCTGTCGCAAGTAAATAATATTATTCTTCGTAAATATCTTTAGCTCAAGAATATTCTAGCAATCGTACACTAAAAAATTATAATTTCCTTTACCGATGTTTTCCTTATCCTGGGTGCATAGTTTCCATCCTGGGTGCATAGTTTTCCACGTACACTTCCTATATCCTTGAATACAATCCAAATGGCCGTTGTAACACCTTGTATTACTCGGACAAGGTTCACATGAATATGCAAGTTCACAGTGGCTGAACTTGACAAGATACACGATAAACTTTTGATGGTTACTTGATATTTTCAGCAGACTCGTTAAACACTCGACTTAATATTGTACCTGAAAATTTAAACCAAATTGCAATGTTAGAAACAATATAAAGATATGATGTGGCATAAATACATAATATAAACAAACATATTATTAGCAAACAATTATCATACAAATCAATATAACAAAGAAAGAGTTCATACGGGGTAGCTTATAGAAAAATTAAAGCATAGACGTGAGATTATGTTGAAAGCGTTTCAATTGTTTTTGGAAGTTGGATCTCTTTTATATTGTTATTTGATAGCATTGGTAACCTGAAATTCTAGAGTTACAGAAACACAAACACTTATTACTAAATTTTTATCTTATTTAATTACTTTCCTTATGTTTTCTTTCAAACTTTAATTTCTTATTATAATAGCAAATTTGGTCTTTTTTTATGCTTATTTCGAAACCTCTTATTATATATATTATTCAACCAATCACATCGTTCGGAAAAAGCTTTCTTTAATAATATAGATAGATATTGATTCTCATAATATGTGTACAATTGTAAAATTTACTCTTACAACTTTCAATTAGAGTAACTAGCTTTTGTATCCGTTCAAATGGACGATATAGTTTTGGTATTTTAGTACTTGATTTATTGTCTATGTTGTCGTTTTTTATGCGTTCTAAAACATTGGACCTATTTTTATCAACAAACGGGTGAACATCTAAGTTTTTTCCTTATTAGATAACTTTTTCTGGGGAAAATAGAGGTAAATTAATGTAAACATGTAAAAGTTAAATTATACTCCCTCTGAGTCTGAGTGATTGTTCCTGTTTCCTTTTTTATGCGAGTTTAGTGATTGTTCCTCTTTCCTTTTTTAGTAACTTTTTTGTGGTCCAAAATCAATTCAGTGTGGGGTAGGGTGTTTTGAATCATTTTCTTATTTCTTGTGCATAAAGTAAAAGGAACAATCACTCAGACTCGGAGGGAGTAGCTTATTTTCGTCTTGTTAATTAGACTAAAATTACATGTTTATTATTTTTTGTCCCGCATCCTTTTGCTCCTCTTGATTTACTTTGACTAAAAACTCTAGAGGAACCATAGTAGACGAGGCCCTCTCTAGTGCATTTCCCTTTAAACTGATAGCAACTCAGGTCAGCAAACCCCTCTCTTTGCTTGGTTTATCCTATCCAGTCAGACACTCTTCTCCCACCTCTTGCTCCTTATTTTTGACACATTTCTCCTTCCCACCCATAGCCAGCTCATGGTCCACATTAACTAAAGCAGAGCTGGTAGAGACCAAATCAATAGCATTCTCAAACCTTGTGTCTAAGGAATCTCCTAACTCCGTCTCAACTATTAAGTCCACCCATTGTTGCAGTGGTGGTCCACTACCAATACTATCTCCATAAGCTTCAGTAGAGGATGAAGAAGATAACATGACCATAACTTGGGCACCAGACTCGTTTCTTTCTCCTAAACTCTCAATCTCACCTTGGACCTCTTCAGTTCCCTATATAGCTTGTATCAGAGCATCCCTTTGTTGAATGTGATGGACACTCCCCCCCTCATAGTGGTAAGAGATAAGAATACCACCAGGAGAAGGGTCAAATGTTTGATTATAACCTCTAGCTTCGTCTTTTACTCTAGCCTATACATGATTCCTCTCCAATCTATTGATAATACTTAATTGAATACGTTGGTTCCTATCCACCAGATCATTTCCCTGATCCATACCCATGAAAATTGCATATGAGTCTCCTTGGAACTGCAACATATCTTGTGGACATCTTCTCTCAGGAATATCCCTAGCCTCTCATTTTTCCCATGCACTATGAAGCCTCTCTTACTTCTTCTTCTTCATCTAACTAACCCCCTAACCCTAGAGCTGGAGGTGCTTGGATAACACCTTTCCCTCTAACTACCCACGTTAACCCCTATCCTTGAAACCTAACCCCCTCACCTGGATCTTGGAAGTCTGTCATAGCCACATCTCCCTCCATATTACATGTCCCATTTTCCTACCCAGAGTCCGCCCTCTTACTTGATTCACACCCCATTCCATATGAAATACTACTGAACCAACAAAGGGTTGCTCAGTCAAAACAAACTTTATGCGTCGAACTACCCTGTCTCCAGGAGTAGTTCCAATACCAAAATCAACTAGTCTCTCTGGACCCTCTCTTTCCTGCCTATTACCTGAACCAAACCTATGAGCATCAAACCTAATCTTCGAGGATAAGTATCTTCCTGTTGACGGAGTTGCCCTTAAGTCCAGATTAAACATGGTATGTGTGCCGTGAGCCCGAAAAAATAGCAAAATCTTTCGCCACTGTTCTGTCAAGCATACCATTGACGTCAGCCATTATACTCATAAGACTCTCCCTGCACTAAGACCCATTGTGCCTCACCTTCCCATATTTGATACAACATTTAAAAATTTCCTCATATTTGAATTGTATCCAGAGTCGTTGTCCCTGGTCCAATGTCACAAAAAAGCCTGTCATCAATGTTTCACTGAGGTTGATCCAGACCTTGATACGAATGTAGTCATGCTCATGAACCAGGAAGGCCTCCACCTAAAACTGCTGACTAAAGAATTTTCCCGCCACATATGCCATGTGCTAGTTTATGTACTCAAATGGTAAACCACATACCCTTACTCAAATCGCAGCATGAGGAAACCTCATAGTTCTTGGCACATGATTTGGGAAACACCTAGCAAACACCAGCACAACCCCATCCGTAACACCCCGATTTATTAAGGAGTCTTTAGCAAGACATCCTCAGTAAATAGAGCTGTTACCATCTCGGAATATCCGAGCTAGTGAATAACAAAGTAAAACAAACCAAAGTACTTTATATAAAAATTGATAGTTTTTAAATTTTGATGTTACAAATACTACACAGCGGAAACTAAAGTACATATGATAACTAAAAAGTATGTGATCTACATCTAAGTCGGTCCATCCAAGTGCTCACGCCATCCCATGCTCCCACAGCACCATCTTTCCTGTCAAACTGCTCCCCATCACGGATCATCACAGGTGTCACACGAATACACAGGGTCAACCACGAGGTTGAGTAAGTAAAATAGATAAAACATAAACACAACAGAACTGCACATTCCTCCATCTCCATATCATACAATCTACCACCTCACCTCCATCACACCACACCTTCCATCACACCACATCTCCCATCACACCACACCTTCCATGGCCATATCACAAGTCCCATATCACAAGACCCATATCACAAGCCCCGTTCTCCACAGTAACCAATAATAATCAACAATCCAAAATATATTCACAATCAGTTACATCAGTCTTATAGTAAGCAACACATATACGTCATGTCAATAACACAACCACGTATATATATATCCCCTACCTCAATTTGCAGAACGACAATCGAACAGCTGCTAGAATTATTCCACGCGAAAACTGTCACCTAAACATATAATATTTAACGATCAACAACCCATACTAAGCCCTATACTTAAAATTGTAACAAGGTGTCGAATATATTAACTTTCTAAAATTGGAAAGTTTCCAAAATAAAAACTTTCCCCAAATAGCAACTTTCTAAAAATAGTAACTTCCCGACTTGTAAGGTCCCATAAAAAATACAACATTTGAAATTACCAACATTATTAGATATATAATCACTAAAATAATAATAATATAATAGTAGTAATATTACACGCATTACAAGTAATAGATAAAATAAATCAACCAATTCACGCGTATTACAACAGCCCCCACGAACACACCACCCTCCTGACCACCCAGTTTCACAGCCCGGTCGAACCCCCTTCCACCGCTTACTCCATCACCTCACCACCGTCATTGACACCCCTGAACCACGGTGTATCCCCTGACACATACCACTACCCTGGACTCCACCCCAGCAGCCCTCAACACCAGCCCCAAAGCACTCGGGTCACAACCACAATCACCGATCCCGTAATCCGTATTTCCCTTCCTACAAACCCGCCCCCAACACCACCTGTTAACGCCACCATCACCACAACCAACCACCACCCTTGAAACCTCGCATCCCCCACTACCCCCTGGTGCCAACCACCAGTCTTCGACTTCACTCACCCCTCTGAACAACCACTCGCAAACCCGCTGTACCATGACTCCCTGTTCTGAAATTTTGGAACAGGCTGTCAAAGCAGCCTCCTCCGGCCACCACACGCCACCTTACCACCACCAACGCCACCTAATAACCCACCACTCTAGCACCCATGACCCCATGACCAGAAATAGACCAGAACATGAATGACTAAGCGAAACTAAAGCCATAGAATACAACACGCAACTACACAAACAGAACAGAGTATGGTGTTCGTGTTTCTGTCGAAATTCACGGCCCTTGTGTGGCTGTCACGGTGGTTCTAGGATAGTCTAATGATGATACACATGTTGAGGGTACTACATAGTTTACTCTAGACCTGATTATGCTATGTCGAAGGTCCAACAAGAGCGAGAAAGAACGTGTAAAACTTACTAGATGCGCAGGGATAAGGACGATACGGTTGGTGGTTGTACTGCTTCTTCTCCAATCCCACGGTGGCTCCTTGGGTGTGAAGGTATGAAGATGGTTAGGGTTTCTACCTTGCTTTGATGGAGGCAGACTTCTTGTGTCGATGAAGGCAGATGTCAGGCGTGGGGATTAGGGTTTTTGTTTTAGATTGTAACATGTCGATGGATATAATTAGTTTATACTTACGGGTCGAGTTTATACTTATGGGTCGAGTTTATACTTAATACGGTTTTCTCATAACATAAATCGATCATAGCCCCAGACCCATAACGCAAATCAACCCATTATATCAAGTATATCATGTTCTCGACTTGTGACATTAAATTAACGTATGTTGTAAATAACATAATTATTATAACAACTAGTAGATACGTATCGAATAAAATACAATTATACATCGTCTCGATAATTAATATAAAACAACCCATTATTACGAATTAATACAAATATGGGGTATTACAGTCATTCCCCCTTAGAAATGAACTTCGTCCCGAAGTTCACCATTCCATGGCCAACAAATTGGCCACCATGCACGTAACAAACACAAGGTGTGACATCATGTAGCATCAAGAACCAAATAAGGGTACTTTAAACACGAAATGTTACATTCTACCCTTGTTAAGAAAACTTTGTCCCCAAAGTTTAACGTATAACGAAGCTAAAGGAATACTTCACGAAGCACAATAAATGCATAACATGAGTGATCAAGTTCATCAGGTGTATTCAAACAATCACGACACACCACTTAGCCATGTCCTAACAACCAACCATATCATAAATCATCAAGATTTTACAATCTCATCCTCCTTAAAACATGGTTACGTCCCCGTAACCCCATAAAAATTCTAGCTCAAAACCTGTCTTACTCATTACGTTACTCATAAAGTCTTGGTCCAAGGGACCAAGTATCGTATTCTCCTCGTCGAACTAAAGGCCAAAGAAAAGGGGTGAGTGAACTGGCGGAATAAAACCGCCAATCAATACTTCCATATCAATATCAATTTCGAATCCTGAATATAATTCAATAACCAAGGTCACACTGGACCGTTATCACAATATGGCACAGCGGCCTAATCTCAATCTCCATCTCAACATCAGTATCGATATCGTCAAAGGTTCCCAGAACCGTGCTCAACACTTAAAGTACGAACTTTAAGCTACTCACCCACAAGTTAAGGTCACAGAGGACGAAAATAAGGAAAAGAATGCAATACTAATTATCCGCAACCAATATATCAATCCCCTGTATCCGTATACTCCAATTCGGTCGTAAACCAGCAATAGAATAATTCTCTAAATAAAAGGACCATTAATGTCTCGTAACATATGAACACTACGATATATACAATAAAATTCACATTATCAATTTCTCAATAATTATCAACATATAAATAGTCACCAAAACATGTCAGCTTGAATAATTAATGAAGTGCATAGGATCGCTAAATCAATTAGCACACACACACACACACACATATATATATATATATATATATATATATATATATATATATATATATATATATATATATATATCCCCGGACAAGAATAAGAATGATAAGATCGGTAGAATTATGTTAAGCAGCCAAAACAGAATCACAGCAGCTAGCTAACACACATATATCCTTGAAATTTTTACACAACTTAACATATTTACCCTAATGTAGGCCATCAGCAACTCCTAGTTCATAATTGACAAATTAAGACCTTCCATGCTTATAATCATATTATCGAAGCAAAGTCATATTTAAAAGTCATATTTTGGAAAGGCATAAGGTAAACTTAATCAACGTATTTAGACATGGAGCATTGACATGTCTCACGAGGTATACATCAATCATAGGCTACAAGACCGCTTAACATTCCTAGATATCAATCAGTTAAAATCACTCAGTTGCAATTCCCATCTACTCACATTACATCATTTATCATGAAACTATTCATACATATGTCTTATAAAATAAAAGGTTTATATAACGCGCATCAATTAACATTCGGGCAGAATTTCGTCGACACGTAGCTACAGAATTTGTCAAGTTGCAAACAATCATTCTAATGATCAAACATCAAGCACAATCATCATAATTCTCAAACATCAAGCTTAAACATGGTTTATCACGTTGAAAACATTTTGAAACGTTTGAAACATTGAAGCGATAATTTGTGATCATTTATAAATACGAATCAAAAGGTAACAAGCTACAGATCAAAATAAGGCTACACGGGGACATTCTGACTCTTCTTTACTAAGACGTTGTTCTTGTTGCTCATGAATTATGAAAGTTTTTAACGATAAAAGTAAACGGATTCACAAGACTAGTAATTCATATTTCATATGTCAGCCAATTAATAATTCCAATACATCGTGATCATATTTTATACATATCATTATGCATCTCACTTTATGGCATAACAGTATACATGAAAAGTTATAAAGATTGTTATCGCAGAGACTAGACAAGGATATACCATCAATATAAGAAAGACCATCAACAAGATTCACATTGTTCAAATAGTCACAATTACGTATAACAAACACATTGTTACATAACTTTTACTCATGACATCGTGCTAATAAGCTTACTAGTTACATTTCATTCGATAAACATGGTATTAACATCACACACGAATATCACATCATTATTTTGAGTCATATCACTAGAAAGTAGGAACGTTGGTATAATTGAAACTATTTTATATATAAACAAGCATGATGACGTTATCATATAGTAAGGTTCATATTCATATCATATGCCTACTATTCATGTTACTAATGCTATATCAGGATATCACGGAATCACATCACATAATCCACATTTGACTAAACTTTTATATGAACTTACATATCTCACAATTCACCAATTAAACATTATGCAACAACTTACAAAAATCATAATCAAATAACAGCTTAACTAACGTGCGCGCGATTATAGTTTTTAGAAAATATGGGAAATAAGCTAAACAGAGGAAATTATTTACTTCAATCTTTTTACAACTCAATCGGTCTGGACAAGAACTTTACAGCAATTCAACAGAAAATTCGGCAACTTGCAAAAATCACAATTAAATAGTGGCTCGTTACGATTTTACATGGCATATCATTTTGAAAACGCGAACACATATTCTGAACAGTAGAGTTGAGTTTATGCATAACAATCACCAGGTTTTTAAATGATTTCTTTCACTCAGAACATAGGTCGTTTTAACATGAACCCAAAAACATTGGAAAGCTAATTCAGAAGATTATCATACATAAAATTTTCATACATATATGGAGAACACCTTTTAAATGGCAGCTCTCGCAAGCAAAGTAACATTCTGAAAATTTATCAAAATTTGTGTTCCTTAAAATCACTTCCCACTATTACATTTAAATATAACCATTATTTTTCCAAAAAAACATGTTGACATGTCATTCGAAGCGTTGGAATCACATTGTACCAAATTAACTTCATTATTTCAAACCGAAATTGTCATCTACCAGACGGTAAGATTGCGAATTTGAGAAATAGCATCACGAAATAATTCAATAGTTACACATGTATGAACAATGCATTAGTTCCTACTATTGTAACAGTCACAACATAATAGTATGTAAATATATATAACAGAATCACCAGGTGCCACTTATAGAAACATGACTCTTTACTAAACTAATTGGGTGTCAAAAGAAATTGCCATATATACTTTAAGTACGATCTATGAAACACACCACCCTAGAGTACTCATGGCTTGGGGTAACACATTCCGCATTTCACTAGACATGGATTGCTAAAGCAATTAGTAAAATAATAACAATCATAAATCTCAAATTCCGATCACATTTGCCTAGTAAGCCCATCAGTAAACTCTTTCAAAGTATAAGGCATGCAAATAAGAAATGTATACACACATAGAATAATAACAGACAGTTCTCAACAGGCACGTCATCCGGTTCGGTCTACTAGCTTTACCCATGAGACTTAACTTGGTTCCACATCCTATAACGACATGGCATAGTTAGCTCTACTAACCATTCCAGTCAATCATGATCATATCTCTCCTACATCTATCATTTTAGGTAGCTATAGCTCATCAACTCATCACACATATCATTATACTATATCTCTACCTAACGGTTCAGGGATCATATAGCCGCATGCATATCACAATATACAAGTAAAGCTCATATTCAAAAGCTCTTGTCCTCAATACCAGAAATAATATATCTCAATCAACATTCAACATCAATCTCATGATTCGCTGTATATATCACCAACCATATTTCACATCATAACTTACCTCATTCCTTCCCCTGCAAGAACGTTAGTACAAGATAACTAGGTCACTATATAATCTACCCCACTCTTCAATTACTCTCATTGGGTTCCAAGACAGAACAGAAAGGGCCCAGGTTTGGTGTGAGGGGGCCCCTAACTCATCCCGTTCCTTTTTTGAGCTCCTATCAGTTTCATCTCGGGGTTCATTTTATTTGACTCTTCCTACGTTCATTATTATTCATTTGGTTTAGGCCTGAGGATCGTTCTTTCTGATACCACTTTGTAACACCCCGATTTATTAAGGAGCCTTTAGCAAGACATCCTCAGTAAATAGAGCTGTTACCATCTCGGAATATCCGAGGTAGTGAATAACAAAGTAAAACAAACCAAAGTACTTTATATAAAAACTGATAATTTTTAAACTTTGATGTTACAAATACTACACAGCGGAAACTAAAGTACCTATGATAACTACAAAGTATGTGATCTACATCTAAGTCGTTCCATCCAAGTGCTCACGCCATCCCATGCTCCCACAGCACCATCTTTCCTCTCAAACTGCTCCCCATCACGGATCATCACAGGTGTCACACGAATACACAGGGTCAACCACGAGGTTGAGTAGGTAAAACATATAAAACATAAACACAACAGAACTGCACATTTCTCCATCACCATATCATACAATCTACCACCTCACCTCTATCACACCACACCATCCATCACACCACATCTCCCATCACACCACACCTTCCATGGCCATATCACAAGTCCCATATCACAAGACCCATTCTCCACAGTAACCAATAATAATCAACAATCCAAAATATATTCACAATCAGTTACATCAGTCTTATAGTAAGCAACACATATACGTCATGTCAATAACACAACCACGTATATATATATATATATATATATATATATATATATATATATATATATATATATATATATATATATATATATATATATATATATATATCCCTTACCTCAATTTGCAGAACGACAACCGAACAGCTGCTAGAATTATTCCACGCGGAAACTGTCACCTAAACATATAATATTTAACGATCAACAACCCATACTAAGCCCTATACTTAAAATTGTAACAAAGTGTCGAATATATTAACTTTCTAAAATTGGAAAGTTTCCAAAATAAAAACTTTCCCAAAATAGCAACTTTCTAAAAATAGTAACTTCCCGACTCGTAAAGTCCCATAAAAAATACAACATTTGAAATTACCATCATTATTAGATATATAATCACTAAAATAATAATAATATAATAGTAGTAATATTACACGCATTACAAGTAATAGACAAAATAAATCAACCAATTCACGCGTATTACAACAGCCCCCACGAACACACCACCCTCCTGACCACCCAGTTTCACAGCCCGGTCGAACCCCCTTCCACCGCTTACACCATCACCTCACCACCGTGGTTGACACCCCTGAACCACGGTGTATCCCCTGACACCTACCACTACCCTGGACTCCACCCCAGCAACCCTCAACACCAGCCCCAAAGCACTCGGGTCACAACCACAATCACCGATCCCGTAATCCGTATTTCCCTTCCTACAAACCCGCCCCCAACACCACATGTTAACGCCACCATCACCACAACCAACCACCACCCTTGAAACCTCACATCCCCCACTACCCCCTGGTGCCAACCACCAGTCTTCGACTCCACTCACCCCTCTGAACAGCCACTCGCAAACCCGCTGTACCATGACTCCCTGTTCTGAAATTTTGGAACAGGCTGTCAAAGCAGCCTCCTCCGGCCACCACACGCCACCTTACCACCACCAACGCCACCTAATAACCCACCACTCTAGCACCCATGACCCCATGACCAGAAATAGACCAGAACATGAATGACTAAGCGAAACTAAAGCCATAGAATACAACACGCAACTACACAAACATAACAGAGTATGGTGTTCGTGTTTCTGTCGAAATTCACGGCCCTTGTGTGGCTGTCACGGTGGTTCTAGGATAGTGTAATGATGATACACATGTTGAGGGTACTACATAGTTTACTCTAGGCCTGATTATGCTATGTCGAAGGTCCAACAAGAGCGAGAAAGAACGTGTAAAACTTACTAGATGCGCAGGGATAAGGACGATACGGTTGGTGGTTGTGGTGCTTCTTCTCCAATCCCACGGTGGCTCCTTGGGTGTGAAGGTATGAAGATGGTTAGGGTTTCTACCTTGCTTTGATGGAGGCAGACTTCTTGTGTCGATGAAGGCAGATGTCAGGCGTGGGGATTAGGGTTTTTGCTTTAGATTGTAACATGTCGATGGATATAATTAGTTTATACTTATGGGTCGAGTTTATAATTATGGGTCGAGTTTATACTTATACGGTTTTCTCATAACATAAATCGATCATAGACCCAGGCCCATAACGCAAATCAACCCATTATATCAAGTATATCATGTTCTCGACTTGTGACATAAAATTAACGTATGTTGTAAATAACATAATTATTATAACAACTAGCAGATACGTATCGAATAAAATACAATTATACATCGTCTCGATAATTAATATAAAACAACCCATTATTACGAATTAATACAAATATGGGGTATTACACCATCCATGGTCACATATTCCAAAAGATTTTCCTTGTCCAAATCCTCGTCAAAATGGAAAACTTACAGTTCTCCCATCCTGAAGCATGAGACATTTTCCATTGTTCTCCACTTCAACCTTATAACTTTATTAATCTTTTCATCTTCAAATAACCTATAGTCAATTAGGAACCCGGTAACACATTTTCTCCAGAACTCCCTGGACCTGCCAAGTTCTACCGAATCCACATTCACCACTCCCCCCGGCCTTAGATACCTCCATAAGTTGACAAGTATAAGATTGTTGTTGTTAAACACAGTAGCACCCTGTGAGTGCTCAGAATTATGTTGCACATGATTATGATGTTGTTGTTGAAATCCCTTTTCATTACCATCCACTGCTGAAGGAAATCGAATTTCCAGAAAAATTATCATATCTTATATGAAGGTTTTTATTTTAGACATAAAAATAAAAACAAGATCTTATGCATGCAAGTTAGAATTCGAAATCTTACATTGCGGAAAATGGTATAATGGGCACGGTTTTGGTCACCTACCAAAAACCGTTCTTGAGCTTAAAAGAAAGGATGATTTTCGATACCTCAAGTGTAGAAGTCCTCCTTAGATAGCACCCAAGATGTACCTGAAAAATACCACTAATAATCTTATTAATAAGTAATATACTAATATGAGTAATATTTTCTACACTAGAAAATATACCAAGAAAAAGATTATATTGATTAAGAGGATATTAAGATGAATATGACCAACTATCAACATAAAATGAACTAGTGTGTTTGAGTGTAGTGTGCACAACTTATAAAGAGAAAACTCTTTCTCTTCTTGCATGGTGGTCGGCCCATTCACAATGGGAAAGAGATATTTTCTTTTTCTCTTTTTAATAAGCACAAGTCACATCTTGTCATATGCCTAAAAATATGTAATGATCATTTATCTTATTCATAATAAGAAAAATAATCATAACATAAAACACCAATGCATACATACATACATTACACGGCACCCACATATAAAATGGGTTTCATTTTATGTTTCACATTTTGTCAATTGTAAAATGTCACAATTGTGACATATCACATGCTATTATGACATTAGGTAATTAAAATATGTATTCAAACGGCTTAAATACAATTTCTTATTTCTTAAATAATACTTAACTTTAAGTACCAATTACCAATTCATTATGTAAAACACGTCATTTTATTTCTCGTGAAAAATGATATACAACCCTTTTGTAATCATAACCTATCGATAACCCTTATCGATAAAATATATGATAACATTTATCAAGTATAAAGTAATTACTTATTTATTATAAACGAATCTCATATAATCATATTATCAAGAGAAACGTACCTCTTATTAATCTCGTTCATATTAGGGCATTAATAAATTCATATCGTATACGAATTATTAACCTTAATGATTTCGGGCAACATCCTTTAAGTGTGACCTTAAGGAATCAACTAATCACCACCATCACATGACGATAATGTCATACTATTTATAGCCAATCATTACCAGAAAATGACGATCAGTCGACTTTATAATTTATCATCCCTTCCATATTCAGTATATAAATATACATGAGATTTTATGATTTTATAATATTAATAAAATTATGTGATCGCTATTGTCGAGAACACTTATCCCAACAATCTCCCACTTGTCTGATACAAGTGTGCGTGTCACCAATTCTCTTGTCCTATTACAATCTCCCACTCAATGCAAGGCATCATCACAGGTCGTACTTGGAAGTGATCATATCTAGAGTGGTTTTTCTCAATCTGGAGATATTAACTATTTTGATCGGAACTATCTATACTAGATACCTTCCGAGCGTGGCCACACATTTCCAGTTAAATGTTCCTCGAGTGGCTTTGAGATTTTGAACAACCCTGACAATGGGTGGACAATTCCTAATCGCCCCATTCTTTTCGGCTAGCCACTGCCCATCATAAACCAAAAAATGCCCTTATAAACTCCATTTACGAAGGTGTTAGGACAAAAATCAAAGTTACTTTGAAGCTGTGCTCCCTTAGCGGAATAATCACTAGTCTAAGAATCGACTCATTCAAAATATGGTGGTAGCTCCCGCCACGACCAGACAATTTATATAAATATAAATATTTGCCATAGCTCTATTAAAAGCGGTCACACATAGTGTTTTTAACCGTCTGTCTATGTGATCGACTAGTCATCCCATATGACTCTATGACACATTGAACTTGTCATCAATCACCTCACAATCTAGTTATCTCGATACGTCACCTCATGGTGGTAACTAGGGACAATTACAATGTCAATCATAGTTTACTTTAATGGGGTTCAAAGCTTGTCTCCAAAACCCATTTGGATATGACAAAGTAATGGAAAAAGTTATTTAAAACTCAAAATGACAAGTGCGATTATCACATCTGAGTGGTCAATACCTTATTACCACTCAATGTACATAATCTTAAGTGTAACTCTACACTTGCAATAAAGTGTCTAGGTTTTCAAACCTTTTTATGAATTGCTAGATTTCTTCATGTTCACGTTATCACCCATAACACTTGAACACTTCCAAATACATTTTTAGGCTCTTACCTAGACTTAAACTCTTTATGCCAAAAGAGGCAAGTTATTTCATAACTCATGATACAGTTACATTGGACCATGGAACTCATAGCTTCAAGGTATACAACCCAATCACCATGTTGTCCATGTACTTGGTATATTTTCTAGAATTTTGTAATGACGACGTAACACTCTTACTAGTCATGTAGACCGTGTATTAAATCAAGGTTGGCCTTGGATTATAACAAATCCTTGAGTTCGAAAACTCTAGTTCTCGTGTAAACCCTTCACATGTAACTAAGTTTTCTTTCCAAGACTCTTGAATATCCATCGATTCTACTTGAGAATTCATGACGATTTTTAATGGCTCAATCCTTTAACACATTATGCTCTTAGCATGTCATTCATCATGGACTTGGTCATTCTTGTTCACATGAAAATGCAAATGGCGGAAACATTGCAACTCGGATCATGTGAACACGAGTATAAAAGTTCGATAAATGACCATGACCCTCTCATGGTAATTCTATCTTCATCTCCATGAATAACCTTCATATCCTTTAAGGTTCGATAAATGACCATAACCCTCTTATGGTAATTCTATCTTCATCTCTATGAATAACCTTGATATCCTCAAAAGGAATAAGATGCCACTATGATCTCCATTAAACATCCCATGTTTAATTAGATCCATATAATGTTCATTTCTTTCATCTAGAATTGAAAACTTAAATATTTCCTCGAAATACATCCTTGTCATTCTCAATGACCAATGAGTTTGATGATGAAGACTCTCACTGAACTTTATGTCTCATCCGGAATTTGGAAAAACTCTTAACACTTCTTACAAGTATATCTTTGTCATTCTCAATGACTAATGAGTTTGATTCCTATGAGGCTATGATGATAAGCACAAGTATATCCGAAATTTTCTTTTTTCTCTTTTCAATAAGCACAAGTCACATCTTGTCATATGCCTAAAAATATGTAATGATCATTTATCTTATTCATAATAAGAAAAATAATCATAACATAAAACAACCGTGCATGCATACATACATTACATGACACCCACATATAAAATGGGTTCCATTTTATGTTTCACATTTGGTAAATTCTAAAATGTCACAATTGTGACATATCACATGTTATAATGACATCAAGTAATTAAAATATGTATTCAAACAATTTAAATACAATTTTTTATTTATTAAATAATACTTAACCTTTAAGTACCAATTACCAATTCATTATGTAAAACACGTCATTTTATTTCTCGTCAAAAATGATATACAGCCCTTTTGTAATCATAACCTATCGATAACCCTTTTCTATAAAATATACGATAATATTTATCGATTATAAAATAATTACTTATTTTATTATAAACGAATCTCATATAATCATATTATCAAGAAAATCGTACCTCTCATTAATCTTGTTCATATTAGGGCATTAATAAATTCATATCGTATACGAATTATTAACCTTAATGATTTCGGGTAACATCCTTTAGGTGTGACCTTAAGGGATCAACTGATCACCACCATCACATGACGATAATGTCAAACTATTTAAAGCCAATCATTATCGGTAAATGACGATCAGTCAACTTTATAATTTATCATCCCTTCTATATTCAGTATATAAATATACATGAGATTTTATGATTTTATAATATTAATAAAATCATGTGATCGCACTATTGTCGAGGACACTTATCCCAACAACTGCACCTAACCAAGGAGCAACACCCATACCCTGTTCCTCATGCGGCACATGAGAAGATTGTTGTTGTTGTTGTTGTTGTTGTTGTTGTTGTTGTTGTTGTTGTTGTTGTTGTTGTGTCATATTAGAGGACTAACAATGGACAATTTTTTAGAAGGTTTACTAACGGGAGTGATGAAAATGATTATCACACACATAACTACATTATATCATTTTGGGTGTATTACTTGAATTCATTCATTCTTTCACCAATTTTTTTATGCATCATTTGTTAACTAAAAGAGGAAATTTGCATGCTTTTATTCCTCTCTCATTTCCTAACCCAAAAAGGTCTTATGATCAAGAGATATATTTGTTCTCTACTACTTCTCAATATAAACATGTCATTAAGTTAGTAACTGACTAAAATCTAAAACAATAGTATATCAAACATTAAACTCTCTCTAGAGTTTCCTATAAGAGCTTCCGTCTAGGGTTTATCCATAGCTTCCATCCTTCCTTTTTAGGGTTGTCCCATCTTTATCGCTGGGTGTTCTTCGAAGTCTGTCTTGTTGGATTTCGAGTCAGTTGGGTTTTTGAGTAGGGCTGTGCACCGGTCCAAAACCGGACCGGACCGGACCGGAACCGGAATTGGCAAAAATGATGGACCGGGACCGGACCGGAATATAAAAAATCCGGACCGGAACCGGACCGGTAAAATTCCGGTCCAAGACCGGACCAGGCCGGTTGGACCGGAATTTGAATATTATAAACCGACAAAATTATGGGTTGGTAAAATTATGGACTGGAATTTGAATATTATGGACCGGTTGGACCGGTTTGGACAGGTTAGACCGGTTAGGACCAAATTTTAATATATTTTTGAGGAAAAAAATATAAAAACATAAATCCGGTCCAAACCGGTCCGGACCGGACCGGACCGAAACCCGGAATCTTAAAAAATGGTGGACCTGAGACCGGACCGGATTTTTTAATTCCAGTTCCGGTCTGATAGATTCCGGTCCGGTCCGGTCCATTTTTCCGGTCCGGACCTGATTTTGCACGCCCCTATTTGTGAGAATGGATACTAGAACAGAAAATAGGTTCACAAAGGGCAAAAGAATAGTAGGGCAAGATAATGAGTTCGTATGGGACGTTGGAGATGAAGCGAATGAGAGGGTAACCGCGGAATACATCCTGTGGGCCGAATTTGGTCGTCAAAATCCATCAATGCAAAGGTGGCAGTTGACACTATGACCAAACTATGGAATACTAACGGTAAAGTTTTCGTAAATCTTGTCGATGCTACAAAAAAAATATTTCTTTTTAAGTTTGAATCAGAATTGGACAAAGCAAAAGTCATTGATGGTCAAGCATGGCATTTTGATAAGTTTATTTGGTGTTTTAATGATCCTATATGTGATGAGAAGCTTTCCGATACACCTCTGTTCCTTACCCCGTTTTGCGTTAGGGTTTACGATTTACCGTTGCGGGGGCGGTTGAATCTATCAAACATGAGTAAACTGGGAATGCAGTTTGGGAGTTTTGTAAAATTGGATGAAACACCTTTACCTGAAATCGAAAGAGCTGTGCGACTTAGGATTTTGCACGATGTATTGAAACCGTTACGCGACACTTTATGTGCTCGAATGGTGACTGGAGCTTTAATCGAGTTTGAGGCAAAGTATGAAAAACTTCCTATCTGCTGTTACGGATGCAGAGTCATAGGGCATGGTGAGAAAGATTGTGATAAGGGACCGTATGAGGAGGGTGAATTGAGATTTAGTGAATAACTGAGAGCTTCGCCTAAGAGAGTTGTTAAAACGTCGGCGGAGATAAGTGTTGGAGCTTGTGTCCTCCACATGTAGTGTGATAACGTCATTGCACATACCCTTGTACGGACAAGTGGGAGATTGTTGGGGCTGGTGTCCTTGACAGTTAGTACAATGACTTACTAAATCTCTTAAAGGATCACAAGGGCATACTTCAGTATTATTATCAGTTGATCCACGTTTATCAATAACGGTTGGCTTGCTAGATAAGTTTGACGTTATTGTCATACGGATGACGGTGATCAACTGGTCCCTATACGTCACACCTATAGGACACGTTTGAGAGATGTGAAGGTATGAAAATACAGTCACATTTATGCCGGATACGACTAAACAGTTAGTCAGAGGTATTGACTATTAAATTAGTCAATAAGATGTTGAAATTATTATTTAATACGGATTAAATAATTTTAGCTAATACGGATTACATGATTAATTCGTAAATTAAATATAAACGGTTATATTTAATTAAATATTGTATTCGCGTATTAATATAAACAGTTATATTAATTTAGGTAATTATACAATATCGTAATTTTATCAGACCATTATTAATGTATCGACTGCATTAATATCAGATAACATGTGTGCGATTTATAATTAAAATCCCGCGAATAATATTTTAGCAAAACGGGTCGAATCACACATTAGAATAAGGTAAGAGTGGAAAGCGCACTCTTACCCTAATGGGTCATCCGGCCGTGTAGTACATAAGGAGAAGACTTCTCCTTATGTCATGTGACTCTCGCTACTGATTGTTTGACTGACAAACAAATTTCAAGAAAAATTAGGGTTTTGAGAGCATTCTTCTCCCAAAACTCAGAAGTCACATCAAAACTCACAAAAGCTCTCCCCATATTGCAAGACAATTGGAGAGTATTTCTAGCACACGCGGCATCGTCTCAAACAAAGTCTTGGGTGCAAGTTATAGGAGGGAATTTACTTTAATTCCTGTTCTTAGGCCTATTTGCGCAAGGACTCCAGGTTGTAATTCTTTTCATGTTTTTATTATCTTATGACCATAATTCACACTTGTAAATTTCGTTATAATCCTTCATGTTTAGGGCGAATACATGTTATATTCCCCACAAGTGGTATCAGAGCCAAGGCCACGAAATTTTTACTTTTGTGTTTTTCATAAGGTTTTTAAAAAAATGAAAATCGCGTTCTTTCACCAAGTCGGTCGATCGACCCATCGTTGCGGTCGGTCGACCGACTCCTGCGTGTGTTTTCTGTTTCGGCAGTTTTCTTTTGTGAGTAATCGATCTTGTTTTCGATTCTTATTTACATATTGTTAATTAATCGATATTTTTAGCAATATGTGAATCATTGTTGTTGTTTAATTTGATTTACACGTTTTAAATCAAATGTTAAAAACTTGTTTTGATGTTAAAGTGCAGCGATTTGCGTTTCAGAAACTCGTTTTTTCAGTTTCGTGGTCGGTCGACCTGGTTGATAGGTCGGTCGACCTTGGTTCTGTTACAAGAAGTCTTTTTAGACTGGCAGATGGTCGGTCGACCCAGAGGTGAGGTTGGTTGACCTCGTCTCTGTAACAGACATTTTATTTTTCGAAAATAACTTGTTTTATTTTCCCTTGGCCTTTAGTAATATACTGTATACGGAAATAGTATATTATTTTTGTGAAACGGTTCACTCTCGCATGATACATATTATTTTAAAACAGTTTAAGATAATGGATTATAATTTATTAAAATTGAGGTGATTAAAACGGTATAATCACATAATTTTAATCTCGTAAGGTGGCTTGGTAAAATTTGTTAAACATAATAACGGTATTATGTCATGAATGAATTTTGTTTTTAGTTGATGCATTTTATTTATCGTCTTGTTGAATGCCTTTGAATGCTTTCTATAACGTATTTAATTTTTTGCAAACGATTGTAACTTAGTGTGGCCTTAGAAGATTGTGTTACCGTAATGATGGAACACGGTCTTGTGTGTAATTTTGAGATCTTGTATCTCCGTTTTGGTTTTTGCCATGTAATGACTTTTGTATTTAAATTAGAATGTAAATAGGATTATATTTGTAATTTGAATTAGTAATTTTGTGAAGACCAAAGACGGAGACCGGATGCTCACTCCCGCTGCAAAGACCAAGATGGAACATCAAGACAAGCTTCTAGGGTCCAACGGTGGATTCCAAAGTTGTTTTTATGTTTATTTTGGTAGGATAGCCACACTAGGACTTTTATTTACGTTTATTGCATTTATTTTATTCTTTCATCGATAATAGCTTGCATCATATTCCGCCTAAAACCAAACCACCTATAACATGCCTGAAAACTGACTCATGTAGAGGTTACGCGTTAGTTTTCTGTGACAATACAGATGTCACATGTCACATGCAAAGCCATCACTTTATTTCATTCATTCACATACATGCTAGATATTAGTTCACTTAAAATGGATAAATATAAGTTGATGGGGTCTTCCTCGTATAACCAAAAATTGAGACTAGTCTTTATAAATCAAACTCCCATGAATCTCTTCTTCGTCGGTAGGCATAATATGACCCCTTCTACGTCAGGTAAGTGGGAACAAATGATTTATTTTATCTCAACATCGTGGTCACTCGATACTATCTAGCGACTGTGATGGACTAATAGATAGGATTTACGGAAATCTATCGACCGAGAGTTCCAACGGTGGAATTAGCCAAGCTGTAGGCTTATCAATTTACGGAAATTGAGTCTTGGGATCGTTTATATAATTCTTGAGGGAGATCAATTATAAAAATGCTTGAGTCTACGAGTTTAAATTCAATTTAATATAGACTTAAATCACAACGATGAGTTGCTTATATGGTTCTGTTTTATCTTCTTTTCTGTGTAGAACACGATCATTTTAAACTGCTGTATAACAAATGGCTAGTGAAGACCCAATGTCAAGTGCCAAGCTAACACGTGAATCCTGGCTAAAACCCTTCATGGACTCCATGAATCAGTCTGCTAGACTGAGGAATGATGGGTCAAACTTCTCTGACTGGGTGGCAACGTTACAAAATGCTGCCATTGCTGACGGAAAGCTCAAGTACTTGACTGAGCCCATTGCGGCACACCCAGGAACTGGAGCTAGAGCTAACGAAGTTCGCGCTCATAGCGACTTCGTCATGGAAGCGGGTGCGATAAAGTAAGTACTCATCTATGCAATGGAATCCAATTTGCAAAGACGCTTCATCTCCCATGGTGCAAACAAGATTTTCACCACGCTCACTAACGAATTCTCGAAAGCTCCGAGAATCGTTTCTTATGAGCATACCTGTCGCTTCTTTGAGGCGAAACTCCAGAAGGGCCAAGCTGTTAGCCCACATATTCTCAACATGATTGAGAATATCGAGAAACTAGAGGCCCTAAACTGCAAGATCAGTGAGAACATAATCGTTGATCGAATGCTTCATTCGCTTCATGATGGGTTCGTCCTCTTTAGGGCCAACTATTACATGAACGACATGAAGAAGACTCCTCAGGAGCTCCACTCCCTTCTCGTACAGACCGAGAAGGATCTGAAATTAAGTGGGAGCGTGAAGCAAGATGTTCTCATGATCTCCAGTAAGGGTAAGGGTAAGGGCCAAGCTAAAGCTCAGGGCGACCTAGCGGTAGGTAAGCCTAAGTTCAAGAAACCAGGATTTGCTAAGAGTGGGGCCGGTGAGTCGAGCAACTCACAGGGCAAGACAAAGAGTAAGGATACAAGCATGGAATGCCCCCATTGTTACAAGACTGGGCATTGGAGGCGTACATGCCCCGTGTATCGTGAGGACATTAAGGCAGGCCGCGTTATTCCTGTTGGTATGTCTTCTTCTTCTTTTATTCACATGATTGAGATTAACCATGCAAGTTACGGAACTTGGGTACTAGATACTGGTTGTGGATCTCATCTATGTAATCATGTGCAGGGCCTCCGAAATCAAGAACCCCTCATCAAGGGTGAGGTTGACCTGCGTGTCGGGAATGGAGCACGTGTTGTTGCAGTCTCGAGGGGAACATACGTGATCCAACTTCCAAGTGGATTCGAGTTATCTTTATATAACTTTTATTATGTTCCTAGTTTATCCAAAAACATTATTTCAGTTTCTGCACTTGACAAACTTGGTTTTTCATTTGTAATAGAGAATAATAGCTGTATTTTCTCGTTACACAATATGATTTATGGCAAGGCAGTTTCCATAAATGGAATTTATGTTTTAGATCAAACCACCAAAATATTACATGTGAATAACAAGAGATTAAAGGTTGGTGACAAAGATCAAACTTATTTATGGCATTGTCTTATGGGACATATAAATGAAAAACGCGTAAAACAGCTCATACAGAACGGAGCTATCTCGGCCTTTGATTTCGAATCATATGGCACGTGTGAATCATGTCTCATCGGCAAGATGACTCGTATTTCCTTCAAAGCTGTTGGAATGCGCGCTGCCGACCTATTAGGACTCATACATACGGATGTATGTGGCCCTATGTCGATCAACGCACGAGAAGGCTGTAGGTATTTCATCACTTTCACGGATGATTTGAGTAGATATGGCTATGTCTACTTCATGAAACATAAAAGTGAATCCTTTGACAAGTTCAAAGAATACCAGAATCAGGTACAGAACCAACTGGGCAGAAAGATTAAAGCACTTCGATCTGATCGTGGTGGCGAATATCTTTCTCACGAGTTTGATCAACACCTTAAAAACTGTGGCATCGTTCTACAGTTGACTCCACCTGGAACACCACAATTAAATGGTGTGTCCGAACGGAGAAATCGAACTCTACTTGACATGGTTCGATCCATGATGAGTCACACCGTTGCGCCTGATTCATTGTGGGGCTATGCTCTTTTGTCGGCCGCTCTAATACTTAACCGAAGTCCGTCTAAAGCTGTTGACAAGACTCCATATGAGTTATGGAAGGGAACGGTCCCTAACTTGTCCTTTATTCGGGTTTGGGGCTGCGAGGCTTATGTCAAGTGGAGACACGAGGATAAGCTCGGCCCGCGATCGGTCAAGACATACTTTATAGGCTATCCAAAAGGAACTTTTGGTCATTACTTCTACTCGCCAACCGAACAACGTGTTTTTGTTGCGGCTAGTGCGACGTTCTTGGAGAAAGAATTTCTCGAGAACAAGTCGAGTAATAGAACCTTCGATCTATCGGAGATTCAAGAACCAACTACCGAGCAACCATTGGAGGAAACAGTTCCTTCAACCGAGGCTGCGGTAGATATTCCTGAGGAACCTAGGAGGTCGGGAAGAGTCTCTATTCCTCCGGACAGATACATTGGTATGGTCGAGGAACATGGCATAGATGACGTCTTACTCCTAGAGGGTAATGAACCCACAACCTATAAAGGTGCCATGACTAGTTCTGACTCAAAGCTATGGCTAGAAGCCATGCAATCCGAGATGGACTCCATGTATGAGAACAACGTCTGGGATCTTGTGGACCTACCTGCAAAGGTACGCCCCCTTCAATGCAAATGACTTTACAAGATAAAGCATGCCGTGGAAGGACAAGAAGATATCCACAAGGCAAGACTAGTTGCTAAAGGTTTCACTCAAGTGTCAGGCTTGCACTACGATGAGATCTTTGCACCCGTAGTCATGCTACGTTCCATTCGGATTATCTTAGCGATCGCCGCATTTCATGACTATGAAATCTGGCAAATAGACGTTAAGACCGCCTTCTTAAACGGTTATTTGGAGGAAGAGTTGTACATGGTACAACACGAGGGTTTTATTGATCCGGAACATCCTAAGAAGGTTTGCAAGCTTAAGCGTTCCATTTATGGACTTAAGCAAGCATCACGGAGTTGGAATTATCGCTTCGACCAAGTGATAAAAGAGAATGGGTTTATTCGATCAGTCGAGGAACCATGTCTCTATATCAAGTCGAGTGGGAGCAAGATTGTCTTCCTAGTACTGTATGTCGATGACATACTCTTGATTGGGAATGACATACCTCTCCTATCTTCGGTTAAAGCATGGTTGAAAAACCATTTCCAGATGAAAGATCTGGGAGAGGCACAAAGAATTTTGGGCATCCGTATCTAAAGGGATAGATCACGACGGATGTTGTCTCTCAATCAGGAGTCTTACATAGATAAGATTCTAGAGAGATTCAGCATGACGAACTCCAAGAAAGGGTTCCTTCCTATGACTACTGGGCTTCACTTGAGCAAGACTCAAGAAGCTAAGACATTGGAAGAGAAAGAGCGCATGAGTCGAATTCCTTACGCTTCGGCTATAGGATCGATCATGTATGCCATGATATGCACACGTCCAGACGTTGCATATGCATTGAGTATGACAAGCCGATTCCAAGCTCATCCAGGTGAACAACACTGGATGGCCGTGAAAAACATTCTTAAGTACCAATGGAGGACTAAAGATTGGGGATTGACTTACGGAGGCGACTCGACGCTTTGCGCCACGGGTTACGCAGATGCTAGCTTCCAAACGGATCGAGACGACTCGAAATCTCAGTCTGGATTCGTTTTTACTCTTAATGGCGCTGCCGTCAGCTGGAAACGTTCTAAACAAAGTGTTACAGCAGATTCTACAACTGAGTCTGAGTACTATGCCGCTTCGGAAGCAGCTAAGGAAGCAATATGGATGCGTCAATTCTTACAAGGACTATCAGTAGTGCCTAGTTCGAATGACCCAATCACCGTTTATTGTGACAATAACGGTGCCATCTTCGAAGCCAAGGAGCATAAGTCTAGCAACAAAGCTAGACATGTACAACGGAAAGCTCATCTAATCAGAGATTACGTGGAGCAAAAGGAGATATTGATTGATAAGATCGCTACGGATGACAACATAGCTGATCCTCTCACAAAAGCATTACCACGTGATAAGCACGAAGGGCACATTAATTCCATGGGAATCAGATGTGTTCCTAAGTTGTAGTACTCTTTTATGAATTCATGTTATAATTCATTTTCTCGTGTACTCTATTACAACCTCATTGTTATGATATTTAATGTTTTGTTATTCATGTGGAATTGTACGCCAATTTTGAACACCACAAAGTGAACTGATTAACATTACATCGATGTCAAAAGAAGAAGGGGAAGATGAGGTGGCTAATATGAATGAAGATGAAGAGTCTGATACATCAAGGAATATAGTAAATGTAAGCATATGGGAGGGTGGGAAGAGAGCGTGTATAGAGGGTGAAGGGGGAGATAATGTGGAAGAGATAAGAAAGGGGACGACAATTTCCTTAGAGAAGGAGGGAGGGCACGAGCCCTACATAATGTGAATAGGGGATTGAAGTGGAAAAGACTGGTAAGAATGAGGGAGTGTATGAAAGAGGGAGTTGAGGGATGTCGGTGGGGAGAAGGAAGATCGGATGTGGGAAAGAAACGAAATCGATATCAGAATGTTGAGGACGAGGAGGGAGGTGGAGGCAAGCATCACAACACCATGGTTGAAAGTTTATCTGAGGCGGAGGTTGAGGGAGCTCATCCTCGTCGAGCCCAATGAATATCCTTAGCCTTATCGGTAGGGGGCTGGGCAACCCCGATGCCGTTGGTGGAATCCATAATAATTTACTACAGAAAGAGACCCGCGCTTTGATTTTTCTCTCTGAAACCATGCTAAGCGGTGAAGAGTTTAGGAGACTTCGAAGCAGTTTTGTGGACTATGACGGAAGGGAGGTTGATAATGTGGGTGGATTAGGAGGATTGGCTTTTTTGTGGAAGAAGCATCTTACGTGTGTTTTCAAGTCGGAGTCCGTACACCATATGGACTTTGAGGTAGAAGGGACTATGGGGAAATGGAGGGTGACTGGTTTCTATGGATGGCGAAGTGTTGCAGACAGATACCTTTCCTGGGAACTCCTTAGGGAGCTGAGGGGACAATCAAACACTAGTAGAATTATACCCTACGGTGTCGGTTCTAATACGCCTTTAGTGTCGGTTTTCTAGTGACGTGATTGCTGGGGTCACATAATGTTTGTGTCGGTTGTAAAACCGCCACCGTAGCTTACCCTACGGTGTCAGTTGTGCGTTAAAACCGTCACCATAGGGTACGCTATAGTGTCGGTTGTGAGTTCCAAACCGCCACCATAGGGGTCTAAACCGCCACAATAGAGTAAGTTATGGTGTCGGTTTTGCGTCTACAACCGTCACCATAGGGTAAGCTATAGTGTTAGTTTTGCGTCTAAAACCGTCACCATAGGATAATCTATGGTGTCGGTTGTAAGTCCCAAACCGCCACCATAGGGGTATAAACCGCCACAATAGGGTAAGTTATGGTGTCGGTTTTGCGTCTAAAACCGTCACCATAGGGTAAGATATAGTGTCGGTTTTGCGTCCAAAACCGTCACTATAGGGTAAGCTATGGTGTCGGTTGTGAGACCCAAACCGTCATCATAATTTAAGTTATAGTGTCAGTTTTGAGTCTAAAACCGTCACTTTCTTGTATGCTACGATGTCGGTTGTGAGTTAAAAAACGTCACCTTATGGTATGCTATGGTGTCGGTTCCAATATAAGAACCGTCGCCATATATATATATTTTTAAAAAAATAGCTAGCTAATTTTGACAGCACTCTACTAAATCGATGTTAGCCGAATATAAATATTGATGGAAGAATACCTGCAAAAGAATTTTAATCAATTACCAGCAAAATAATGTTTCATACAATAGCGCAGCTTCGAAATAACCATACATCTCATATTCTCATCCAACAATACAATAACACTATTATGTTTCCCAACGACGCATAATCCGAGAAAACAAGCAACCCTATTGATGGAAGGACAGACTGTATCGACTCAATATCTGTACTGATAATAATTGTTGCATCTGTGATCAAGCGGAAGAAACAGATCAACACCTTTTTTTCAATGTCAGTTCAGTAGGAGAATTCTGAGTCTGCTGCAGAGCTGGACTGGTGTCTGTCTCCTTTGGACACAGTGCCCCGTTGGCAGAGAACCAACCATTACAGTAGACTAAAGAGATAGGGGTTCTTAACAACATTTTGAATGCTCCATTTATTACATATGGCAACAACGTAATCTTAGTAGACATGAGCAGAATGTTCTAAAACCGATTGTGTGCGTAAGTAAGATTCAAGCTGAGATCAAAGTGAGAATTCACAATCAGGTCAGGGGTCAACTACTAAGAAGGATAGAGTATGGATTGATAAACTTATCCAGGAGAACTTTGTAGTGCTTCGTACCACCTGAGAACCAAAAAAGCGAAACGTATTAAACGCAGGCAATACATGGGGTTATTATTTGTCAATTGAAAGGGATCTTCGTATGCCATTGCATTTTAGACATGATGAGTACTACATAAAGGTTATAAAATAAAAGAAAGAAACAAGAAAAAGGAAATGATGAATAAATGTGGTCAAGCGCATTCAACTGTAAAGCCTGTAAATTTTCATAATTCAAGCAAATGGTTTGGACAGTTGAAGAGAGGAGAAACAAAATCAGTGCGCTCACAAAAAAAATGCCAGTCACGGTCACATATGTGCTGATGAAAGGCTTTCAGAATAGGAACTTTCACTTCTGTGGCTAAGCTAGTATCATCGTATAGCAACAAACAAAATATTTTACACGTCTTGTCACTTGCAGACCAATAGCCCATCTCCTCTAGTAGTCTTGCTTAGCATGTTTTTTTCTTATTAGTCTTATATTATACAAGACTATATTATCTATAAAAGAGAATGCTACTTTCTAATATGTCTAAATGATGAAGACCAATCATAATATTTTTCTTCCCTATATTCCAGTCTTCGTTCCCACCATATTATCTTCAATTCTAGCCAACATTAAGAGCTAACACATTATCTATTGAAGTCCTTATATTTGTTGGAGATAACATAGTTTTCATAATTTGCTAAGGTCAATGGATGACTCCATTTCCAAGGCCACCTTTGATTCTTACCAAGTATGAAGGAATAGAACAAAATGGCTAATTAAACAGTGACTTACCGTAAGATCAAGGGCACAAATCGCAGCAATACCTCCACTACTTGAATGGCCTATCACAATGATGTCAATTTCTCCAAGTAAAACTTTCACTCGGCTAACAGCATCTTTGATTTCAGGCCGTAAAGTGGTGTCATGGTAAGCATTGTAAAATCTGTGATGAACCTGCAAAATCTAAAAGATCGGGGATAAGAAGCTCCACTTAAATAAATTGAAAAAATTACAATCAAAGTACATCAAGCAATGAACTGATTATTTTTTTATATTTTTACCATGGCATCAGGCATATCCGGAAAATTCAGATCAAGTTGTTTCCAATAAAGATCTTTAACCCAGTTCTGCCAGTCCTGTATATGCGTCTGCTCGAATAACACTGTCAATGGAAACATGAGCATTTTCCATTGTTAAGGATTAATTTTCTAATTTTTGGCATTTTGAAGGGAAAAAAGGTTTTGTACTTCATTGGTATTCAGAACAATGTAAAGAATGAAAAAATTTTTAGAAGAAATAGACTACAGGTCACAGGTCACACG